>JAMBLF010000163.1:0-376390 GCA_030578115.1 Leucoptera coffeella
GCTTTATGAGTCAACGGGACTTGTTGCAAATGATTAAAAGGGTTGACTTATGAATAAAGTTATTTTCCAAAAAATGTTTTTTTGTACCTGATTCCTATTGGGACAGATTCATAATTTTAACAACCTCTTTATTTATTTAATGAATACAGTCCAAACTTATTGAGTGGTGTTTTTTGTCAAACTTAAGAATAAAATTTTAACCGATTATTGAATAGTAAAAGTTAGCTTCGAATAAATAAACAACTGCAACAGTACAAGCAAAAAAGCATCTTTAATGGCAGTGACCTCTTTCATGAACGTAATATTTCAGGTTATATAAACTTTGAAACCTAATGTGTCGTATAAGTGAGTTCTTCAGTCAAGCTAAGCTCTCTTCGCAATGTGGAGGGAACGATGACACCTCTCTCGAGGCGAAAGACGTTGTGCATAGTTTAGGCATATACGCTAGTGACATCTACAAATTACTCTTGGAACTATGTTTTGCATAAGAACCTAATATTAACGTAAACGCCTTAGACTCGAATATTGTTAAAGTAATAAGTAATGTAATATAACAATATTTCAATCCCCAAGTCTTATCATCTTTTAAGATTTATGGACTCAAAATTATTTAATTGAGAAGTTTGTATTCATTTACATTTTCTGTAACCACATTAAATTCCAGATACATGATATACCCCATGGATGTTTCTATGCTCCACTCTTGTCTGAAGGTGTCGAAGTGTCTCCTTGGGTGCGTGAGGCCATGAATATTCCTCTGTATTATCTGGATGACCCTCTCCTCGTAGTTACTGCCTCATTAAAGTGGACTTGAGGTGCTAGTTCCATTAGCATTTTGTGAAACGTTATAAGCTTAGTATCGAACTTAGATGCTTTTTAAACTAGACTATAGATATAATCTGGGATCCGACCTAAAAGTTCATTATAAAGTTTTACGAGTTTACTAAACGAGATTGTACGCAGCTTAAACTTTAAGGTACTGATATGTAACTTGTATATCAGCGTAATAATAGCTTTATTATAAATTCGCAATGGCTAGTGTTTGTATAGAACCTGTACGATAACATTTTGTTAGTGCTATTATATATCGGTTTAATGAAGGTGTAGAATTTAATGTGAGATAGGAGATCTCAGATTAAATTCTCATAAGGCACTACTACCCCACTACTTTATCCCGCAAGGCATATCTGTCATAATGCGCACCTTTCAAGCAAACAAGGCGAATCCTCGGAGGCTGTCCAAAGTGTCTCTGACTAAGTTCCATTGGAGTGGACACTCGGCTAAGTTGGCGAGCGATTTGCCTTCCAAAACTTTCGCAGGCTTAAATTCATTTTGAAAGTTTTTGGGAACATTTTGATGTAAATGGAAATTGATTGAAGGCAAGAATAGCCTAGAAATCTTAATGAATTATTATTTGATTCAATTTTTGTAAGATAAAAACATTAATTTTAGCCAATTTCTTTGTATTTATGCCTGAAGCGATGTTTTGATTAAAAACAGATAATGTACTTTAACATTAATATTTAAGCAAAAGTGCGTCAACTTTCCTTAATATCTTTTTATTTCACATTTTTATAGACGAATATTTTTCTTCTAACAACGTAAACTGACATTTACTAAATAAACAATGGAATCGTATTTTGCGAATCCCGTTACATTTGATCAAAGTTTTCCTTGAAACTGAAATCAAGCTTCAATTATGAGTGACAGGGCGAATGATTGTTTCGAGAAAACAACATATTTTTCTTTTGGAGTGAAAGCGGAGGAGTGGACCTCTCGAGGACCCTCGCCCCGCCCTCCTCACTAGGAAGTGCCGAAAACAGATTGAATTTGTCAACAGTATCGCTTTCGCTGTGGGACAGGATATAAGCTGATAGCGATTTGTCTGATTTTGCGAAATAGAAGAGAAGTGAGTGTTGCTCAATGTCTTAGCTATAAAATTACATTGTTTAAAGAAAGAGTTTTTGAGATAGCGCTTTAAAGAATGAAAAAAATAATTCTTTACTACTTAAATTTATGAATAAGCACTTTGATGCAGCTAAGTTGCATCACTGTTCCTTATCGCTTCCGAATCTTATAGCTTCCGAATCAAAGTACGACAGTGTAAAGATAGATCTGCGATTAGATGTGACAGTGTACAAATTAACAAATTGTACCACCATTTTAAAAACGAACAAATGTGATTTTTGTATGTTTAAAGTAACAAATCAACATAGTAAATATGACACTACATTATAAACTATCACATTATAAACTATATATATACAATTTTTTTAACATAAAATAACATAAATTTTAAAAATATTACATATCTTTAATTCACACCGCTATTGAAAGACTTCCATCCATGTATATTATATATTTTTTAAAATGTAATAATATTTTCTTCTCTTGTATAATATTCTTAACACAAATGTCCTATAAACTTACCAAAGGGCTAGTTCAATTATTATTATTATGTCCCTAAATATTAATATTTGTAGGTTATTTATCCACTGTGTTAAACATTTAAAAATAGGCATAGGAATACTGTATTATATTTGAAGGATACTAATTTGTATATTCAGTATTAATTAATATATTCAATAACAGCCATAGCTTCGACACAGTTGTCACATGGGCTCGTTTTTAAGACTCTAGAAAATTTGCGGTGAGCGTGGTCAGTACCTACAAGGGTGATCATGATTTATAGATTCCAATATCGAAAAATATTGCAATAAAAATACTTATCCCTCTGAATAGCCACGATCAGAATCTGTGAACGTCAATAGGCTCATAACACAAAATTACGTTGGGGACTAGGTATTTCGTAAAGTGTGAGCTTTGATTGACTTAGGAGCTTCCGAAACACAACGGGGCTTCCACAAAAAAACTATTTATTCTGAACAAGTTAAGAATTGTGAATCATTTATAATCCTTTTCGGGGTGGGCAAAACCTCGGAAATTCCAGGCCACTTTTAGCATAAATATTGGGGTTGAAGTTTCATATGGAACATTGATGACAGCTTGCTAGCCTATCGCACAATTAATCCCATTTATCCCTAGTCCCTTAGTTGCTTCTTACGACGGGTCAGGATCAACGACAGCTTGTTCGCATTCTTTTTACGTCCCAGACTAGCACATATACATACAATAATAGCACATATACATACAATAATGATATTTATGTAATATTTCCGCTTCGCCTATTGCCTTGGGCCACGGGCAGTTATTATAATGCGCCCCGCGGCGGAGAGGCCGCCCGAGGAGCCAAATGATCAAGTTTCAACAATAACCAAAGGTAATATCAAATCAAACCCAATACAATGTAATGAATAGCACTCCAAGTGACAATTATTTATAGGCGTATTTCGACTACTCCCACTTAAGAGCGGTTACGTAAGCGGAATACAACAAGCTGTTATATTGTTGTGCCGTAGTTGCAAATTAAGAGACTGGGGGTAAATGGAATTTATTTTATACCTTAGCGATGACTTTATAACCTATATTACCAATACTAAAGATTACAACAAATATTACGCGTCCAAGTTTCTTTCTACGATTAATAGTACTAATTATCATTACATAGTATAAAACAAAGCCGCTTTCTCTGTCCCTATGTCCCTTTGTATGCTTAAATATTTGAAACTACACAACGGATTTTGATGCTGTTTTTTTAATACATAGAGTGATTCAAAAGGAAGGTTTACATGTATAATAACATCCATTAAATAGTGGAGTAGGCTATATATTTTATACCCGTGCGAAGTCAGAGCGGGTCACTAGTATAAATATATTAACAACATAACATTACACTTACATGGCAATACAGTAATCAAAGAATCACGGATGTTTGTGAGGCCAACGAGTCTATCAACAAGGGGCTCAAATTAAATCCTCCAAGGTACGGAACAGAACAGATTAACTTGTCTCCTTGAACACGCTTCAATGGGCAAACAGCCTAACTGCTCAGGCAAACAGACTGCTCTTTCTAGGAACTTAACGCTATAATGATAAAAATAGTGCTAGAAGAGCCTTTATTTGTCATATGTTTAGTAAAAAGTACATCTTTATACGGAGTTGGAGTAGTTGTTGTAAAAATAAGAAACCTAATCTTTGCCTATAGCTGTGGAAAATCGAATTAAAATCCCTTAATGATAAACCTATATATGGATAATTTCCATTAATAATTGATATAAATAAGTACATAGTAAGCTCAATGTTGGTGGAGTAGACAGAAAAACGAGAATACAATATCCATGATCTAGCCGACAGACTCGATTGATGTAAGACCATCAATAAACAAAATTAAAAAGAAACTACGATCACGTATAAAGTGTACAAGATCTCAGTACATTACGTGCTTTATATTAAAAAACTACATCTTATAAATGTCACCGAGTGTTTGTTAGGAAGATGAATTTGCTTAAAGCTGCGCATTACTCGCGGGGTAGACAGCGCGGTGACGCCGCCTGATGGATGAGCCCGCAATGCAGTGCCCAAGATGCATTGTTCAGAGAACGCTAGCAAGTGAACTGGGCTGCACGCTACTCGTATGTCAAAGGGATGACACAATTTATGGGCCAACAACCACTATACATAACATTATTTTGGATAACTATAAATGTCCGTGTTCGGTAAATCTAAACGGGCATGTGTGAATATGGTCCTTACAGAGAGGCAGGCAGAGATAACGAGCCCCATTTTAGCTGATCCATACAAAAGATTAACGCTACATTTATATCCATATATTTCCATACATGTGTTTGCTAAGGCGTTATGTATTTCTGATATCAACCTTTTTCAGTTCAGGTATTTATAAGTTGCTCCTCAAATGCTTAGGTTTTCAAAACAACATTAAAACAAGATACTTTTCATAGAATTATAACCTAACCAGCCGAGTGTTAAAAAATGTTGTGTTTGGTGAAGAAATTAAGAAATATGCCTGAGTGGCTTCAAATCAATATCTGTGACTGGGATCTGACTAATCATGTCACGTTGGGTGTTAGTGTTCTAAAACTTTATTCAACCATCACGGTTACATTCATTATTCTGCCTACCTTAAAAGAGATATTAACCGTGAAGCGTATCTCAAAATGACCATACTTGCACGTGTTTGTCATCAGTTGGGAAAACAGTGTCGATAAAGCGTGTACCTTTACAAAGGGGGCTATCGCAGCCTTAAAGAGGCTTCGCTCTTCCCGGAAGCGGCTTCGACCTGCCGGCTCCCTCGGGGGCTCAAGTGTTCCCGGAACCCATTCAGGGCCCAACAACCTTTCACTGCGAGATAGCATCTTAAACTGCGAGGCAAACTTGTTAGAAAGACTTATTTTCTATGCCTCAGCCTATGCCACACGAGATGACACTTTTTATAACTTTTACAAGGGAGATACGAGTTTTTAAGATAATGCTAATAAATATTGAGCTAATATTGGGACTTTGAGGTTCTTTACTTTCTGCAATGATACGAAAGCGTGAGAAATGATTGTACTCGTATGCAAACAAATTTTTAAATACGGTAGAACAAGCACATCATATTTTAATCTCTAACAATTGTCATTTTGGACCTTAAATCGCGTTATTTTGGATTGAACAGTCATGTCTACCATATCTTGCTTAATGTATACCTATACTTTTATTCCTATCATACCATTATTTTGTAAATAAGCTTCAATATTTCAGCTCTCGAAAGGTACTAAGAGCGCCATCTATGATTGCCATAAAGCAACTGGCCGCCATTAAGTACAATGTCGGTAACGTTGCAGAACGAAGCGATCGCATCAATTGCGAAGACAATAAGAGCTCGATAGCATTGAATATACGGCGCCCACCCGTGGCACGGCACTCGCATAAATATGACGGCGCCTTACATACATCGATTTTATTACTCACAACAATGTCGTTGTTGCAGAGCTAGATGCTTGATACTGAGAGAAATGGCGATACTTTGGAATACTATGCTACGAAACTATTCACTGCTTTACGAAAATTAGAGCATACATTGAAAGCTATTTATATCAATAGTAAGGTATTATGTAAGTATTATGTAACTTAATAGATATTGAAAATTATATTTGCGGGTGTACATAGTTTACAATAAGGACATGAAAAGATAAATAAGGTTAAAAACAATTCTTTGAAGTAATATATTGTTTTTGGCATGTTTAATTCCATAAAAAAATGTAATATGTATTGTATAACAGTACAAGTAAAAAATATTATTTTTAGTTAATAATTAAGTTCCAGTTACGGATTCTTTTCAATTCCTATGTTGTTTTCATTAATATTTAGAACATTTACGTGTACGTATCAAAAGTACCGTGCACAGCCACAAAAATTCAACAGAATATACCTTGATATCTTTTACATGAAAACTAGACTCATCGCAACATATGAAAAGTCCCGTTTTCTTTTAAAATGTATCAATATGACGAATCTTCTAAAAATATTACAACCTCCTACAATTCTACTAAGCAAGCGCTATAGGGTAGATTACAAAGTACATTACATTACACAATATAAACATTGCATCACTTGCTATTGTAGTTTGCAGTCTTTTATTTACAAACTAAACATATCTGGCATCGTGATATATTTCTAATTGACTTCTAACATTAGCTCAAACTTATCAAGTAACAAGATTACAAAGCCTCCGCAGAATGCTAATAAGCACGTGGGAGGTCCTTTTAAGGCTCCAATGGGAGGGAGTCAAAGGCTGCGGCGGCCTGAGTCCGCATTGAGCGCATTGAGGCACGCGTGTCTCGGCTAATAAGAGTTTTGTGCTCGCACCCGAATACACTCAGGGCGAGCTTTCACTTGAGCAGCGGCCAGGGAGCTTTCTAAAGCTCTCAAAGGCTTGATTATGGGGAACTATCAGAGGGTCCTTCAAACGGCGATACGAGGGATCTTTAGAGCTTGTGATTAAGAAACTGTGTGAAGTGTTTGAAGTTATGTTTTTGGTTGTAATAATATTGATATGATTTACAACGATATTTTCTGGAATTTTATTAAATATAAAGTATTTCTTGTCTCGTCATAAAAGATATCGATGGACATGTGTGTATGTTTAAATAAATTTCTGGTGAATCGTACGCTTGAAATTTTATTTATCCAAGCGATGCTGAAATACTAGCATAATAAATGTATGCAATTCAAAATCAAGAGTATAGAAACCATATACAATATGGAGCAGCGAGTGAATTGGCAATAGCAGGCTTCTTATCGCAGCAGTTATCGAAGGAATGACTCAATTATGGTTCCCCGAGGAACAACCGCAATGCAATAAATAGGTATTGCCGCCAATAAAATGTAACAATATATTATGTATTAAATGTTCTCGATTGGGTATGCATGAATCATTCAAACGGCAAAGAGAGGTTTAGTTATATTTCCTTTGCCTATACATTGTTTTTTTTTAAATGGACTAATAATTCCTATGTCCCGAATAAGATTACATAGTAATTGAATAATAAGTATTGACTTTCTATGAATAAATATAAATATTTCAAAAGAAAATAAATTAAACAGCTCCCAACTATTTCGTACAAGATAACATTCTTGTTAAATACACAATCGTAAATATAGTCACATCTACATATATATACATGTATTTATGTCAATCCCTTTACGTAAGTGAACGAAGGTAGGTATGCGACATAAATATACAATAAAGCAACATCAAAGATAAAATAATCAAAAACTACTTTTCATAACATAAACTCCCCCGCTCCTCAGCCGTCTCTTGAGACCAATCTAGCAGAGTGGCAGCTAGTTATCTATCTTGTATCAAACGCTAAGATTCATATGTCTCTGCTGAGTATGTTTACCCCATTCATCGGTGAATGGGCCCTCAATAGTTGATTAGGCTCCATGCGCCGTATCTCTTTCACGGAACGCCCTGAATGGCTCGAGCCCACTTCACGTGAGATAACGCCTTCGATTGAAGCGACATCTCTGCATAGAGCTACCTACTAATTAGAAGGCAAATCAAAGTGTTTCATGTTAAAGAGATGATATACATATTATTGTGTTTAGATTTTCCTCATTACTTATGAAATACTTTTATTTGATAAAACTTACATAGTTCGGTGATATAAATATAAGTATAAAGCTGAATTTACATTCATTGAAAATAAGACATCATTTTCATCTCCTTTACATTCAAATTATATTTTAACTTAACACTCCTCAGTATTTTTCCATAACATACGACACGCCAATGTTACATAATTTTCACGTCAAGCATTATGTTGAAACTCGCAGTGCAACTGTAACAGCATTTGTGTTTCGAATTCCCCTTCGCTGATGAAAAGTGAGAGCCATTCGTAGCAATCCGTCGCCTGGCGTGCTACGAGTCGTCGCGAGAACAAATGCCGGCCGCCTCCTCACCTCGACAGCCTGTTTGCACACCTCGGGCCCTTCACGCCACAGTATAACGACATTGCGAATACGAGGTAAAAGATTTCTAGGCTAGTTAGTTATTATTTTTCGTAATAAAATATTTTGATCTATGTTTCTACTGTAAGAGAATAACAGTGGCACGAGTAATGAACATTTCCATAATTTCATTTAATCTCTGTTAACGGTGATGGGCTCTCAAAATATTCTAAAAGGAACCTAATGAAGTGAACGAATTCCTTCACAATGAAAATGTTTTGTAATATTCCACGTGTTCAAAACATTATTTAAGCAGGAACCAACACCGATATTATTTGATATTAGAGAACTTGGTTGGAATGTTAAGGGTACTTACATGAGAGAAGCGATATCATAAATCTGTTGCGATCTTAAGATAAGATCCAACTATAAAACGAAGGATGAAATATGCCTCCAATATTTGAAATTGTTGAGCTTGTAAAAATATCAGAGTAAGGTTTAAGGGCCTTAGTAGTGTAATGTATCATCGCAAACTAAACATTAAGAAGTATCTAAGTCTTTTACTAATTTTACGCAAAATAAATCAATGCCTCAATATGCCGTTTAAAATAACCCAAGAAAAATACATTACTAAGGTATTTCATTCCTAAATTAACGTCAGAATCAATCAATTTAAACCATTACTTACGATACTGTCATTAATGATACAATATTCTATCATCAAAAGTCCATACTTGAATCAATGTTGTTATGTTTAGACTGTGGCTGTTGCTTGTAAGCAGCATAAAATTTTAATACTACAAACATTCAACGTTGGCCAAACAAATGTACGTAGCGAAATTCGTAGCCCGTAGCGCAGCATGCATCGCCCCGTTATGCTACGCGACAAGCTTTGTGCTGCACATCAAATATTTCTGCCTGCACTCGTAGCAGGCGCACTCGCTAACAACAACATTTACACTTCACGTCTTGTAACAATCTTGTAATATTTGTAACATAATTCGTCGTATTAGGTCTTGACTATCTGGTAAACACGTGGATGTGAGGTGGCCATATAATCGCAAGTTCTCTATTTCAAAGACAGTTGCTTGAACTTTTGACTTGCTTGCAAGGACTTAATAAACGTGAATTCTTGTACAAGTGTAGGTTTACTTTCCTGACAATTTTACTATCTAGCCTCACTCACACGCATTAACAGTTACATAGGTACATGCTTTTATATTCTTCACGCTAGGTTAACCCGTTTCAAAAGTGTAATAATATTCTTGTACGTATGTATATCATGTTAACCATTCCCCTACCACGTTGCACAGGTGGCCACTCGGTGAGTATCGGCGTGTGCCCTGAGCAAGTTATATTGCGCGTTATAATGCGGTGGCCAACTTTGAATGGCTTTCAGAGCTCCCTTTGCATATGATGTTTCAGGTTGAGAAAACTCGATGCTGATGTGCCTACTCACCTGTCTGATAGTATGGGAACAAGAGATACACTTTACTTTAAGTTATTTTACGTGCCCTATAACGAGAAGTCTAACGTTTGCGTATCCTTTGACAGCTGATGGTACGATAAAAAGTACGTATAAATTGACCAGATTTATTATAAAATTGATGAGATTGACACGTATGGAAGCAAGATAAAAATTAGATCACTGGACATATTTTTACAAGATAAGGGAACAGCCTTAAGGTTCTACTCATTTGAATGAAACGGGGCTTGTGGGCCTCTGCCGCCCATTAGTGGGATAGGGGCCCGTGAAGGCGGCGTCTGGGCGGCCGTTAGGGGGCTCTGCCGCGACATTAGCCTCTTCGTTTCTAAAGTCTTTGATTAAACTGACAGCCTCGAAAATATAACGAATCATGTTATTAGTACTTTGAGAGGTGAATTTGGACGGAAAAGTTTTTTATTAATACGCACGTCGAAAAAGGCAAAAATATTAAGCCAATTCATGTGGCGATGATTTGCAAATATGTCAACAGTAATACCCCACTGCTAAATTTGAGTTAAAGATGATCGAAAGTATGTCATGTTTCTGAAGTTTTGTTCACTCCGAAAGGGGTTGAACTATGTTAATATACCTAGGGATGTAAATTCAAAGATAAATTAATATTATGTAGAGTATATTTGTAAATGATTCGAATTGCGCTTACTAGTATCGTTTCACCATGATATACAATAAGTAAATAAGAAACTGATACAATCTTGTATTAATTTATCAAACACAAGAAAATAATCTACAAAACACGACTCAAGAGCCCGTACTAATAACACCGTTGTTATGCTTTGTACTCGGAGCAAAGAATTTAATAAACCCTTGCGCCGTGGCTGCCAACCGCAAACTGTAGATGGCGCTAGTATTAAAAAGCGCGCGAAGCCTCATCGCCGCCGCAGCGCCGCCGCCCAGCGCTCATTACGAACTTTGGTGTCAGAAAAAAGCATTCCCTCTGCCCCGAGAGTAATGGCCGAAGTTCAAGCGAATATTTTCTAATGGATATTGTTTCGAGTTAAGTGAATTTGTTTTATGAGGATCGTGGGTTTAGTTTCCATAATATACTGACTCGTACGGCTAAACTTAGTTAATGAATCTTTGGAATAGTTAAAAGCTTGTGACATTAATCAATAATCATCTAGAACTCTACCACCTTATTGGTTCGATAGAGTCAAAACAATTCAAACTAATAGATTATAGATACACATCAGGTACGTTTTCTTACAGAAGAGTAGGAAGAGATCACGGTTCTCCATTTGTCTCCATTCTGATAAAGAACTGTCATAATTTTGACATTCACACATCTCCTCATACAACTTGGTTGTTATATTTTTTTCAATTCAGTTTGAAATCTACAGTAAAATTTTAATCATCATCAGCACAGTTACGTTAGTAAATGACCATAACCTGCTCGGCCCTTCAGGACGGCTGTCAGTCGTCGGGTGAACGTTTGAGCATTCATAAAAGTGACGTCTACACCGCAGCGACTCAATTTCCGCAAAAACTTGGGCCGAAATAAAACGAACGCCACTCCACCTTGACGTTTCTTTTATTGTTATTTGTTAACTTTTAATGGGCCGTTTCTTTGCGAAACAACATTCTGTTCTGATGACTACGCTTGTGGCTCAATACTGGTTGTTCGATGTCCTGACTTATGAAACATTGTGATGTGAACAACTGTACAGGTGATACAGACACAAATGCTATACTACCAATATGTAACTTTTGGATACGTAGTTTCATCAAACTAAACACCAAAACAACAGACGACTATATCGCTTTTTCGTGTTAGTTCTACCCTATGGGGATGGTAAATTTCCTTTACAGTCTCTTTAAGATTAACACTCTAGTGCCTATAGAATATATAATACTTAGAGACAAAAAGGCATCCGTGACATCTTTTTATCCCTCTGTAGTGAAACAGACATGATTTATACGTATAGAACTACGTCATACATTTGCACAATGCAAGTCCATTGTCCTTAGCTTATTCCAACGCTGGCCAGTCTCTTGGCATTGGAGCGGCCGTGCCCCGGGGCAATTGGCAGCGCAGATGGCGACACCAGCTCAATCCACGCGATCAAAACTATGCCCCGGTTCTACTGTTTCAATATAATATATTTAGGTCGGGAATAATAATATTTTTTTTTAGAAATGAAAAAAATATATCATTAGATATAAATATCTCTTGAGAGGGAAATACCATTTGAAACGATAGACCGCGTAGAACTTATACACATCAAATTGGAGACATTCTTCTCAAGCGGGTATCTGTAGTGTGAATAACAGAAAAACATGCATCAGAAGGTTAATGGGTGAGATTCAATGCAAGAGAAATTTTGTCATATCATCATAAGTATCTGCATATCCCGTTGGGACGTAGAGAGGTGAATATATGTATGTAAGGGTTGATTGTTAATGTCTAATGTCAGAGTGTTCCTAGTAGTCTCTGTATTGAAAAAGCAAAAGCAAAATCTTATGAATATTAATTTCGTATACCTTTTAATATATATGGCAGTGGTTCAATAAAAAGTCAATTCCTACTTTAGACCGGAGTAGAACCAGGCCAAATAGGTATCGAGTGGAGTCGGGTGGGGCAGCTGCCGCCACGGGCCGCCAGATGGGCCTCTCGGCAGGACCTCTATCAACATTTCCTTTCGCCTCCGAAGCTTTTCTTGCTCTGTTCCCGGATAGAAACGAACTGATTGTTATTTTTTCTCTTTAGGTACAATAAATTTATACATTAACATCCTTTAATCCTTTTCGGGGTGAACAAAATCTCTTAGATACGGTAATATCTCTTAAGTTATGGAAATTGATACGTCGTATCGATCCCTTAATCGTATTCTATGACATGCCAGAAAGAACGGTTGCTATTGAGCTTGCTATTAAGAATAGCACGTGATTCAAAAAAGGTAGCACAAAAACGGTTAGTGAAATTGGAGCTGTTAGATTCTTTCAGCGAGATCTTGTCTCTTAAGTATTTGCTTATTCGTCACATAAAATTAATTAACTTTTGTCCCATAAAGCAAGTCAGGTTAAGTCTTTAAATCCTTGATCACAGTGATTTTTAAATAAATTTTTCGAGGAATAAGGATTAAATGAATTACTCCATTGACTTTCAAATAATGTTTTCTTTGAATCCGAGCGTTTAAAGCAAAAGCTGATGTAATAAATCTAATTCGAGAAACTCATTTATGCAGAATAAGATATTCCATGTTCCCTGAACACCCTCCAACTGTTCCGGGATGATGGGTTCACTGCAAACGTTGTTACGGGAAAAGCAATTATAGCTTTGCAAGTTAATTACGAAATTCATTTCGTACACATAACTCGAAAAAAAAAACTTGGTTTGAATAAACCCTATATCACTTTTATACATATAGCCTTTCACTTTTTCGGGGTGAATAGAACCTTAGTAGCTATTACATGATAATTGGGATGGCGACACAATTAAAATATGTAATATTAAAGTATGAAAGTGTAGTTCTGTTAATGTAGTTTTTATAACAATTGGTAAAATGTTATTTTCCCATGGTTCAGAAATAATGGAATGTTATAAACCATATTATTTTGAAGCCAAGGTACATAACGATAAGAAATTTAGTTCGTATCGGAAAAAATCATTAATATTCACGATAATGGAACTAAACGGATAATTAAAAAGTTCAATTGTCCGATTCTAAACTGGAGTTCACGGAGTTGGCTTACGTTATGAAGTGCCAAACCCGCACAGTTCCAAACTATCAAGGGACAGTGGAACAGGGAAAAAACACAACAAATAGCTGAAACTTTTACCATTCGCAATGCGAAGAAGTTTGTACATGTGAGATATTTCCTGCATGAATATTTTAATGGCTGCGCGCCCGAACCGCAAATGAGTGTGCGCGATCACCCTCTTCGCAAATGTAATAACAAGCTCCGCCGGGGGTACCGTCGCCAAAACGAGATGCTATAAGGTAGTTTTTAAGATAAGTAACGGGGACAATTGAGGTTCAAAATAGTAGCGATTTCGTGTGGGACAGTTGGACTAAGAAACTACAAGTAGTTACCGTAAATTTAACAGATATTATTAGATCAGTCGAAAGGTTTAATAACCCTCAAGTATAATATTGTGCTATGAAAATTAACATAATCAAAAAGAAAATAAAGATTTAATTGTATAGATAATGTATTGTGACATGAAAAACTTTCAACTGAATTAAATTGTAGAGTGTCTGGTAGACTAAAACAATGGTGATAGTTATTAACTACCCCTAAATGCCTTCGCAATACTAATTCATATTAAGATTATTTCTTATTACCACATAACAGATATCAATTCATGTATTTATTTACTGACTATACACAGACACTCACACTCATACAGTAAGTGCTGGCGCAGTTAAGATGAAGCATTTGAGTGCATTTTTATTCTGCATTATTCCTGCTCTGTGGTCGGAATGCGAGTAAACTATAGCCTCACTACTTTTTCTAATGTGCTCGTAAAATAGATACAATATGGTTTGGTCCTGTTTATAAAGTTCATGATAAAATTTTCATCTATTTCAGTAAGTTGACTTGGGGACAAATATTTAAGGATTTGATTTATACCCAATGATAGCATTAACGAGGAAAAATTTTATAAAAACGTTTATTATGATCATATTATATGATTATTTTTAATATTATATAGATGTGCTGTTATTTTATCATCAATCAGCTAAAGAAGTCACTGTAAAACATGTTTTTCCGACAATTCCGTCTATCCCTATGTGATATAAACATGACTCATATACCCTTATGTACAACAAGTATAGGTAAAACTCAACCCTTCGACGTCTGAATTTGATTTATAAATATGAACGCCATCCAAAATAAGGATACGATCGACTGAATAACAAAATCCACTCAAGCTGTCTGCGGATTACAGTCAATAGAGAGCTCCCATAGAGAGAGATATTGGGAAGTAATCTCGAGATCAATCGCAGCCCCTCATTGTGGAGACACGGCAGAGTATCGAGTCCCAGCCAATCACATAAACCCCGCGATATGGGATGAACCAGGGATGAATTTATTGGAGGAATTGATGGTTCTATTGCCGCACTCATATTTCCAACCCGTTCCTGGAATGGACTGAGTACGAGAGACGTATTTCTGACTTCTCTTTAACCAGAAAATGGATCTGAGCGAGGGGAGCGGATCTAAATTAGATTTACTTTGAAGTTAAATATCAAGAAGCTATTTATACCAAATTGATCCTAACATTAATAGATCCTAACATTGGTAGATATAAATTGATGAATACAATAAGATTTGGTAAAACAAAGAAACAGATCATTTTTGTATCATGTTGTATCAACCCCGTGGTTGTTTTCCCAAACACCTTCAGAGATGTCATGCAAATCTATGTATTGGTCCATGGCAACACATCAAGAATTTGTTTCCGAAATAAAAGGAAAAGCTACTCGTGAAAAAGACAACTTGTAACAGCAGCACTTACCTTGGCACAACGGTGGGGAAGATCCCAAACTAATTCCAACTTCGGAACAAAAAACTTATGTGTTCGCTGCGTAGGCGGAATAGAGGGCGATAAATATTACCGTTATGTAAATCCAGGTTGTTACGACTCCGTCAACAGATGGCATTAGTAGTGTGAAATATTACTCTTTTTCTATGGATATTATTCGCAATAAAATTTATGCTGGCGCATTTGGAATTCTATTGCTACAGTTTCGTAGCTCAGACATATACTTCATGACCACTATCGCTAGCGGGGTAGTTAAAAGTTTGTAGATCCGTCTCAGCATATTTTGAGCTCATATAAGCAGGCAAGTGTTAGTGTTGTTCTATATCACCATCAGCAGACACTGACTATTACCTTATTTAGATTGATAGGTAAGTTTCATAACAACACTTGCCTCACCATACATGAATCCAACCTTCTTCTTAATAATCAACAAAAGTGTTGAGTTATTTCACCCCAAGTCCAAAATAATCGTCTTGGCACAAATGAAACACTCTGCGGCCCTCTCGAGGCGAGCACTCCAGCGGAGGAGCAGCGAGAGGGCGCCATTGTTCCTCCAGAGGGCGCTCCGGCCGCGGCGCCTCCGGGGCGATAATGCCCTCTCCACGGCTATTAAGCACTTGGTTATTTGGTGCACTTGGCCTGATATGGACTGGGAGAGCAAATAATAACATATACTAACACTGAGGGGATTTCTGCCTACTCTTAGAAAGGGAAACGAGCGAGATGTATGTATATAACTGAGGCTTTTAATAATAATGGTTAACGTTGCAACAACTAAGATCTATTGGTTATTAATTTTTTTTGCGATAAATAGTCAATACCAAACTTAATAGATGATAAGTCCATTGTTTTTCAAAGATACTTCTTGATTTACTATACATACTCGTATTCTTATATACATACTTATATTTCTTATATATGTAAGTTTTCTCGCGATGTGTTGATGTTTCTTATGTTATTTGAAATGCAATTAATTTTTTTATGTCTTGTGTACAACAGTATTCCTGTTGACTTCAATAAAAAACCGAAATAAGGTTGGAGACGCACCTACGGAGTTGGGCATTCGCTTTTTACTTGTTTTCTTAATGCGATGGAACTTCGGCCATAAATCTCGCAGCCGCGGAAATTCAGTGCCGCCGTCATATTGGATATTGCTTCTTTTTGTCTCTCGACGCCTACCATTTAAATATATGAGAATGTTTGCGAATTATATATAGGTACTTTTCACAGAGAGAAGCGTGGTGGTGTGATGATCCGCTTAATAATTCTTGTTAATAAAATGTAGAATATATTATGAACATTTCAATCGTTTTTATGTAACATTAAATTATATATCTTCGCGAAGTAAATCGTTCAGGATAGGCAAAGGTCAGTGTCAACATATAGTATTATTTCGTCCTTAAACTCCTTAACCACCAATAGAGTCTTGAAAACAGGAAACAATTGATATGGAATATTGAATATTGGCGACAGTTTACTACGCCCACTAGATTCCATTAATTTCTACGACTAAAGGCAAGCAACCAAGTTAGCAATTTATTTATAGCCTAGGTTAGTTTAGTACGATAAGGAACATTTATTATACTAGGTATCACTATACTTCCTATATGTAAATAATGTAATAATGAACAGGTATCGCAAAGGTTGCGATTAGTCCACCTTAGGGACCCTTCGTGACCTAAATCGCTTTTAGGTCTAAAAAGTTCAGGCGACGCAATCAATAGGGGAGCGTGACAAATGTGTCGCGATATGGGCAGGTTGTCAGGAACAAGACGTATTGGCTGTAATCCACGGATCCATCGACGTCTTGAGATACAGGCAAGGGTGTGTTTACACTGTTATATAGATATAATCTGTTGTACTTGTTTTAAAAAGGAAAAGTACAAAATAATAAATAATAATAATAAATAAATAATATATGACATAGAATTATTCACAGAGTAAATTGCTACAGATATGGCACTAAACGCGTTTTTGTGATATAAAAAATGAATTGTGTATATTTATATGTGGATTTTTTTTTTAAGCAGATATGGTACGATGTCGGGATTAGGAATGCAAGACCGAATTTTTGATACCCATTTACTATGACGCGCGACGTAGAATAATTAATTTCAAAAAACTTTCACAATCTTCTTGGTTAAACACCGTATACTATTTTTAGTATTACCTTATTATATTGCAGTATTTTATATTAATTATTTAGTCCTAAAAACTAAATAGATATATAATTCAATTAAATTGTAACAACTAGTATCGTTGTGCACGCGGCCTAAGAGCACATTCGATTGTGTTCCCATGCCGTGAATCTCCTCAAACCGATATTGCAGAGGAAAGGCTATAAAAGGAAACTCATGGATAGCAGATTGATGGGTGGGACAGAATCAAGGTGGCAATCCATCCAATTTGTCTTCCGCCGGCGAACAGACAAATACATCGCAATCGGATGACAAAGGAACGCCGCCGGCCACCAGCCCAGCGCCGCACCAGACTATTCTGGAACGGTTGAAGTGCGGTTTTGGTTTAGTGGTTTTATTTCGTTATGAATGATGAGAATAAGTTATTTATGTAAATAAAAGTTATGTGTTTTTTTAATTAATTAAATTTGTTGCTATCACGGATAATAATAAATCTTATTCAGCCTTGGCACATGCTACTACAATCTTTAAGCCTTGGTCCCAATATCTCCTTGATCACTAACATCATAAAACATGTTTTTGACAACATAAAAGTTTTTGACGGTATTAATGTAGCAGGTCGATGCATCGTTCAATAGTTTACGCTAAGTTGAGACCCTTAGTTACCTTCTACAACTGCCTTAAAAACTCACCAAATTTACATTTTACTCATTAGCATAAAAGTAGACTGAAAATTCGAACATTTGGTGTTAACAAGTAGAAAGTAAATTGGATGCCTCTGATTTCTGAATGCAATCTTCTCAAAGGTAATAGTTTGGCTTGCTGGAAAGGTAGAGGAAACGTGAAGTTTTAGGTATATCTTGTGAGGATTTAGTTGAAACATTTTGACTATTTGTGTATTGTCAGGGTTTGTAATAGTTCTTATTATTTCACATAACATCCGCTACTGGAAATAGGCCTACGCTAATGTTATAATTATTTTATTATTACAACGTGACGTCCAAAGTTGCTCTTTCCTTCTTCAGCGCTCACACGATAAACTAACAAGGTCGAGGGATCATCTTCAGTGTATAACCACCGCTCCAGTATGTGCACGGTTAATATTTGTATTGTATATGACTGAGGTAAAATATTGCGATATTCTTATTACCTACTTACTATAATTTATTCCACGACAACTATCCCTTGTGTATTAAAATAATATTTGTTTGTCTCTGCTATTTTAGAGTCACCACACTTCCTAATAAATAATATCCAATCATCTGAAAAACAGTTAAGCCATTGCCTTTGATTTTCCACAATAAGGGTGCGAGATGGATGCGAGGATTATAGAGAGGCGAGGCACGGTTTCATTTGGAGCCCTCCCAGTGAGGGCGCCGCATAACAAGTGACCTCCGCACGCACTGAGGGAATCCGATGGCCCTCACGAATCAATATGGCCGAATAAAGGATGTACAAGGACAAAGAAATAAATATATCAACGTTTTCAAACGGAAAAACTAGGTATAGTTGATGATTTTCCTTTCTTATCGTTTTTATTTAGGATTTAGGATACACTTTGCTATCACCATTGTAAACACTACGAGGCTATGCAATGAATTTTCCTTAAATATTATTATGAGCGACAACAGTGGGGCCGGTTGTATAGCGTATGTACGTACTACGTGTACTCTCTAAAGCTTTAATGTTGTGAACTTATGCTTTGCTATTCGTACATTAGGAAGCCACAATAAATATTTTCTATTAAAACACTCATTCAATAAACAGCGGCGGGCGCTCCAACTGCATTTGAATTGTAAACGAACCGCGCCGCTCCAAGGCTTCGGGAGGCCCTCCGCATTGTTAGCGCGACACTGTTTCTCAACGCTACCTTCAAAAGACTAGTCTCAGGAAATACTGGAAAGTTATATGGCTACCAACACAAAAAAGGTTGTTTAGGTAAACCTTTGTTAAATGCATATATTCACATCACGCTATGGTTAATAACTAACGGTACTTATCGCGTATGTTTTTATATAATAAAGTTACCTTTATTAATAATGCGATAAGTCCCGTTGGCTATTAATCATGAGTATAAATCGCGAATCTATTAAAACTATAATCACGCTATGGGTAGACAGAGATCATGGACGTCTATTTGTCCCGGTCCTGAGAAACCACTTTCACTTCATTAACATTCATACAGCTCCTCGGACTTAGATATGCATAGTATTATCTGCATGTGCGCTCAAGTGTTAACCCTGTCAAATTACTCAGTACCAGTATCTACTAGTAATGGATTAGGATTTGATTTGACCGTAAATTAATTAGTATACGATTAATTTATTTTGGGTCAATAGTTCTGAAGAGCATTTGTATATAGTTACCTAATCCTAACCATTTTCATTTCACTAAGATTATCTGCATTCTTTAATACGCATAATTTGCATGTATTTGTTTGTATCATTGCAACAATGAGCCTCGTGAAATGAGGCTATAGTTCGCCGAAGCGAGTAAAGAGGGCGCTACAATGCGAAGAGGGACGAGGGCCCTCCGCTGGAGCACTCTCGCCTCAACAGGCGGCAGCGGACGATGCATCCAATGCGCCAACAAATGATCAAATGCTTTTATCAACGAGCGAAATCAGCGGTACGAATAACCGTATTGTCTTATACGAGTATATGTAAAAAGAAATGTAGTAATTAATGAGTTAAATCATTGATTTCTTTGTAAATAATTCAAACTGATAAAGTGCCGAAGAGACATTCTAGTGTCGCCAAAGTTCTGTCCACCCGAAAAGAGATTGAAGAACGTGAAAATTATTGTATATGTTAATGTATCTAAATCGCTCGACAGTTTATGTGACATGCGTATATACTATATAACCTATATAGTTTACTATGCACGTCACTCCTATTTTTAGGCTACACAAATTTTCTATTAGAAATGATTACAATTATGACTCCTAATTATACTAAACAATATATAACCTTTTTAGGACAATACTATATGTATGCCTGTCACATAGCCAGGGTACTCTCAATAGTTCTGACATCTTACTTTTTTACAAAAACAACCAAAAACATACGCGTTCAGATAGTCAGTACTCAATGTGATAGGTGGTAAGCCATGTCACGATTTGCTAGCACTGACTATTACCTGTTCGGCGAATTTCTTCACGATATTTTCCCTCATCGTAATATTCGATACATTTCGTAAATGTATTTTTATTATGAAAATGTACATAGAAATTCTTTAAACTTTTTCAAACATTTCCATTGGTACATGCTCAAGCGGGATTTGAACCCTGTACCAACTGATACAGAGTCAAGCCCCAAAGAACTGAGCTACGTCGTCTTATACAAATATTCTGAATTCAAAACATTCATATAAATTAGTGACTTTTTAGCTAATGATAGAGTCATTTCTGTGTTAAAATACTTCCAACATTCCCCAGAAATTAGAACAATACTCAGAAGGCAGTCCGTGCGAAGATTCGTTGAACGCCGACGTTATCTCGAAACAACTATTCCCTGACTTTTCTTTTCCATTCGAACCATAAACACAAGTTTTCAAAGAATAGGGAAACTTGAAAAGTCACTTAAGCAAAATGGAAGTTCCACTTTCACCTCGGCTCGAATGAGAAACAACTTTTCAATTATGAGCGAGACTTAGTTCCCCATTCTGAAAGCAAGTTCTGAAAGCCCTACAACATCTGATTGGAGATAACTTCGTTTTGAATTAAAATCATAGTTTTATGTAGGACAAGTCCGATCTAACTTTCCATAGATTCAAACAAAAACGAATAAAAGATTATTTGAATTTGTAACAACCAACTCGAAAAGAAACATTGCGACTAAGTAACATAAATTTACATACATAAATGTTCTGAAAATTATCTTGTAAATATTACAGTTATTATAATTAATAAAAACGAACTTGGCAATGCAGTTTAAAGTATCATCAGTATAAAATCCTTTTACACTACCTTATAATTGTCATGTGAAATGTGTATACATATTTATGAAATAGAAATGAACCATCTGTTACGAAACCAATTTTTTAGTTAGGTTTAATTCCCCACCTTATGCTGTTGCCAACTGGAATACTTGAAAAAAAATGCTTTGCGGAATCAATGGGTAGGGGAGTGCGTGGGTTACCTAATTGCCTACTTGGGGAATGAAAGACCCATGGGGAACATTGTCTAGCTACTTATTTTATTGGTGGAATTGAATTTAATTTAAGCGTGTATAAAATATGATTATGGATTTCAGTCAGTCAGTATAAAAATTAAGAAGAGCCTTTTATTTATTATTATTGCATTATATTAGGCCGTCTCATATATGTGGAGCCTTATTTCATTAAAAAATTTAGTCATCATATTCGACATAGACTTTCCAGTTTAACTTACCACTAAAATAGTTTTTAAATTCTGACAACAAAATAAAATACATTTTGTCCTAGAAACCTAACATTGTTTGAATGAAAAAACAAAAATTGTATGCAAAAACGTAGCAGCAATTTTGAACAGCCCTTGGGCCGTAAGGTGGTCGCAAATTGTAGGCCTCTTGGCTGTAGCCAGCTTAAACGCTGGAGCCCCGGCGCGGGCAAGTGGTGTGACTAATTGTGCCCTCGGCGCATTCATGGCGAGCCCACTTGACCTCCGCGAGGGCCCTCCGCTACGGCTTTTGTTACGCAACACCGTAGTAATTCCATTTAAACTGGCGCTACGGGTGACGAGTGCGCGACTCTCAAACTGAACAATGCAGTTTTGAGCAAGTAAATATTTTGCAAAAGTCGCCAGCGGAACTTTATGTACATGTACTTAACAAGAGGCTAGAGTTGGAAAGTTGCTCCGGAACCTCTTATCCTGTCCATCTTTTGGGAATTACGGTGAAGTTTTGATACGTTTTTATTTTACTTTAAAATAACTGTAAAAGTTCCAATAACAAAAAATATTTTGATTATTATTAATATATATTTATAATTTACATACATACATAATACACAAGTTCTTTAACCCTTTTCGGGGTGGACAGAACCTCGGAGACATAATACGCCTACCTTCTAGATCACTTTTAGCATAAATATTGCAGTTTCATATGTAACATTGGTGACACATTGCTAGCCCATCGCCCAATAAATTTCATTACACCTAGTACCTTAGTCGGCTCCTAGCTAGTTAACATAAAAGTCCTAGCTAGCACGGGGTCAATTTTACGATTTAGTTTTAATTTCATAAAAAGGACTTCAACTAAGACGACAAAAGTAACTTAGAAAGTCATTCTCATTCTCCAAAGGCAATGAATGGCTGCGAAGGGCATTATGTATGCTATCAGTGAGTCGGGAGCCAAGACGACAATGCATTCCGCACCTCCAGCCGAATGGCGTATCCGTAGCATCGCTGCAGATAAGCGCTACGAGCAAATAAACGCCCGTACTACGGACGGCCGCTGTTTCGGCGAACAAACACTTTGGCACTGCACGCCCGCTGTTTGTTAGCGGACGCCCTACCATGGTGAAATAATAGTATTGGATTTAATATTCTAACTATATGCTCTATGATTATTGTGTGTGTGTATTTCAATGTCTATAAATAATTGTTTAATAGGAAATCAAAATTTATGTGCTATTATTTCCTTGGTACATTACATCGCTACATGGTATATTTTTAGGCAATAAGCAAGCCACATTGTATATATGTGATTGTGCAATACAAATTTTGCTAACAACTGCGTAGGAAGCTTGAAGTTTAATCAAATACTCATGTCGAAAATTGCAAATGATAAAGATAACTATATTTGATTTTTTTTCGTTCGGTTAAAATACAAAAGTAAAAAGAAAACAATACACTCAAAAACAAAATACGGGACTATGAATTCTTAAAGTAATCAAAGATTTCTAAAACTCTGTATTTAAATACATCTGCTTCTAAACTCGGGTAACATTTGACAATTTGCGTGTCTAAGTAATGTTCCTGATTATTATTTACATACATACACATCATGCCCGTTTCCCTGTAGAGGGGTAGACAGAGATCATGGATCCTGATTTGTACAGATCCAGACCAACCACTTTTGCTTCGTTGACACTCATACACTCCCTTATACACACTCGGTTCTCGACACTCTTTTTCAATATGGCATCTAACTAATTGTCATAATATGTCTTATTAGGCCGGCTCCTACGTAATCGCCCGTCCACTTCACCCACATATATTCCTTTTGTCAATCAACTATAATGCATTCTCATAACATGTCCAAACATTCGAAAATGCTCTTTTCTATCTCAGTCGCTACGCTACATCTTCTTTCAAACCTTTTTACATCTTCTTTCATATTTATTTATTGTTTAACTCAATGAATCCCCTTCAGATACCATGGTAGGCCCCTCCGCAGCGCACTGAATTTATTGCAGCCATTTAACAGCAAATACTTTACTCTTTAGGCTAAACTTTAATGCTGCGCCGTCGCAGTGTGCGGCCGAGGCGCCGAGATTTACGGCCGCGCCCCTAATGAGACACGCCACTCTCGACCCAATTACCTGACTGATAGGTGTGATTATGTACTTGTGCTTACGTCCTTTTACAACTGACATAGATTGAACCTGATTAAGCTAGGGTTGTGATACTAACAAGAAAAATATGTCATTGAAGTTCTATACAAAAAGAAATAAATCTACATTAGTTTATGTTTGTATATGTTCCCTCACATAGTTTCAATGTTTAATTGTTTTAAGGGGACAATTACAGATCTTTGTATTAAAAATAACTACTTGATTACCGTTACCATAATTATCGTTTGAATGTTTGTTAATTGATAGAGTTTTTCGATATGTACTTAAATTATCATCGCACTACTATTCTGATCAGACATTTAATCCTTTGTTGATATGTAAATAGGACTTGAGTGATTGTGTTTTGTCAAGTATCTAGTCCAATCGCAAATAGGTTAAAAATATGTATTGTCGTCTTTTTACTCAGACTTATGTGCTTGATTTCAATGATTATAATTTAATATCTATCTGATATCTTTTTAATTCAAAGGTCATGAGAAAATGTTGTAGTTCATTGTTAGGATATCTGTATAAACAAAGCTATCTATGGTCATGAATTGTAAAGCATACAATTTAGACCCCCTGAACATTGTATCTTGATTAAAAGGACTCTGATGTTTCCCAGAACTTCTATGTTAGAACTATTAAATTTATTAAATCCAATGTTCAAAGGGACAAAAGCGGCCAATTCCTGGGAACTAAACAAAATCCAACAATTAAACTATGTAGTGCATTACCATATTGAAGTTTGCGCTTTGTGTGGCTCCGATGGCTATAAGCCCGTTGTTCCGTGCAATTAGCTAAGTGATATTGCTAACCCGTGGCCTCCAATTATGATCGCCTATTGGGTTGGGAGGCGGCCACCGTGCTGCCACTGCCTCCATTTGGGTAATGACTGCTTTATTCGGAACCAGGAAGCGATCGCGCCCTAATGTCTCTTCGTAGTAATGCGTAGATGATTTTATCACATATAAATACATAGGGCGTACTAGCATTAGCTAGGGGTAAATATGGGAACAGTGACCTTCGATATTGATATAATTAAAGTTGTGAGTTCATCTATAATAACAATATATCAAAATCTATGAGAGCTGATATACTACGAGTAATACTTTAACGAAAAAAAAGACATTCTTTCTTTTCTTATTGCTTATTTCTTGCTGCTCCATTATTTACTTTACATTTACAAACTTGATGCAACTAAAACGTGCTACCTTTTCATTCACGCCTAATTGTTTTTAACAGAGCACACTAAAGTTAAATATATTAATGTCAATATTATTTTAGACACCCAGAGCACACTAATAGAACTAACCCTGAGGGTAAACATGGTGAGACAGTTTTCCCACAAAGCAAGCGTCAAGTGACCCTGTCAGTGCGGAGTCGTCCCGCCTGTCTATCTGATGGGGACAAATGAGCTGCGACCGCACGCAGAGGGCGCCACTTGCCTGCCACTCGGCACGGGCGACGTGGCTAACAGCTCACTATTGGGATGTAAATAGCTACTGTAATAGTACTAGTAAGATGGGTGTACAATTGTACATACGTAACGTGTATATCAGAAGAGGATGTATAAGTTGGGAAATGGGATTAAGTGAGGCAAGCAGGGCAGAGTTATTCCGGTGTCTGTCGGTCCCATTGGGAAGTAAAGACTTGAGGATAAATCTATGGAAATACATACATGTATAATTTTATGGACTTAACCTCGAGACTTTTAGGTCGCATTTAGGATAACAACGTTTAAAATAACTTTACGGGATTTTTGCATGTTGATATCCACGATGTCATAGTAAGTGGTTTATAGCTTCATATAACATTTTGTCATAGAATAGTTACAATCAAACATGATTAGCAGTGTTTCGTGTAATCTTATACGAGCGCTTACTATTCGACAAAACACACAGGTTTTTTTCACGATGTTTTCGCTACCATGTGTGTATATAAATAATCTGATTTAGTTAAAGTTTTTAATAGTCCACATTATGCTGAACTTTGATTTCTGAAACCTTCATCCCAGTAAGCCTTGTACAATTTTCGTTCCAAACTAACACAATCACAGTTCCCCTTTAAAATTCAGTGGCGAAGGCAGTCGGAGTGTTGTATTGAGTGGGGGGCCACAGAGCGCCAACGGATTGGTGGCGCACCGCAGACGACGGCTGACAAGGGCGAGACAACGGCCGTGACGTCACTGCCCTGTCCAGGACAAGCCTCTGCTAATGAAGGTATTCTGCTGCCATTAGTTGCCCTTGTCACAAATAGATGGCGTTGTATGCAATGTTTTCACGTGTCGTCACAAAATGATTAATAACTACAAGACAATTTTAGTTATTTTATTTTATTTAGTTATTTATATTAAGACTACAAATCATACTTATACGAAACTATAAATACGCATACACGAAAAGTGAATATTCTGTAAATCTGACAGATTTAATGATACAAGAATTCAAGTTTTACTTAATGTCACACTACTAATTGAAAACAAAATCCTATTTACCGGTACGCCATGACTGACAAAGACATAATATAAACCACAAAACCCGAATCGAACCCGGCATACTTAATTGTTTTTTTAAGCTCGAATCAGAAAGACTAACCAACAATTTGTTTTGACATCGCAAAGCTGACACGTGACTAATGAATCTCCGGGACCACGTGTCACGTCGAGTTATCACGTCACGCTGTCACGTCGTGTCGGCCGCCACCTGTGACGCTGTCACCACTTTTGGAAGGGCCCGTGACAGGGGCTGCGAGGGGTTAACTGGCAGTGACGCCGAGTGTTTGATTTACGGGTTAAGGGTCGACCAGTGCAACTGTTGGTGGTTTAAGTTTTAGTTGTGTCTAGACGGCTGAGCTTCACATATAGATAAATCTTTTGTCTTTTTAGGGGTGAATCGAACCTTGCTCTAGACTCTTAGTCGTGTACAACGATATGGCGACCCGGGATAGTCTGGGACGTTAATAGAACGCTAATACTATGAATTACCACATATCTATGGGTCTACCTGTATTGTGAAGTTAGACACAAAGTTGACGTTATACAACAAGTGCGCCATGTACATGTAGTTTCAGATTATAATATTAATACCTATAAGATATTATATAATATTTGGGACACTATTACACCAATCGAGCTAGTGCCTTGGTAAGTTCATTTAAAACTTGTGTTATGGGTACTAGTCATCGTATATTTCAGAAATATGTACAAGATAGCACAAATAATCAACAACTAGACTGGAAAGCAGAAGGAAAGCATAGTTCTTAACTCTACCTCCACCCGAAATCGAACCCGGGACCAGATGATTAGTTCAGGTAACCAATCGAGCCACGGAGGTAGTCAAATAGTCAGCAGTAATGGATTTGGAAATCTAAGGTTCCTAGTTTAATTAAATTCAGTTGAATTTTAAATGTCTTCTATAAATACTTATAGGTATGGTTAGAAGATTGGGACATCGCACCTAATTTGTCACATTTAAAATAATAACAAAGATAAACTTCAAAATTTCGTCTCCAAAATGCGCGTAAATTACGCCCTACCATAAAGGAAACTCAACACTTTAGATTGAAATCCTGGTCAAACTTGGGACAATTAAACCGATAGTTTATTTATCCCAGGTGCAAAATAGACACGCAAATCCCCAAACTAAATTGGAGGCTTAGCACAGTGACTAGAAAAATCCCTCTCGCTGCCAACACGCGGATGACGGGGGAAAGCCTCCGCAATCACGGATCAAATGCACAAGGGGTTCAACACAAACACATACAGTTAGATGCATATACCCTGTACGATGGTGGGTGGAAAATTGAGTTAACTAATTTTTAGCATACACACGAGTATATTCACGTTTCCGAGTAGATAGGATCTAGAAGATATAACTATTTGGCGTCGCAGCGTGAGGGTATTGATATAGAATATTGGCGATTGCCTTCTAGCACTTAAAAGATTCCATTGACCTTTAGTTTCTTATTTCCTCATATAACATCCAGGAATAACAGGCAACTAAATAGTATTCTAACAGTGTTTTACTTCTATTACCATGGGTAAGTTTACGAAGGTTTTTTGGGCACTACAAACTCACGTTTCACTCGATAGTTATCTTTCGTTCATATTAAATATTGACTTTAAACTATCTAACAGGTTGGAATGTCTCCCAATGTTGCAGCTCACTGAAACAATTATCACGATGACATGACAGTCACTCATTCGAATACTGACCTCAGTATTTTATACGATCATTTGATGGCTAAACTATTTGTAATTTTAGTTAGTTTTTAAGTATTATGAACATAAATATAAGAGTAGTTGTAAGTTACCTACTTAAATTGATTATTCCATGCCGTTTTTGATCCTTAGACTACAGATAAGATATTAAAATACAGTACATAAGATAAACTGTTATCAGCATTACTCGTAAATACGGCGAAATGGTGTCGTATTTGCTCACATGTTTACCATTGATTAGCACAAGATGTCACTAAGTGTTTGACAAAATATGCATGAGCAGTTCACTTTTTTCAGGTTTTCAATGTTATAGTTCAGAATTTTAAAAGTTTAATGAGAAGATATTATTTTTTAATAGGTAAGCGTTGAGCTTTCCTTATTATTTTATAGGTACTTAATGTTAGTGTGACTCTGCAAAGTAAGTATACGTACCGATAAATAATAACCTTTTTTTCCGGCATGTCGTAGAAGGTGACTAAGAGACTGTGCAATAAAATATTTCAAGCCATTGGCTGGCAGCTAACCTCAATATTCCTTATTATACATATGTCCTACATCTCTCTAGATTGTAACGCTACTACTACTACTACATTACAAATATTTTTTAGTTTTTGATGTGCTGTTCGCCCCAAAAGGGATTGAAGGCACCAACAGCACGTGGCCGTTGTAAGAGATTTTCCACACATCGTATCGAATAACTCTTCCATTCACAGTGCTTGCCAATTACGTGAGACGTTTCTGAAAAAACAATCCCTCATACATTTCACTCAAACATGGCGACCGGGAAAACTGAATCAACCGTCACAACCAATCTAACTAGACCCAGATAGGGTTTCTTAACTACTTGTGCTGAGAGGTTATTGTAAAGTGGTTTCGTGGCTGTTGTAGGGCGCGCGGGCATAGTGGGTTCGCGTCAACTCGCATAATATCGCAATTAATCAGAAAGAGCGTCATGTGCCTCAACCGATGGCCTACTATGGACCTAACTACTTATTCCGTCATCTCAAACTGGTATTAACCAGAAAAATAAACGACCTATCTTCTTAAATGCACTTATAGATGCTTGCTTTGCTTACTTGGGTCATTGTCTTGGATATAAATACATCTTTACAAGGACAGTGAGAAAGTTAGTATATTTGTTACAACTTTTCTTCCTGACATCAAACAATAGTTGTAAGATCTAGCCTAGCAATCTTTAATTCAAGCACAATAGTTATGCTTAATCTTCGCCATTTATCTCAAAAGAAACAACTCAACAATTCTCGAAGAAAATTAATTGGATATGCCTATTATTAAAACTTTAGTATAATCGTAGAGTAATATCAATCGTTAGTGATGTTTTCTTTCATTTAATATAAACAGGTGTATGGGTGCCAACAATTAAAAGAAAAGGGTTACTCAGGATAAGAATAGATTAATTAAATTTTGTTATCTCTATCTACCCTTTGTAGGAATACGTGTAACATTTGATACACATTATTTACGTGTCTTGCGCGTAACTCTATGTAGTACCAGTTTCATAATATACCAGCATCATACGTTTCTTTATTAAAACTCTAAGTACTAAATGAACACTTGAAATCCTAAAATTCAATCTTAACACCATAGTACCCCTCCGGCAGTGGCAGTGGTCGCGCATCGCCATCACTGAGTGCCCCCCAAGAGGGAAATGACCTCTTGCAGACCTCCGAGATTCATAAATTCATGTATGACAAAGGTACCTAGCTAATATAATATGCAAAGTTAAGACAAATGGAATTGATTTCTGATTTCAATGATTTGGATTAAAAAATTTGTGGCTAATTGTAAATTACTAAGTACTTATGCGTGATATTTTTACTTTAAGAGTAATAGTAGTAAAGAGTCAATAAAGAATATTACCGTTTTATTTCAATGTATTCCAGATGAAGGGTAGATTAATTTTGTTTTTGTAAAAAATAAGGTGGTGTGCGAACATTTTCCAGTTTTTTGCCAGAATTGCACGAGCAGAATAGTCTGTGAAAATAATTTAGAGAAATTTATTTATATCTAATATCTACCGATTTCATTAATTTATTTGTTTATATTATAAGTTTTTAAGTGTTGAAGTTAATATTGTGTGTACGGGATTCCTTTCAAGCGACTTTCACCATGGGTAAATCCTTTATAGTATTGATATTCTCATGACGATACAATTATATTTTTTGTGAGCTATTATACTGGTTGGCCTTGTTTTGTAACCATACCTTCTAGATATATCTTTAGAACCAATTTCGAATACGAGCTAAGTTCATACATTTTTATAACTTTATAATTGTTGACTGTATCGCGAATTCTGAATTGTACACTAATGATAGGCACATACCTTAGGTTGTTTTTTTCCTTCGCTGTGTAAATAGTCGGTAGGTATTTGAATGACATTGCGAACTGAGGAACATAATACAAGTTTAAGTTTCGTTATCTTTAGTTCCACTACTTGAAGAGTTAAATAATATAACCGATCATGTTATAATCATCCAGAGGTAAGTGAAAAATCTTGTATCCTTGGCCTGCATGAAAATTCTGTTATCACTAACGCCATCTGTGATAATTATCGTTAACTGTTTCGACGAATGTTAGCTTAATAAAATCGGTTTGAAATTCATTTTATATAAACAAATAATAACTTTTTGTTATTCTAATCGGATAGTGACTTGATTTTGATTCTACTTTTTTTGCTTGTAAGTTCGTCAATATATAACTTCATATAGCTATTCGAAGTGGTGTGTTACCAGCAAGACACACGTAGATCCGTGTTCTCTGCTTACCCCTATTTATAAAGACAGGTAAGATGCGTTTCTATGTATTATATTATTGTAAATTAACCATTTGAACTTGGTAAGCCCTATCATATTCTTTATGATAGAGGTATTGCAAACTCTTCCATCGAACCCTAAAAAGAAGTGGTCTGTAAAATACGCAAACTGACAGGAGAAACCGTTCGCCACTCGCAGTGACACATCTCCAAACGTCAGTCATGACGGATGCACTGACTATTCGGCCTTTGTGGAAATGTGGACTGAAACATTTAGGCTGGAATTTATTGGAAGACGAACTGGAAATCAGTTACAAATTTTCCATTTTAATATCAACTCCACTCCAGAAATGGCGCTGAGATTCCATCCATGTCGAAAGAGTAATGTGATCGTGAGTAGATGGATATGAGAAAATTTATTTACCTTTCTTTAATCGCGTCTCCAACAATTAACTAAACACTACCAAGGATTCTTCGATGCATTTTGTTCACGAAATAAGTAACACTTATTGTGTGTATGTAACATACCTTGACAAGTATTATATTTCAATTGTTATTTATTAATTCATGCATCACCCACTATTCCTAAACCGTAAGTTGATAAACGTAAGTTTATATCGTGTAAACCAATAACCGTTTGAAATCCAATAATGGTATGGTATATGCTTAGCACCACCGATATTAATAATCGGAAATGGTGCAAAAAGCGGCGGCTCTCTGTCACCCCCACATTTGCATAGCGACAGGCGACGGGGGCGGATGACGAAATGGGCGAAATGCAATTGTGACAACTCCATTGCAGTTTTAAATGGCCACCACTCAATCCGTGGACCGAAACACCAATTGCGGACTAGGAGAATAAATACCACTCAAAATAAATACACATGCATTTTATTATTGTGGAAACGGTGAGCGAAACATAACATACAATTTCTAGTAATATTTAACTTGTATGATAAGGTTTTCATTTTGTAATATTAATGAGTGTTTATATTATAACTTGAAATGTCTTTACGATGTTGTTTTTTTGTGATTTGAAATGTCATTCCGCAATCTTATACTTGATAAGTTTTTTGTTTGAGTATATCTGAGTTTCAGTCTATTCGATAGATCATAATTTAGCGAACCAAGGTTTCATTCAGTTCTGTCTAATGAAGCAGTGTTTGATATCAATGGCTTTTATTGTGTTTATGTATCTCCCCGTTAAAGAACTTTATACCAACCTCTATATTCTCATGCCTCTCACATTATTTTGATCACTTATGATAACAAACAATCCCAATGCATCCCCAATATCCTTTCACAGAGGGTGGCATTCGCGTAAGAGGCTTTGGCAGCGGTTGGCCTCTGACAGGTCGGCGCATAAATCCCCAAGCGCACCTGCGCGCTGCCCACTCGGCTGGGCTAGCTCAAATAATGGCAGTGACGTCAGCAAATAACAACCTATGTTACAGCGACAAAACATGCACAAAACAAAAATGATTAATAGCGAAAATACATTCAACGAAAGATTGTAACTTCTACACGTCCGCGTAATGATAAGAGTCTTCATAATATCAGGGGCTGAAGTCTACTAATACGTTTTAGCCCAACTTAAGTTCGATATCACTTCAATAGCTAAAGAAAGAATAAAGCTTTTGTGTGGTGTGACTCAGGTGTTAGAACGAGCAAAATAGCTTAATACGTTTTCGATCTTTAACCGTTGCGGGATAGTTTGGGTGTTAGGACAATTGCTATATGTAACTGTTTCCTAACACACTGGAAAAGCTCGTTTAGTCTCTAAGGTATAAGACATTCAAGATTAAATTATTTAATTACTCGTAGATTGTTAACCTTTGATGAATTATAAAATTCTACGTTACATCTAATATTAATTACATGTAAGCATTAACTAAGACACCCATACTGTTTCGTACAAATTTTACTTGAAGCTCCTTATTTTGCTATAGAAGCCCCAACACAGTGGAGCTTCCTAATCCATTACCGCTCCGCTGAAAACAATCTCCGCGAACAGCCACTAAATACAAGGCAAGCAATACTCTTAAATCAGGAGAACAATATAATGATTCACTCATACTATAAAACGTACACTATACTCCGCAAATGCACCGCAAGAGGGCACTGGGTGCAACATACGCACACGGATGCACGAAGCGAATGGATAGGCCACTCACACGGGCACGCGCGTAACGACGTCATAAAACATGTGTAGACCGCGCGACCTTAAAGGAATGGAGGTCGCTACAAGTGCCGAAGCGGAGGATGTGGCTTAAACATTTTAGCACCATGACCCGTAGTACGATAATTAACGAAAAACCCACTTGATATGGGAACAAGGCCATCGCCATATGTGCTTAAAGTCGGGTAGGAAAGTAAAAACTTTTTATAAGAAACTAATACATATATATAGAGTTTGATTATGCATGCATACATACACATCACGCCTGATTCCCAGTAGAGGAGAAGGCTGAGATCACGGATCTCTAATTATCCTGATCCTGACTGACCACTTTCGCTTTATTGACACTCATACACATTATGCATTCATCCGATTTACCATTGTCAATCCCTATGGAGTAGTTACAAACATAAGTGACCACTTTCGTTAACACTAACCAATCGTACAACATGTTTTATAAGATAGCTAGTAGCCAACGTAGTAGGTGATGAACCCTTGTATTATTGTTGAAAAATCAGGTTACTTGTTTACAACGATAAAATTGATATCAAAATTTTATAAAAAGTTTGGAAGATTTTCAGTCATTATTACTATTTATTTTTAGATGGAAAGCCACAAGCATAAATTACAAAATCGATAAGCTTCAGTAGTATCTCGTCCATTTTTCCCACTCGGTGGCCGCGAACATTATTTACACTTGAATCAGTGTGTAGTGTAGCGCCCTAAGTGCTTTTATATTGTTTAGAGGCTCCCTCGACGCGCCGCGAGACGGATGGCGCGAAGCCACCTCCTTTTCATTTATTAATCTCGGTGACTTATGGCCGCGGCTCTAATTGGAAACAAGCGGAAACGAGCTGATTCGTTAAGTTTTTATGGTGCATATCAACTCACAAGAATAAACAGTCAACTCCTATACCATTTTAACAGGTTCACTGTCCAAGGTACAGAAAAGTTATTAAACCACCTAAGAATCAATTTCACGAATTATAAAACTCCCATCGCGACAAGACATACTATACAGTCTTGTATAAACATTTATCGCTTCGTAGTATTCATGTATGCTTTTATTGGTACGTGTAACAATACCTTGTTTAGTTAATAAATTTCAAGTAACACAACTAACAATTGAAGCCTAGTTTGATGAAGCCTTTGCTTTCAACTAAACCAACAATTGCATGCACTCCCACAAATAAATCATCGGCCACTGTAACCAGGCCCTAAAGCCCGCACAGCGTCGCAGATAACGAAACGCCCGAATGGAACCCGCAGCAATATCCAATATGATCCGCACCGCTTTGTGATTACGTCACTCCGATTCGGCGGACGCAGCAAAAAGTACGAGCTACGAGCTGTCATAAAGGGGCGCCCGCCAATGGCCGCGCTTTGTCACTGCACTAACAAGCCCCGGCCGGCGGAGGCTGCGCGGCGCCCACCGCACTGGGTTCCGCCGCCAATAGAGGCTTCAACGCAGTCACTATGGCATTTGTAAAGCTTGTACGAGAATGGATCAGATGAAGAATAGGTTAGGTAGGATTCGGTAAGGTCCTTTCATAAGTCTAAATTAGATTTTCTGCTAAATTCTGTAATAGGATATGGAAATTATTGTGTGGAAACTTACTCGGTTTTTGAGTAAGTGGCAATAAGTATTGATATTACACCAGTAAAAAGTTAGCATTGTGGGCATTGAAAAAGACGATGCAGCGAGATACTCGTCACAATTAAATGATAATAGTAGTAAAAGTTCACCAATCATTACTAAGTACTCGTAATAACTATTTATGTAGATCTTTTGGAAGTAAAGTTGAAAGTGTAATTTCTTTTGTACTGCATATCTGATAATGATTTGCATTTATAAACATTCAATCTATTCCGAATATTATTAGAGTTAGATAAGTGCTCATTTGCATATCAGTTTTTATTTTGTAGCGTTTTATTTCCAACCAATACGATCGTGCAAATTCTTGAAAGTGTTAGTTGTAATCAAACTTCTATTTCGTTTTGTTGATTATTATATGTTATTCGAACGAGACTACTTAACGATAGCTATCTTAAATGAAGAAATGAAGATTTAATAATGTATAATGTATGAAATGCCTATATAATCAATTACGTATCACTTTCAATTAGGTTTGCAACATACTGTATTTTTACCGACAGAACCCCAGTCGATGCAGCAAAACAAAAGTAATTGGTTAACAGTCCAGTCGGTGTTATTCGTAGCAAAGGATTCATAGTTTTCAGTTAAAAGCCTGTCGCAGCCGCGCCTAACTCGATATCGGCTAAACTGGTTACGCGCCCAAACAAGGCTTTTCCTCATCGCAATTATAAGTACACCACTGTGCTAGTCTGATACGTAGATTGCTTACGAGGTGACATTCTTCTTTACATGTTGGTACAAAGTCACTACAGACTTAGAGGTGCAGTGACGTCTTTTATCCCTTTCGGAAAGTAAAAAAAATTGGATTCACAATATTTCTTTAGACACTTTTATAATTAAAATCGAGATTACATTGATATACAATAAAGTTGAAAGGTGACTAGGCAGATATATTAGATTTATTTTACCTTTAAGATTTAATTGATTCGTAGTAAATGACTTGTCTCCGGTAATAGGCTACAAACCGACCGAGACACAGGCGATCTTAAGCTTCGAAGGTTCTGTTCATTAAATTTAAAAAAAGAGATCCTAAAAAGAGTTGAACAATCATTCTCAAGTTAAGTTCATGACCTTCGAATGCACATGCAGTAAACTCGATTATCTCCACGAATGCAAGTGTACCAACTGGTGCAGCCAAGGCGAGGCTAACGTCCTCCGCCCATCAGCCAAGTTCCGCCCGCCCAAGGGGCAATCTCTCCGAGTGCAGCCCAGCATGTGGGTTCAAGCCCCTATTTACTTACGCGATTACATTCTGCAAACTTTCTCACAAGAGCGGCGAAGATTGCTTATGTTGCTTTTTACGTAGTGGGTGTTTGATACGAAATTGGAGTACGAAATAGCTGTTTTTTACTGCATGTCGTTGGATGTGCCAGAGATCGCTTTGATAGTTTATGCAATACTAAATCAAGTAATAAATTAAATATTATATTAATTTACTATTGTAAATTGTGTCCCCTAGTAGATTGTGTTAAAGTGAAAGCTACACTGGGAATATATTTGCAAATACATAATATCTCTCTACATTCAACACCTGTAATACTTTTTGTAGTAGACAGAACCCTGCGGTTTTAATATTTTTATCGTCTGAAGTACTTTTGACAAAACAGTATGCATACATTTGTCAATATCAATTATGGCTACTACAACATTCTTTATAACATCCCAAGCAAGTACAAGCTCATTAACTCATATGCGTGCCTAAAACACATACAACGCACACAGCTCGAAGCTTCTTCAACCATAAATCGTAAAACCACTATTACTTTATTAATTGGATGCCTTACTTTTGTTTCCGTCCTTTTTCGAATAGGAGACAACTTCCTGTTTCCGGTGTCGGAAGTGGGGAGGGGCTTCCGGTGATGTCACGACATTCGCGGCGGAGGCCGATTGATGGGCACTCTTTTGTTTACTAAGTTTTGTTTTGATATGAATGAATATTTCCACAGTTCATGGAAATTGGCTGTTCTGCTAATTAGCTATGTTATTTGTACTTATTTATAATATTTGGGACACTCTGCTTTACTAATTTCTTTCGCGTTAAGCCAATATTATGTCTCAGAGCATACTCTGTCTTGCGATGATCTTATGATACATCTTAACGATTGATATAATTGACTAATACGTAGTTTATTAGTTGAACTTTAATATTTATCACATACATCGTCCAACTTATTTTAAAAACTAGACAATTACACAAATTATAAACACTACTATTACTTAGCCCTCATGTTCCCCGTATCCTTTGTCACTTCTAACTACAAATCGAGTGGGAAGACAGCCCTGACATTCAGTACAAGAGTAGAACTAGAAGCGCTTCTATTTTTAGTTATCAGCACGATCGGATTTCTCGCAGAATCCTTTTCCATTTCTCCGAAAAATGTTGAAAAGAACTTTTAAAAACATCTCAAGCAGCTTTCGAATAAAACACCGCTCCAAAGGATTATGAAACTCAATTAAGATTAAAAACGCAGAGGCCTGGGTTGTAGAAACAGCCTCAATGACAATGATCATGCCTAATTAAGTCCCGAGAGCTATTTTGCCACAACGCAATCCCGTATAGAAAGGTCGAGCCAATGAAAGATGGGAATAAACGAGAAATGCGTATGTACACGTTTTTCATAATTACGATTAAAAAGAGCAATCTTTGATGGTTTGATTTTAATAAAGTAGAAGGTTACGTAGGTGTTGTATTGGTCCAATGCTATGCGCAAAAAGCAATGGACGGAAAAGTTAACTTTAATTTATTTAATACCGTTAAGTGCCATCAATGCATTTCCTCACCCATTTGTGCCTAATACATTTTAAGTCCTAATATACTAAAACGTACCCACGATAAAAATAATCATACCAGATCACTTCAATATAAGCAACAGTTGTAAAATACAATTTTCCTTCAGATCTCATAGTTTATTATTTCACGATACAGTTATCGCAAACTCGCCTACATAAAATAAAAGCAGAACTATAACATCGAAGTCCGTTCATTTTGATAGCCAATCTTTATTTAAGCGAAAGAGAAAAAGGAAAAGCCGATTTCAACTTATTAAGTCTCCGCTCTAATTAAAACTGTGAAGTTCGCGCACCTCCCCAGAGATGGCGCTGCGCGGTTGACCCACTTGCCAACTCACCAGGAAATAAAAGCAAAACATAGCCAACGCCACGGCGCCAGGTATTTAATATGTGTCTTTCTGATCAGGGATCAAATGGTGTCTTATATGAACTTCCTCGTAGTATAAGAGTGACATGACAGGTAACGGTGTCTTATCTAGACAACGGTGAAATGAAACATACCTCGATATACATGTCCTTCTATTTCTTTAAAGGATAAATATTATTAGAAAGATATTATCTTTTTTTTTTTTACCAATACTAATGGAGTAGCGGTGACAGGAATGTGAAGTATTGGTGAGAGTGACCTATTGCCTGATATTTTTTAACTCGCATAATTTCTTGACACTAGATACTCAAAAGAAACACAAATTTAAAGCATTTTATTTACCATTACAATACTAGATACGTGCTTTACGGCTTATGCATGGAAGCGTTAAGGTTAATTAGATTACAAAATTACAATCAGTTTTGCTTAGGATGAATTGATTCAATAATAAATATATTAGTTATAATACAGATACAAAATTTATTTCTAACACATAAATATACCTAAAAATAAATTAAGGATTTAATACATTATAAATTAAGGACATAATGTTTAATTTCGTTAATCCGTTCCATTTCGGAAATTATAAACGGAGTCCCACTCAGCAAATTGACTCGAATAATAGGCACCGAATTAGAATTGAAAATTCCGGGAAATTCCACTAATTGATTGCGTTTGGATGATAACTAATCAGAGGAGCTCAGCTCAATGATTATTCCATTTCGATATTATTATCTCGTGTTGGTTTGCGACTTGAATTTAATATTAATAATATTTAGGACACGATGAGTAGTCGAACTAGCTCCTAGGTAAGTTCATTTAGAATCGCTTATCCATACAAATGGCTGAAGTTGATAAACTGATTGTTAACTTCTTCCTTATATTTGTACTGATTCTATTTCGACAAAATCCTTCGTTGTGTACAAAAACAAACTCTTAACACCGTGTATTAAGAGTTTGTTTTTGTACACAACGAAGGATTTTGGACGAATGGAGTATTTGTACTTAGGATTACCTTTCTTATTAATGCAGCCATTTTGCATAATTATATTGAATACGAACTAAACAATGAGCATTAAAGGCCGTTGATTAGCAGTTTGTGTGCGCTGCGTTCCAAATCCAAAGTCGCCTTTGTCTGGAAACGTTTGGACAGTAATTAAGTTGATTCGCAACAAAAGTCGAGATTTATTCAAATGAACTCTGACATTGACGGAAAGTTGGAGCCAAAGATTGAAACAGCTACTTAATCATCATTAGCCGCGACTCCAGCGGAGATATTGGGGCCTGCCTTAGATATTCACTTTGCATCTGATTACTCTGCGGAGAAACGGAAAAACTTTAAGTACCTATGTTATAAATTTTGAACTGGGATATATTCGCCTGAGTTAATCGCTGGGGTTATCGTTTTGACAAATTGCTTACAGATTGTTGTCCTTACGTTATTTGACGTTCCTTCAACGACATGAGACTTAAATCATGTAGTTATCAGCCGATCTATAACTTTTTTTGTTAATAATTAAAACGTTAGGAGTCCATCCCCTAATTGAAGAATGATTGAAATTGATAAGTCCAGAGCACATGGCTCTATTAGTGGAGTGAGGCCATCCAATTAGACGGAGACCAATTAGAGCCTCAAGACGAACCCAAGACCCAAATCTAGTGGGTCAGCCGACATGTAAAGTGTAGAGTTACTGTAGTTATTAGGACATACACACTATCATGTTCATTATACTCGTAGACAAAACATAGTGGCCCCTAGATCTATATTAAAGTTATGGAAATCTATACCACGAATTCATGTGAGGGTTTTATATACATACTAATAAAGTAAATAAATGAATGAATGAAATTGAGAAGCCATTTTTAAAGTTTAGATTGTTAGGAGTGGTTTTAGGGATTTTGATAATGATGACTAGGTTATCTCAAAAAACTTTTAAGAAACTATTCACTTTACAATGAAAAAATCTCAATACTTTGGGTCCATGGGTGTTGTGCATCGTAAAGTGAGCGATCAAATTAATAAGCTTAGCTAAAAATCACAAAAAAATATATAACATGTAATCTTTAAGAGTTGGTCGGTGTATAATCAATCGTACCTCCAGTTAGTTCCCAATACTTGCAGGGGAAATGGAATTAATTGATACGTGTACCGTTTAAATTTTAAAGACAGTGCGCTGATGGGCTATCTCCGGAGGTTAGGCTGCCTGAGGTCTAGCCTTAATCAGTATTCGCGATGTGCCTCTTCTATTTTATTGCCAAAGTCTGCTATCAAGCATTGAAAGACAACGATTTACTGTTTAAGACTTGCTTCTGAACAAAAAAATGTCATGTGCAAATAGTACGCTTCACGATCGTTAAACCTTGTGGGTTTAGAGGAGGTTCGAGTTTCTTTCTCCGATATTGCGGAGGTAGTAACTCTATGTCCACCTCGCAGCCAACTGCTCATATTTATAGAGATATCAGCTTAAAAGGCAGCGTAATACACAGGCTTCTTTGAAACGCAAATTCAAAAATACCTACTTAAATAAATATGTATGTTTTTTTATTTTCCTTTATACGATTTTTCTCTTTTTTATAAACTGTATTTAATTTTATCTCGCGCTTTTTATCTTCTTCGTCCTCATACAACTGCATGCAACACCTGCCTCTGCGTGCCCCATCTCGATACCCCAGACCTGGCAGCATCTACCCATGCACACCGCTGCCCCATCCTGGTGGAGGGTTGAGCTCATCCGCGCAACGAGCACCTGGGGAGCCCTCGCAATTACTCTTCGCAGCATCTCCTTCGAAAAAAGCAAACAAAAGGGGATTTTCCTCACTCTTAATGGGTTCGAGGGCAGCTCATTGAATTATTTTGTTTCAAGTGGCCTTTCCTTACCGTGTTATGCTTATTGAGGGCTGTCTTGAGTAACTATAGGGCTTACAGTTATTTTAAGCAACACCAATTTTAAATGGAATAGTGAAAGTTGTTATTAAAACAATCCTTTCTAAACATACCTGTTCTACAATCTTACATACCATAACTTGTCAATCAATGTTCCATATTACATTGCCACCCTAATACTTATGATGACCTACGAAATATTATAGTGTCTTCGAGGTTCTGTCCACCACAAAAGGCATTAAAGGACGCCAATGTACTCTTACCTATGCATGTACCTTTCAATATAATGCTTACTTGTGCATTATAAAATTTACTACAAGTAAAACCACCTTTCTACTTTAACCCTTTAAACCTACTTATAATTGACACATATGTCTTTTACTTTTCCCAACCGTCGTGAACATTAAACGCGTCCGAGTGAGGCCGTGCCGAGGTGCCGCTCCTATTGAGTTAGGCGTAATTTTCTTACGAACTCTGTTGGTGGAGCTTTGCTGGTTTTCGGACTTGCTAATCTCATCACGGGGCGGTGGATAGCATTTCTCACTGCCGGCCGCGTGTTGCCAGCTCACTGTTTTATTTTGCTCTAGGATTTTGGCAAAAATGTTCTTTACTTAAAATTAAAGCTTTTTTTGATTCAATAATGTTTTGAATACGTAACATAAAAGAAGATTTTGTACTTTAAAATCTAATGATATTTTGCTTGAAAGATCACAATGTTTTCGTAATGTTGATTTCTATTGAGATTATTTAAGCAAGTATTTATAATTTAGTAAATTAGTAATACCTTTCATACTTAAAAATTATGTTAACAACTAGTAACTATTCTCAATTTGATTTAATTTTATAACTTTTTAAGAGAAATCTACTTGACTGTTCACTCTATCAATTTACCAACCTTTATTAGCTTTACTTACCTTAACAATCTCTCAAATTTCCCCAACTCCAAGGTAAACAGTTGTAGCTGGCATCCCACCCTTGGCCGTGGCCGCAGTTGGCAGCAGTAACCGAGTTAGCACCTTGGGACGCAGCTTCCACTGCCGCGTCGGATCCGTTTACTTTTCGCTTAAATGTTTGCGCCAACACTGCTTAACGCTCCGAGATAAAACATACATCTTTACTGTTAAACTTTGGGGTATGCAGTACTTTGTATATTACTAAGGACGAAAAACTTTGTAATATACAAATTTTACTATGCCAATCCTTGCAATTTCTTTAATTATCAGTTCTCAACATCTGTTTTCTTGTCACCGAATGACTATTATGTATTTCAAAGAAGAGAAGATTTTGTAATAAATCATTGTCCTCAATGTATTCAGATACTTATATGGCATTTTATTTTCTATAACTAATTATGTCTTCAATGCACTTTTGTTTCTTTAGATCAATTAGGTCACCGATATTAAATTACACTGGTTGTGGTGTTAATGATTTTATGGGTTGCTTTACAGACGAATATCATCTGTTGGTTTCGGTGACACAGAAATTGTGTAGGCTAGTGATTATATTTAGTATATGTACTCATATAGATATACAGCGGTAACGTTCACGTTTAGTACTCGTACTTAATTTAGAACATAAAGTACGTTATTATGATAAATTGTGAGCTAAGCTGCCGCATTTCTGAAATAATACCAGGTCTTTAACAAAATATATGCATGTGAGTCGCAAAGAGTGAATAAAGCTTACACTGAACAGTATAGCATTCTTATATCTGTGACTGAACTCAGAGACAGAAACTCAGTCGCTCGCGGGATGCTTAATGAAATCAATATGCTGCCAGCGCTCCCAGTCTAAAATTTTAGAGCATTCCATTCTCTTGCAACATACACGCTTTGTACATATAGTTCACAATGGTTATTCCTTTCGAGGCAATGTGAAACTTCTGTTTCTATTCTTTGTATACGTACTACCAGTATCTAACGCAAAATAAAGTTAATCTAACGTCACCGTTGAAAAATTCTGATCATTTTCTATACAAAAAAAAAGATTTACCGAAACTGCCCCTCATTATCTTTTAAAAAAATCTTACTGAAACCACCCGCCAAATCATTACCGAAAGATCACCTATCTAAAATTTTACCATGCCTAGCTTTGTAAGTTCTTTGAACTATGGATGATCACCTATTTAAAATTTAACTAACCCAGGCCTTGCTTAACTTCGTTGAACTATTGTAGTTGTTATCTCATCACCCATTTACCGCCATTCCCTTCGACCCCTAAGACATTCCAGCGTGAAAGCAGCTAGTTAGCATTCTGCCTCCGTCCCAGATAAGCATTGCAGCGGCTCCTAGTTTAATAAACATGCAGCTTCATTGTAGTGACTTGCCAACTAAGTCTGGAGTTTAAACTCCGTTAAGAAACCGGAGCAAGTTTTTCCCCATAAATATGTCGCTATTAGCGGACCACAAAGAAACTGCGTACTTGCGAAGATTTTACTTTAAACATCATCTTGGGTTGATGTTATAAAAGTTCCTAGATAGTTATAGACGGGTTAGATATTTATAATTCTAATGGTAAACTACGAAAGGTATTTATAACGACCTCTGTGACACGAACGGTAAACCACCTGATCGTTAATCGAGAGATTTCGAATTCTAATCCCGGTGAAGGATCAAAATTAGGAACTACGTTTTTCTTCTGCTTTTCTGTTTGGCAGTTGATTATAAATAGTACATAATGTATGTATCTATCTATAATAAGTACATATTTCTTAAGCATACATTGACTAGTACCCTTACAGAACTCTTAATTGAAGCTAAGTTCAGTTCAATTGGTCTTATAGTGTCCCTAATATTATATTATTTCATTAAACATATGACTGCAGGTACAAAAAGCTATCGAATAATCTTTTCCTGTAATTGAATTGCAATTGGATTTTAGTCTCTGCCATTCAGTCCACCCTTTAAGATAACTAATATCTAAGTAAGAGTGACACGTAATCACATCGAGGCAGCTTAGCTCCGTAATAAGGAGAGCGATTCATCTCTGCCACCGCCACAGAGGCATTGGGGATCAATCATGTGCAGCCATCAGTCATCAGCTGAGGGACCGCTGGGCCATTGTGCGAAGGGCTAGCACCACACTCGCTGGGTATAGTGGCTCTTGTATCCCGTAATAGTTAACTTTAAATTGAATGCGAACAAGTAGTATTTTCTTCGGGAGATTAAAGGAGGTGATATTATATATATATATATATATATATATATATATATATATATATATATATATATATATATATATATATATATATATATATATATATATATATCTGTCTGTAAATCTTCAAGAACATCCGAAACACAATACTATTTCACAACCATAATAACAAACAAGGAACATCAGAAAGCTATTATGATACATATTATTCGTTAACCCTGGAATTGATTTACAAACATTAATTTATGAGTTGATGTATATATGTATGTCACACCGCAAACATTGTAAGAATAGAGGTATCGAGATAATCAGAAAAGAAGAGTTCATTTCTATTGCACACTATATTGTCCATACAAAAGTGGTTGGCAACACAATTCACTTTATTTCCTCCAGCTCCTCTTAACTCAGTCCTCGGCCACAGGATGTGTATGTGGAGGCAGTGGCGCGTTTGCGGCGACATGAATCGCCTCTTGGCGTTTCATTAGAGCACTAACTAACGCCGCTGCCAGCAGAATACCCGACTGCTCTGTGACTTAAATTCAACATACGGACATCATTTATAAAGCTAGATCTTTGAATATTCTATTACTAGTCAGCACCCAATATTTGGAGTCTTAAACTATTCTCTATAAGTTACGGTGACGACTGTGTGCTAAAACTGAGTACAGATATCATCACATTGATCTGACCATAGTGACTATTAAACCCATTCAAAGTCAAATATTCAAGAGACCATCGTTATCATAGAGAAAGAGCTTACACGTAATTTAAGAGCTAAGATATGATAAGAGAGATAATATCACTTTAAGCTCCTATAAGCCTATTGTGACTAATGATAAATTCGTCATCATTCAAAGTCACATTTAAGTTGGGAATCTTTCTATAGTTTTCTTCAAATATCTAGCAATAATACAACTATACTTAGCTAGTTATAGCTAGTAAACTGTTGTTTGTTGTTGTGTGCGTAGCATTGGTTTAAATATTACTAAATAACACAATTTTTCTCCGTCACATAAACGTCGCATTCAATTTTTAAATATGCACTGGGCGGAATAGGTATTTTATGCCGAGTGGCAATTTGCTTAAAAAGCCGATACGTTTGGCATATAATTATGCAAGGGGCGGCCCCTTGTCGCTTGCAATATGTCAAAAATATCTCAAGAATGGCCTGTTGATTTATATCAACAAATTGGTCCTTAAATTGTCAGAGGAATTCCTTGCTCTTACTTCAAACTTAAATTATTTGGGTTCTTCTCCATTATCTTCATATTTTATGTTATTTTTCACATACCCACATCCTTGTCTCCGGAGAAGTGGACAGAACCTTGTAGGCGTAAAATCAAATTTACAATTACTACTAAGTTCATTTTCGCATTTAAATAGAATATTAGTGAAATATTGTAACTGTTAGTCAGCCAGTCAATAAATTGAACACAGTCCTTATCCCTTTGCAGCTTTATTTATAATAACGGTAAGAAAGGTAGATAGTTATAGTTGGATTAATATCCTAAACTATAGTATCGAACTAAATCCAACATTTTATATGATAGAAAAGGCAATATTCCACCTCATATGTCTTCTCATGCCACTCAGCACCCGAAATAAATAAAATCATGTGCAATTTGTCAAGCTCATGAGAAGTAAACGCAATAAAGATGGAATAGAATATGGCAGCGAAAACAAGCAATCTCTGCAAATAGGCCGCTCGATTTTATTGAGAAATACAATGCCTTACATAACTCAATCTTACTTGTCTTAGTTATTATTACCTACCTACCTACTAAAGTTGAAGATATCCTTTAAACGTATTTTTAATTACTATTCTGTATATTTAATTACTACGTATTTTTACGTATTTTTAATTACTATAATAATAATGTAAATAATACATTAATTAATGCATGTAATATAATGCACTGTTTACCTAATTAGTGCCTAATATTGTGTAAAATTATCTACATGAGTATAATATTGGCGCCTTAGATAGCTATTTTTTATGCCACTAAATTGAATAACAAATTATAAACATCTTCGCCATGGTTAATTTAGCTCTTTATTTTAGTTAGACCAACTTTAATTCACTGTATTCTATTTAAGTATGTAAATCAATCACACTATTAGTAGTAACACGTTGCCTTCCCACGGATCTCCAAGGCGAGCGCTGCCCAATGATCGTAATTTGGCACGACGCAGCGGCATCAGCGCAATTTGCACTGATCATCGTTTTCACACCTCCAGCGCCAGGGGGCGTCATTATCGGATGAGAGGGACGGCTCATGCACTACGCATCCATCATCTGAACAGGTAAAAATACAAAACATATGCTATAAAATACCAATCAATATATTTGTGGGAAGAATATAGGAGGCTACAACATCTTGAGTAACGCAAATATCATATTTTAACGTTGTTGGTAATCATTGTTGGCAGCTCATGTTATGGAACACTCTAAACTGTTCATAAGTTTAGTACGCTTTTGATACATAGTTCAAGTACCCGACAACAAACAGTGCCGGTTCACATAACCTATTACATACATATGTATCTACTGTGTATTTGAAATTGAATGCTAAAATAATTATTGTAAATGTCACTCACAATCAACTACACTAAATATGAATGCCATTAATCACATATCTTCTTCAATTACATAGATTAAAATTATAACCACACGTGACAAATTTTAAATCTCAACTCAATAATTACTTGTTCCTTTTGGCATGCTCCGTCCAACCATACAGCTTGTTGTGATGTTGCCATTAATATTACTCTTTCAAGGAACGGATGAAATGCTCCTTAAAGGGTTTCGGAGTTGTTTTATGATGGGAAATCTATGCTAATGCGCGGGTACTCGCGGTGGTCGAAAGAGATTTTAAATCATAACGTTTTTTTCTTCTTACTTGCACAACTTTCGATCCCTTTCATGGTAAACAGAATCTTGGCAAACAATCTCTTTGGTTAGTTTTATAATAAGTAACTTCTACAAAATTGATATGGAGATTGCTTCTTTTATATTATTATTCCTATTTTAATATCGAACTGAATATTATTATTCAGTGTAGCTCAGTTGTTTAGAGTTTGAATCTGCATCAATTGGTACAGGGTTCAAATCCCGCTTGAGCAATGGATTTTTTTTTCAATTTTGAATTTCTATGTATTTTTTTTAATAAACCGAATTGCACCGAATACTACGGCGAGGGTAACATTTTGAGGAAACCGATTTATTTCCCGAACAGGTAATAGTTTGTGCTTGTAAATGGCGACATAGCTTACCAACTTTCACATTAAGTACTGACTATCTTGTTAACATGTGGGTTCAAGGTGGCTATAGAATTACTACCTTCGCAATTGCGGCGATAGACACCTCAACCTCTGACTATCCAGGACGGGTCAATGGCCGTGAACGCGTTGTTTACCTTTATAAATATATAATAATAAGATTTTTTCATTCATAATATTTTTGTTAGTTCCTACATGGAAAAACATGTCCAGTTTTACGGATGAATAATAAAAGTGATGAGAGAGAATTGTCGAAACGTATTACCTATGGGTAGTTGAAGGGCGATTCCGTACTGGTCAGTGACGATTAAATAGTCGAGTTGCTAAATGTTTGCCAGTATCGACAATTGAACTAATCCACAATCTCTGTTGAACTAACTGTGTAGGAAGACAAACGTGCTGTATATATGTACGCATGTATCTACAAAAAGGGGTCTTAAACAAAGTGATAGTGCTAGCAAAGACCGTTATGTCTCAAAGCGGTTTAATATCGTCCGCCGTAGATGGAATTTAATGAATCCCAAATGGGCCTGCTTGACAGCCTTTGACGAGGCCAATTACAAGCCACAATATCCGCTAAGGACGATCTCGTCTCGCCCTTTTATCACAACTAATTTGCACCTTTATAGCGCCCATCATACGCTAACTATGCACATTCTTAATCGTGAACATAAGTGTTACGAGAAGTTTAGTTAGTAGAAGTGTGGTCGAATGATCATATTGATAGGCAGGTATATACTCATGCTCGGCTGTTAAAAGTATTTTACAAACACGTAGAAAATGTCTACCAACAATAAGATAGAGTACTGCTCCTTTTATTGTCGCCAATAAAAGACAAGTAAAAAGAAAATAATAGACAAAAAGACAAACACGTTCACGACCATTAATCCTTTCGAGGTAGTCAGAGGTTCGGGTTTTCATATCCGCAATTGCGAAGGTAGTAATTTTATGGCCACCTCGAACCCACGTGCTGACCAGATAGTCAGTACTCGAGGTGACACGTGGAAAGCTATGTCGCTATTTACAAGCACTAACTATAACGTTTTCGGTAAATAATAACCAAAATTTATAATATGATCACCAAACCAATTATGATGAGTAACCCTTTTATTACCGAAGTCTAAGCATTGACTGGTGTCAATCTGACCCATTTGCAGTATCGACAATTGCCTATTGCCCATTGGGGTGACAATGGGCTCGGCACCTTTGTCGCTTTGTCCCGCGCCGCTCGCCCACTGTTTGCGAGTGCCTACGGAGGCTTCTAAGGACTAGGACACAGTCAAACGGAAGCGGCAATGGGTTTATAATATTTTATATGCTATATATGTATTTATCTGTATATAATAAGTATATATTTCTTAAATATACGTTGACTAGTACCCTTAACACAAGTCTTAAATGTACTTACCATAGGGCTAGTTCAATTGGTGTAATAAAGTCCTACAATATATATATTTAATGATGATGGTCAAGTTTAAAGTCTATGTGTGATCTAAGGATTTTTTTATGTGGAATGGGTTTGCAGTCATATGTCATACACTTATATGACACCTCAGTTAGAAGGTGCCGACCCAGATAAAGGTACACTGGGCTTTTTTTAAAAGATAAACTTAATTACTCGGTTTTGCGAGACCTTTAAATGGGTAAGCTGTTTTATCGTTCTAATGCTCATGTCACAATAAAATAAGCTTAATAACAATACTTCAGGTGTTTATCTAGATTGTCTTCGACGCGGCAAGTGTAAATAATTCTTTTCTTATATTATAATTCAGAGTCAACTGGCAGAAACAAAATAAAAAGCTAAATACGTATCCAACATATTAAACAGTATCTTAATTTCTTAAATCAAATCTTAATTATATCAAATCCGCGTATTGGGAGTTTTGAGTATATTCTTCGTATTTATTTTTATATCTTACGCTAAACCATAAAAAATCTTATACGCTTCACAACCAATACAGTCTTACCCTTAGGCAAACAATGCAGGAGCCGTCCGCCTTTGGTTCCTAGGCAACTGAGCGACAACGATAGCGAACAAATGCCTTTCGGCTTTGTCTTCCGAAGAAAGAACTGCACTAGTTAAGGGCACAATGGCGGCGATAAGGTTCACTGCTTGTCGACTTTGTCTGATTGTGTAAACATACATTTAAGGTCTTATATCACTTTACGGTGGACAGTGTCTTAGCAACAAAAAAGTCACTTTTTCCATTAAATTGGTGATGTGATTGCATTTTAATATGCATATTGGTGTCTCTTTTAGCTTAAGCTTGTGTTCTTTATTTAAATACTTTGAATTAGTCCTTACTGTTTACAATTGCTTCAAAAATATAATTTTATTTGAATTTATTACGAGCTTGGTACTCTTCTGTTTGCTTAAATGCACTGTTACTCCTTAATTTATTATAAGTCCTAGTTAGTGCATACGATGAAGCATGTTACACTTATTGACTGTCTGTTACTGTGAAAGGACAGTGATAATACGAATTATTATTATCGTTCTCATCAGAGGTGTTGGGAAACCACGTGTCCTAAAGTTAGAAGACGCCTCTCACTGCATGCACTGTCGGGGCATTAGGCGAGAGTTCTCGCAGGTTATGCAAGTTCAACTCGAAGCACCGAGTTCCCAATTCATACTTACTTCCTTGTTTACTTGTCCAACTTCTATCTAAGTATACTTGACTAACTGGGGCACTTAGGAACATGACCTACAGTTACTTATTAAATTTATCTGACAAAATAGTACAAGTGTGAATGTGTATACGAAGGTGTATGAGTCAATGAAGAGGATGTGGTCTGGCAGGGTCGAGACAAATCGGAATCCGTAATATGTACGTAAAGAAGTTTGATGTGTATATATATATGGAAAAAAGATCGTTTTTATTTAATCAGATTTACTTATCATTTGAATGATTACTATATTTTTTGTACATGGTACATGTTTTTAAGTCAGACACGTTTAGTTTTCTAGAACAACAGAATGCCCATAATCAATAAAAATAATTCAAACTCAACCCTATAAGGCTCTTTTGAACTTTAGTTCTATCCACTGCTTGGACGGCTATGGACGTTAATCTACATACCTATGTATATGTATAGGCCTATGGCAGTTGAATAGAAGGGTCACCTTCAGTGGGGCTGGTAATTGTAATGATCCAACCTTTCACGCTTCCCGTGGCACTGGCGCCTAATTCATTAAGCTCGCTCCGAAGGCGGCAGCAGGGCCACGCTACACTGGGGCAGCCAACAGGGGGTTGATGTACGGATATTGTAATGGATTTATTATAATTATATTGCCATTGTATGTATTGCTTATATGTAAAAGAAAATATTCGTATAGTACAAATGGGATTGATAATTTTCTATTGTAATAGTGGTGAATAGTATAAAATCAAGCGTGAAGTAAGTACATACATACACTTCACGACTTGTATATACACCACCCCTTTTTATTGTGGCGGGTAGTTAGAGGTTTGAGTGCACAAATCCGAAAATTCAAAGGCATGTTATGCATGGGCCACTCATCGGTACATGTCAGAGCCGAACGTAGGTAGGTATGTATGTATAATAAAAAATAGTCAGGTTTAATTGGTTATTTCTCCCATAATTGGAAAAACAATTAAAGGGTTAGTAAACTAACCATTCAAATCTCATGTTTCACCCGATTTGCATTATATATTGCAAAACTAGTTTACTATTTACTCTGAAGATTAAGAAGTTGTTCTTAAAATAATATGCCTGCCACTTACCAGTTACAAGTAATGTTAATATAACTATTTTAATTATAATATAATACATTTAATTTTTTTCCACTCTTCTATCAACGTTTCGTTTGGCATCCAAATGTGCTGCTAGAGATATTGATTGATAGTAAAAAAATCCAGGTACAGGTAGTAAATCAGCAATATTTTCGTTCTCAAGTGTAGCAATACCTTAATAACTAAACTCTTTTTGTGTTCTACATTATGCAAATTACTTTCAATCTGTAATTGATGGGCACAAAGGGAAATTGAATATGCTAATGACCTCGCTAACAAAAGGTGGACCAAGTTTATTGCCTTCCTCCATTTTTCAGCCAAAGGCTTTGTTGGTTTATGGTAAACAAACGCTTAAATGTACGTATTACCTTTTAAATTACTGAGAAGTTTGCATGCGTTCCCTTTATTTTATGAAATAATATGTAGGTCGGCATTGAATATTATTTTTGTTACATAAAAAATACATACTACCCAAATTACAAGCTTAGATGCGGACTAATCATTCCTACAAATAGATGTTAATTTTGTCTTTGCTACAAAATCTAAAGGGATTGAAAAAAATTGTCAGCAAGATTTACAGTAGCTGTTTAAAACAAGATATGTATGATCGATTATAATCTCAAGAAATCCATAGAATGGGACCAAACTCAAATTGAGATTAGAACAATTCAGTTGATATAATTATTTAAGTATAATTGTCTTATGTATATTTCAAGTAGACCTTGCTAGTTCCATTAAGAGGTATACAGAGACCTCTTACGTCTATTAAATACGCATAAGCAAGACAAGGTCATTCGAAAGTCGCAATTTTGTTGTTAATGAACGTTAGAAGAATCTGTTAATAATTGCGCCGTACGACCAATGAATTTCAATTCGAGGGCATAATAATTCGACCTAATGGCGTCGTTTTATGACTCATAAATTGCTAATTTGTCCCTGATCCCGAAGAGGCCTAATAAAATTTATACGAGCCTATTCCGATGACGTCATCGCCCGACGCACAATGGGGGACATTTCAGCAGGATTTTTCGCAGTTTAATCCCAATATGAGCGAACGTTGAATTACATGCACATCTCACTTCTTACTGAATATGGAGAGTAATATTGAAATGTTCCTTAATATTTTTTATGAGCACTGAAATGTGGATGATGTAGATTATTATTTTAGCACCTTGAATACTCGTTTCTGCAAGTTAACTAATGCATTGATCGTTAGTGCCTTTGATAAATATGATAACATTACTTTTTAAGTATTGCTTTAATTTTCAAGTCTCCACTGTCTTCCTTTATTCTATGTTGAAAGTGTCAAACAAGAAAAATCACCTAAACTACAGCTAATTGCAGTGACACAGATTTTCCATATCAACGAGATATTGCGTATCTCAAAGGAATTGCAAGGCGTATTATTGAAGATATTATTATTGGAGTATATTTGACCATAATATAGTATTAAAAGTAAGCCTTTTTAATGATACAAAAACTTAATTTTGTTAATTAAATAACCAACAAATACGAATCACCCTTTTATCTTTTTCGAATCAGTGGGGATAAGAAGTGGGACAAAGGAGCTTGAAGCCCGATGTGGCCCCAGTGCTTTTTGCCAGGGAGGGCGCGCTGCAGGAGTTACGCCATTGCGGAGGATTGCTCCCAGGGATTCAATTACGCCCTCTAATGGACGAACGTGCTGCACGAAGATTTGCTCAAACATTTTTATATACTCTCCTATATAAATTATAATCGACAGTATATTAACAAAGTAAACAAAACACAGTAAAACACTATATTAAATTATATTGACAGTATATATTCCATATGTATTCGTTTGTTGTGCATAGGTGGCAATGCAACGAAATTGATTTGTAAGATCGTGATTGAAATTTCATTGAGTCAAATGGGTTTGGAGTCTATGTCTACTCTTTTTAAGAGGAAACAGGCATGATGTATGTATATTGTATATCAAACTTATCCTCTACAGAAGAAAGACAATATACGTATCAATGATCCATTCTATTTCATTAATACTTGTTTCCTCCAACAAAATGAAAACACAGAAAAACTTAACACTTACAAGCCCCATTTTAAGCCCCGACCACTTGGAAGTTAAAAGAAAAATGCAGCATTAATTGCTCCTTGGTTGCTATCCCACCCGCAAAAGTGCAAAGTTGTGAGATGTGGCTGCGGTCGGCCATCATTCACTCGCCCCTTCATTATCTGCCGCAATCTTAAGAGTTAACTCCTTTATGATAGTTCTTATGAAAGTCGTAACTTCTATTAAGCGTTTGGTTCGTTGGTTTAAGCTAGAAATTTAAAGTCTACGGTATATGTCTAAGAAATGTGAATTCTTTTTTACACTTTTGTTATCAAACAGAAATGACATATTAGTATCTACGTACACATCCATGATAATTATTCTAGATTGTGTAAACTGAATAAATAATTCTAATAAGATTATAAAATAATTTTAATAAATTTTGTAATATGCCTGCCTGAGGAAAAACAAATCAGATACTAAGTGGCAATGGTTGAAAACCTATCGTTAAAACATGTATTAAATCCTCTGTAATTGTATGAAAAAATATGTGTAACAAGCTCCTATTTATATTAAAAGTACAGATGCGTCTCATTTGTATAAAGTCCGCCTTATGTCATAATTTTCTGTTTATAACTTGTGAATGCTCATCTAGGCATTAGTCTAGGCAAAGCTCCCGCCATGTGGACTAAGAAGCAGCTAATGAGCTTCTTATTAAGGGGCCTGTGATATGTGCGATGCTATTTGAAACTAAAATTATTACTAGTATTACAGATGCAATACTAGAAGTTTGCTATCGAATATATTTATGGTATGTTACGGTCACGCAAAGTCGCAAAGCGGATATCATTGTATCTTTTTAAATCGTAATAAAATAAACAATGAATAATTTTAATGAGCTCATTATTAGTTACGTTATTTAGTTGCTGAGCGAAAGAAAACTTTGTAATGAAGCTTACATATGCCTTTTAATAGTTAGCACTCGGAGCTTTTAAACATTTCGCGGTAACTACTACATTAACACGTGAGTTCGAGGTGGCCGTACAATTACTAATTCTGCCGTTTAGAAAATGCACACTTAAACCTCTGACTACCCCGCAAGTGTTAGTGAATTTATATGTTATAACTTCTTTTCCGGAGCCGACACATCCTCAAAGGCACTTGATAAGAGCAGGAGGCGGCAACTCCTAACAAACGCCTCTCCATACAAAACGCAAGAAAATGAATGCTCAAAGTTGTCTGGCACTTTGAAACGAATATTAAACTCTGAATGAACTCAGAGTGGGAGTTTGAACGCTTTAACACGGCCAGCGCAGTGAGCAGGTAATTACTTGCAACGGGCTACTTGTGCTCCACTCCAGCCATCAAATATTCAACTCTAAACTTAGACAAATATCCTACGAACTTACTTGTGATAAGCTTATAACCCGTGTTAACTGAGAAGTTAAGCAAATGTAACATTTGAGAAATACAGTAATTTATTATGTTAATGTTTTCTAAAATTGTTTTTATCTACATAAGGTACATGTTTTGGTACTTCATATTCGTGTTAAAGTTTTAATTAAAATGTAACTCGCTGCCTTGTTATTTGTAAAAAAGATTAAAAGGCTTACAGTGTACTAGGTTATTTAAAGAGGATAAACGGATTAGTGTGACAAATATTCCTTTTTACGTCATTCATAATAATCTTCATCAGACGAGTCGTTAAAACCTATTATTATATGCACTCCTTATGTGTCTTTGTATATATATACACATCGGTTAGGTTACATAGGTTAGGCAGAGATCACGGATTAGCATGTTTCCCAATCTTGACAAACCACTTTCGCTTCATTGACACTCATACACCTCCTCATACAGACTCAGCTGTTATTAATACTTCTTAAGTCACCCTTTTTCAAAATGGCGTCTATATCTGTTTTTGTATTGTGTATTTATAGAATAAAGGCAGTTTTACCACTGTTTTTGTTGATCCAAGCACACAACTAACAGGAACATGACCTTAACAAACTGTTAGGCGGTTATCAATATAATACCCCATTACGTTGATTGCAAGGGAGAAAATTTTCCGCTATTCAATTTGAATACGTCAAACGAAAATAAGAAATATAAATACATCACTCACGTCATACGTCCACGTGCCGACTGAATATAAATAGAATAGCTACCTTTCTTCTTGGTTTGTCGTAAGAGGCGGCTAAGGGAGTAGGCGTAAATGTCGTTAATTGGACAGTAGGCGCAAACCTTTCATAAATTTTCAAATGAGTGTAACAACCCAATAGAACTTGTAAAAGTGACCTAGTATGTGAAGAGGTTCAAAACCTAATTCCACTCCTAAAGTAGATTTAAACATAATGTTACCCTATCGTATTAAGTAAACCTGAAATAACAGGCAAAAATTTTACTATAAATTTTAATATAAATAAATATATCACAAACTTGTATCGGTAACTACTATTAGCACTAGTTTATCCAAGCAACACTAAGCTCAGCCTTAAACCTTCGTAAACAATTCAAATGAGGCATTCTTAATAATTAAGTGAATCGCATTCGAATGCGATTTGTAAGCTGAAGCGTTGCCATGGAGACGAGACATTGCAAAGCCTGATCTCGGCTTGTTGAGCGTTCGAAGCCTCCTTACTTATGCTAAGGCTTATTACGTTTGTTATTTCTTTCTGTTTCCAAAGGTTTATTGGGTTAGAGCTTGCGTTTTATGGAGTTCTAAATAGGATAAGCCTCTTCGTTTTGAATGGTAGGCTTTTCCTTCCTGAACGAATTTTGGATCACATTGAATGTCTATCGAATATTACTATTGGTATTGGGCGTGAAACAAATAGTAACAAAATTGTAGAACTGCTTAAATTATCTTCTCATTTAGCTTATTATTACTAAAGAGGTCAAAACTAGTTGTTCCAAAAGCTTTTATATACATTTATTTATACGCAGTATATTGTTATAAACTTTAGAACGATGTATTGGAAATGCAATTCGTAGTCGCATGATGCGCGTAGTTCAGTGGTTTTGATAGATTCATTCATTTGTCAAAATAGTGGGCAGTGACGAATGGCTACCGTTGTGTAAAAAATGTACAACAGTTACACATTCACAAAAAAGCCTCACACTTACTCTCACGTACATATACATAATATATTTATAATTCATAAACGTAACGTAAGCTTAATAATTTTGCACTTTCATTGCTATTTAAAAATAGGATGTAATTAATAAAACAACAACTTTTTTATAATTCGTAAATTGAAAAACAAGTTTGATTTGATTTGAAACTTTCGATCATAATCTAAGAATCACAAAACCCCAACTTGTAACGGTATCTTGGCTACTTAATATACTTCTATTGAAGTCTAAGACCGAAAGAATTCCATCTAATAAAAGACAAATAAGAAATAACGGTTGAATTGGCATCGAGTTAGTTTCCACGAGATTTATCTCGATCAATGGCCTCGTGCTTATTTTATTCACCCCTGGATGTCACGAGGCGTTTCATTGGATTCGTGCCATCTCATTACCTACGTACAATAACACCCAGGACTAAAAAAGGTGGAACAGAGATCAGGAAGCGCTATTCGTTAAGATATTAATTTAACATGTCTACTTTTGAATATAGCTTGAAAGTTCATTATGATTAAAGTAGTCAATAAGATGTTTTTCTTTGTGTGTCTACGGTTTTAATTAAATTATCTTAGCCGTACATAAAATATAACTATTACACTATGTATAGGATTGTATTTTAAATATAGAGAAAATTTGCCATTATTATCAAATAAAAACAGCTAAATACTATTTATACGAGTAAGTCATAAATAAGTATGACAAATGTATGTTATCTTATTGGTCTATGTTTTCGTTTTTAATGTTCTTATTCTATCAAGGAACGGCAGCAAAGTGATCGAACTGTGATAGAATTAGCGCCGTATTCTCCAAGTGCCTAAGAGGAACCGGATGTTCTCGTTTTCCTGTCAAACACGCTAGTTGGCTTCCGCCGGATATTGACTTAGCTGGCACACAAGCCTTAATTAAGTATGTCTCTTGCGAACTACGAGTTTGTGTGTTTAGCAAATAACCGGGATTCACGTCCTAAACTGCGGTAAAAAGAGATATTAAATAATTAATTTGTTGGTTCTTTACATTCACATTACATTGTCACTCTTAATTGGTTAAACGTATTATAAAAAAATTAAGTAAAAAACAATAAAAACCAATGTTCATTATGATTTGTCATTTAAAGAGACAAATATCTGCAGGAACGGGTGGTTTAATTTATATAAGATAAATATTTCACAGAACAAAAAACCATTATCATGTTGCGGGCATATAAATACCAATAGGCATTCTGAGATCTGTGTGACCATATCCAACAAAATACATACCCAGGCACCTAGATTACATTGTCATAATTATGTATGAAATATATCTAACAGTATATACCATCTTCTCAATGTTTCTTCCCACAAAGGTTTCTCTGTCACGAAATGCGCCAAATCAGATTCATATAAATATTTATGCATTACAAACGACGCCGTGGCTCCCGATGGGGGATGGTGATTTTATTCAGCCTCGCAGCCTTAGCACAATGCTTACTCTATTGGAATTGAGTTATTAGGTATAGCGAAAGGTACGGGGCTTGCTTCGGCTTATTGTTCTATTATAATATGATAGTATTGTACAAGTCTTGTGGATCATTGACTGGTGAATAAATATGAGTTTTGCCTTAGTAGGTCTGAACAAAGTTTGTTAGTTCAGATCTATTTTTTTACAATTAAAGAGTAAGAAATTTTAAATATATAAGTAACTTACGTTTACAAGGATATAAAACCTATGTTGGCCGTGACATACTCGTATATAAAACTTGATAACAAACAACCAGTCACAACAAGACTATTTTCATTAAGTAGAAGAGCTAAAAGATCTTTCATGTTCATTTGAAGATTTACTTAAAAATAAGTATAATCTCTTACATTTATACTTGGTTTTTATCTTTGATTTCCTGGAGTAGAAACAAACACACGAAATAAACTCCTAACATTATACGAAAGAAATGACAAGAAAATTATTGTGATAGAGCCCGCCATTAGAGGTCGTGTGGCCATAAAATTATCTAAATGTACCGAACACAAAGGAATCGGTGGCCGACATCAAATTTTAGGAGGCTTTGTGCCAGAAATAATGTATTCTTATGACGACTTAAGCAGCCTTTCTTTTCGAGACCTATATTAGCTAGATATTGAGGGAATTGCTTATCTTCGCTATTTCTTAGCAGATTTATTCCAAGTTGTTTCAATATTATGAATTGCTGATATGCGTTTCATTTTTTAAATAAAGTGCTACTAAACGTTACTAGGGGAAATATATGAGGTTAAATACGTATTTTAATAGAACGAGATAAGTCAGTATTATTATTTTACAGGTGAATATATTTTGTCTGTGACAAATGAAACCTTGTGAATGAAATAATTGTTAACATACATATGCAAACAAATAAATCAAACAAACAAATAACTCAATGATTAATGGTTTTCTCAAGAGTTATTGTATAACTACCCTGTAAAAAATACTCTCGCAATGTATACACATTACGCCGCATGATATCATTTGGAACATCACAACCGGATAGGATACTTAGTGCGGAGGCTAAGTAAACTTCCGGTGCAAGTCGGATCCGCCATTTTGTGCAAAACGACATATTTCCGTCCCTGTTTGTCCCAGGCTCTTATGGTCAGTAAAGAGCCTTTTATGTTTAATGGTTGGGTAAAAGGGATTTAAAGGCATTCTGGTGTTGTAGGCTAGGAATAAGAAGATTATTTGCCGTAGGAATAAATATAATAAAATTATTCAAATGATTAATAAAATTACAACCTACCAAAATAACATGAATGTATAATGTAACGAAGTTCCATACATATCACACAAGTATTTCTACGTAAAAGAAAACAGAGAGCACTTATCTTATTTTTTCCCTGTACAGGTACAATCCAAGTTAAAGGTTTCTGTTTGTTAATGAATTTGTTTTAAACATGCTACTACTTGCGATATGTCAACTAAACAACACAATGTGTGTTGTAGTTATGAACAAACATAATTCAACCCATAACTACTCTTAAAGAATACGCATATACATCATTATATAAAATATAAGATATTTTCCACCGTTTTGCAATATGTTACATGTCAAAAATAACGATTTGCGTTCTAAAAAGACACATATTTGACTTTCCCCTCCAGATCACTTCCGGCGCACAATGGCTGCCGGAAGTTTGCCAACACGGCGCGCGAGAGGAGGCTTTTGTGCTCCTTTCGCTGCTTCGTTATTTTTCAACGTTTTTCTAACAATTTGTGTAATACAGGATTTTATACCGATTTTTGTGTCATTATAAGTACTGCTTTAGTTATATAATATTATTATGAATGCTCGATGCTGTTCCTGATACATTTACTTTGCCATTGGGAGTAACATATACATTTACCCACTACTTTCAATTCTGCAGAGACTGAATTACTGAAACTTCGACATAATTATTATTTTTCTATAGACAATGATAACACAGCTATCTGGTATCTAATGACCATTATAATATATTAATAATATGTTAAAATCAACTGACATGATAATAATTATAATCTCCAATGGTCTGCACAACCTAAAAGACAAAAGTTAGTCTGTTATATCTAATGTCACTGCTAATAAAATCATCATTTCTACGTTGTTTAATTTGAGTAATCTATCATCTACGAGTGTTTAAAGCCCATCCGTCAAGCGCTCCTCACTCGTGGCACTATTTGCGCGGCCATTGGCTCGCCCTCGCCGCTTCCGGTCCATGATGGCCGCCGGAAGTTTGCGAGCTCGAGACGCGCCCTTTTGTTTGCGATTGTACTTTATCATTTTTCTACCCTCATCCCGAGCAGATCGGCTCAAAATTTCTATTTGCCTTTCACATTAGTCTGGTGGAGGTTGAATTAAGCTGTAGGTTGAAGTTTGAGGTTCGATACTCTGTGGAGGATTACCCAACTTTCGGCAGCTATGATTATACCAATAGGTATATTTGCTAGGCATTACAATATCATGACTGTATAATGCTCAGTGCTTGTAATTCCATGCATCTCCCGTAATTAACTAGGATGTTTATCAGGTCTGCGGTCACACACTCAATTGACGATAGATATTTAAAAACCTTAATTAAATTTGCACACCGTTTGTCAGTAGACCACCAAAGTTTAGCAGCAGTACCTATATGGACGACTGAGTATTTCATATGTCTCAAAACTTCTCTACTCCTTAAGCAATTAAGGACATGATGTGATACGATGATGTGTACAACCCTTGTAGCAGCCATCCGTCACTGAAACAAAGATAAATGATCATTTCACGTAATAGTACACAAAAAGTGGGCTCCAATGACAAGTGGCCATTTAGCAAACATCGATGGCAGATAAGGGGACACGCGATGGCGATTAGGCTGGGGCACACTGACGACAGTTGGGCACTAACGTTTGTTTTTGTCTAGATCTAAATAATGATTGTCTTTTGTGGCATATCTGCAATATATTAAAATGCTACAAAATAATATGCACTTATCTCCCTTCATCCCTATTAGGATCTAAAAACTTTCAATACATAATTATCAAGGATGTGTTGTCATTCATATCGTATATTATAATAGATTACAAGGCTCCCATCCTATCTTGCAATCGAACTCATTATTTCTTATAATTTACCAGGATGAAAATTATATGAAAGTTATATAGTGCTTTTTACGGTTCTAAATTTTTTTTTTATGTTACCAACAAAGTTAATTTTCACAGCAGTACACCCCCACCCTTAGCCGTCCACAATGGTGGGTGATAAATGTGGCAGGAGTGAGTCTCCACTGCCACTCGCCACTCCACTCCGTCGCCACTGCCACTTGCGACCATTCACGCTGACGGCACCATTTACCTATTTAGTGTATGTTACATACAAACTAATTGGAAAGTTACTACCTTGTCTATTTATATAAACATAGGTTGAGAGCAATTATTTCTCATTGGTTACATACATACACAGCACGCCTGATTTCCTGTAAAGGTGTAGGCAGAGATCACGGATCCCCATTTGTCCCGTTATTATAATTTATTATATAAAGAAAAGTATGAATAAAAAATAATTCTTTACTTCTTTCCTTTTCCTTTGTTATACCTCTCAGAAAGTAGCCTTAACATTTAAAAAATTGTAGCATGTACTTTATTTTTGTACAAGTACACCTGTACCTCTAACTACCTCGAAATGGTTCAGGGTCGTGAACGCGTTTGTCTTTGTATGTTTATGCAAGTAAAACCAGATTCAGATTTAAGCTATTTGGAATGTTTGCACAAAAAGTAGCTCAAGCGAGGCTTTGCAAATAATTAGCTCCCTCCAACTCAAACACAACTTCCATCATACCAGCGCAAACAGCGCGAGCTAAGTGTTCATAACTAGCACATAGCACACGTTATTTACGCTCAAGTTATGCAGCCGAAACATCCTATTTACATCTTATTTCACTAGAACGCATATTCTAACCAAAAAGTATGTGAAATTATGTAAACAAATGAGGAAACCTACCTGTTCCCCGAATATGTAATAATCAGTACTTGTAAATGGCGACATGGCATACTACCTGCGACATTGAGTACTAACTACCTGGTCATCACGTGGGTTCAAAATGGCCATACAATTGCTACCTCGCTTATTACATTGAAGTGATAAAGCAAGCAGTATTAATAATATTATTTCAATAATATATATATATATATATATATTCAGTTAAACAGTGACCTAGGATGTAACCTATCATGTTTCCAAGGTTCTGTCCACCCTGATAGGGACTAAAGGCCGTGAACATATAATGTATGTATATTTATATACGCAAAGAACAAAAACCATTACATGATTCCACATCGGATGCGGAGTAATGGAGAGTTGGCCAACTCTATTAGCGAAGGACGGGCGTGACGTAAGGGGCTGAATTCAAATCAAACAGTGCCACGGAGCTACGTGATCAGAGATATCAAGTATACTTTATGTAACCTAACTTATTAGTCTTATAACTTATTAGTCTTATAGAATAACATTTCTATTAAATGATGTTTATGCTAATGGTGACTAGAGATAAAATACATAACCGTGAATATTTACACTTCCCACGGAATAACATAAGTGCAAATTTAGTTTCGTATTATGTCCATCCTATGTATGTTTCGAACTAATATTAGTATAGCACTCGTAAATCTGTGCTAGCACAAAACGAATCTTATAAATATACTTGCAAGCCCCTTAATTTCTTTCAGAATGGGAAGAAACTCGAAGACATGATAATAATATCTCCTTAGCCATGTTTTGGAATGAATTATTTTAAATATCAAATCTTTACTCTTATCATAATAACTCTTAGTTATACGTATATTTATATATAAGCGGCTGTAGCCCAGTGGGTAAAACCTCTGACTTCTTATGAGAAAGGTCCTAGGTTTGAATGCCGGCTCTGGCATATACCAATAAATGGAATTTTAATATGTGTTTTTGATTTAAGTACATATTTAACAGTCGCTGACGGTCAGGAAATACATCGTGAGGAAACTTGCGTAAAACGGCGATACGGTTCACTACCTATCACTTTGGGTGCTGTCTATTTAGTGAAACGCAGGCTTCGAGTGATTATACCTAACATGCCTTCGAAATTTCGGAGATGGGCTTTCAAACCTCTGCTACCCCGCTATAATAAAAAAGGCAGCGTATGTCTTGTATGTCATGTATATTTATATATAGACCCTTAAACAAAGCCTCTAATAGGTTTCCCTTCACCTTTGATTTATGTGTTCTGCGAGGGACGTAGATTAAGCGCCGTTTACACTGTCAATCAGGGGTGAATTAGCGGCCGCACACTGGCACAGTGGGAATCGAATTGAAACTATCACGATAAGAGTTCTGCTCTGCTATCAAGTGTTGGGAGGTGGAGGGGTACTATTGAACTGGTTTGCAATAATATTCTGGATTCCATTCCTAAGCAGTTTTTTTTTTCATATATGTTTGTTAATATAATGACGGAAGATACCTTGGAATAATAATAAATATTACAAGAAACTGGCAGCTGCATATTGAATAAAAGTGACATTAGAATTAACAACAACAACTGTAAATGAAGTTATAATTAAATCTGTGTAGCATAAGAAACAAATAAAATTAAGAAAATGAAGCAATCTCTGTTAATCCTTCTTCGGGAATACAGGCGTGACGTGAAGTTACGTTTAGAAGTATATTCATTAAAATAATAGTTGGAAATAGGTCATGACTTTATAGTTTTGATAACGGCCTTAAGAGTACTGTTTACTACCCACCCCTTTAACAACCAATCGTTCACAATAATAAAACTCATTAGCTGCAGTCGGAACGAGCTTTATAGTTAATAAAATACCAAATTAATTCTTTCCAGTCTTTAATTCCTTGCATGTAAAAAAAAATTATAAATATTTCAAGACATAAAAATGAAGTTTTCAGTTTTATATATATAATCCGTTCAGTTATCGTTTTAGAGCTTACCTCTTCTATTTTTTGCTTTTATTTTCTCAGTTACGTGAAGTGACAATGCAGTTTACAATCCTGATAATCCTACATAAAATAAAGATGACATATTACTATTTCATACAGTCCCAATATCCCTCTAACGACATGCTACAACCTTATATTGTGTATGTACCACCCTACACTACATTTGGACAAATACCCAATAGTCAACCCATTCGCGCCCATGGTGGGGCGGCGAGTGATTGAAAACGTTCAACGTCCGCGTAAAAGTGTTCCGCATCGCGTGTCAACGACGTGGAATTGAATTAACATTAGTAATTACGAGGGGGCACGCATTCCCTTACAAATTACATCCTCTGCCCACCCCAGTGGAAGTGTTCCCATTTTAAATGTGGGAACTATGCGCTGCGATGTTCCGTGAATTTCAGTTTTAATGACACGAGCATCCCTTTGAGCGAGAGCAATTATGTTTTCAAAATGGATGCGCCGCCATTTCTTGATTAAAACAAAATTAAGTTTCGCTTATCTACGAATTACTTGGGGGTTTATGTACATACATGGTTGTATTATGTGGATGTAATTATATGCATGCAACATTTCCGAATAAAAGTCAAATAGTTTAGACTTTTAATTTTTGTCATATTAATTAGAAACTCAATAAGTTTGTCTCACGATATGTTGAGAAGAAATGCTTTTCATTAGTCTGTTTTGATTAGAATAAAGTTTATATTTTATATAATTTTGCAATACATTTACCCATCTTGGCAAAAATTATCTGTTTCTTTTGATGCAAGGGAAAAATATCATGTCCTTCCTATTTTTGATGTGATGAAGTATTCAGATAATAAATATGTACATGGAAAACCAGCTGTCACCTTGGATGCTTCTTATCTGGTGTGAAGAAAATTTGACGTAACCATAAATCACGCAATTTAAAACTTCTCACTACCTCTCACGAATAGTGTCACATACGTGTTCCCACACCATGCCAGTTCATATATATAGCCCTGTGTTCGTGTCAGAGCCAATCGCAGAGTACAAAGAGCGTCGCTTGAGAACAACCTCCGAGCCCATGGGGACGCCTGCCGCACGCACCTACGCAATTTGTACGCCACTTCTACGCTAATTGGGAAGCGGGAACTTTGAGCGATTGCGTCTATTTTTGACTGCTCTAAGTTTAACTTCATTCAAGTTGAAGTTCCCGACGAGTTTGTTACAAGGTACTATGTTTAATCACTTTTGTGCAGGCTAAATGAGCAATCGAACTCTAATATTGGAAATCCAATAAATCTTGTCATTTCTATTTTTGTCTTGTATTATTTTAGAAATTTTTGATTTGTTTATATACAGAAATTAATGAAATTAACTTTAGAACATGCACAAACCTGGTCTGAGAATGCCATGAAACCTGTTCTTTGACCAGATCGGAAAATACTCAAACAAACAACCAAGAAATATCAAGAAGTGCAAACGCCTTGGTATCAGTGTTAGTGCTTTAGTCTACACAATCATAATGATGAATGGAGTAATAAATAATAAAACAAAAAATTTCTGTTTCCATACAACCAAGGTTTAACCCGCTCTCCGCCCCTAGCTGCGTGCGGCCAAAGGAGTTGGTGCGTCAGAGGCGTGGCACGCGAGGCGGCCGTCGCGGCCTCTCCACTCGAACACTATTCCGCACTAATCGGCCGCCGCTCATGTTTATTACTTTAATCAGCGTTTTATTGTGCCCGAGCCGTGTTATTAAAGCCCCGATAAGATTATGATGAATGTGACACTGTTCGGTAACCAGATCCTTGATTAGAGCATTTTGTAATTTGTATAAGCATGTGATGGTTGCGATAAGACGGAAGGATGGCTGCGTTGAAGAAGTTTTAGTTGAATGAAAGGAAAGCATCGTTTAGTCACTTGATGGGCTAGCACTTAAATGTGATATCACACATTTGTGTTGCTTTTCCAAGCATGGTGATGATGAGCATTCGTTAAAAGGAATCCATAGTTAGTACGTGAAATATCACAAATAGTTTTATTTGCTATATACGTAGTTTTAACTATGCAGACACGCTGTTTAAAATTCTGGAGATAAACTGACTAATTAGTATTGACTCTGACTAAGCTGAGCTTATTGGAAAGTGATTAAGAGAGGTTCAATCTCATCTAAGTTGTGTAAAATGCATACTCGTTTGTTTTAACCCTACAATGAATTTCTTTACCTGAAATCATTCTTTCCATGCGCTGGAAGAAAAGAATCTGGTAGCATTCTATCATGTCCTAGCTATCAAAGGACAAGTATAAATAAATTCCGAGACAGAAATATTCAATTTAAAAGTAATAAACGGCACAAATAACCAGGGATGGCCGGAGTCGACTCATGGCGGCTACTTTTTGTTTATTTCAATTTAACTTGTCGCGAAGTCGCTTTGAGTTGAGTCCGAGCGCCGCAAATAGAGGGCGACCCAAGAAATAGCACTAGCAATGAATTAAATGCATTTCTTCATGCTCCGCCTGTTTGCATTGAAGACGTATAAGGTTTTCATTTCTACTTTTTCCTATTCACTTTTCTCGTTAAACATACAATTATGCTTTACAATGGTTAACGTTTTTAAGGAAGTGAGAGGCTTGCGTATGCAAACCCACGTTTTGTCATATAGCCTGAATTTAATATGGATTTACTATGTCTATCTATACATATAAATAATATTTAGCCTTCCTGCACTGAATTTTGCAGATGTGCGAAGTACAAAATTTTCCATAAGTTCAACCTTCTTGCATTGATTTCCTAACGGTACCTTTGACAAGAATAGGCACAGGCGACGCGGCTCGTGACAGGGTCCTTATTCCGCGAACAATTGAATTGGCCTCTCGATCATTTTTATTCTAAATCAAATCGCTATCTCATTTTATATCTGAAGCCAAGTTAATAACCAAGAAGAATCGACGCTACGTGCTCCAATTTACATTCGTAATGTTTCGTATTCGAGGATTGAGTGCTCATCGCCAAGCGAGCACTTAGGCCATCCTCCGGCAACAGAGCTTCCATCGCGCCATGCTTTCAAATATTATTATCTAATTTACAGAGGGAAAATATCGCAAGGAATAATCTCTTTATTTCTATATGCACAGCGTGTAACCAAGAACGTAGGCGCATTAATATACAAATTCTCATTCTGTTTTCATAAGCGATTAACAGTGAATGATAGAACACAATAGAACAATAGTTGTGCGTTAATATTATTATTACAGATAAATACATCAATGAACGTGACATGTATAAAGTTTTCTTGACTGCAATCTTTATTTGCATGTTCATTTATAGGGTATCTTCATTATTAACAATATAGTTATCATTGCTCCTTTTTTGATCTAAAACTGTTATCTCAAAACAAAAAGATCGAATAAAAGAAACAAGAAGTACAAACACTTATACAGATATTTATAAGCCTGTAAATGAACAATGAAACTCCGTGCTTAATACTTTGTAACACGGGAAGTTCCGCAGTCACATTTAACGAGCACTGGGAACAAACCCGCCGAGGTCCGCGGACGGAATGGCAGGTGCAGTTTACGGCGCTCGCCACACCGCTTTTTAAGGGGACACACTCGCCACCGAGGGAATGCACCTCGCCAAATAGACACGGTGTATGAATAATATGACGTGTAAACAAACCTTTTAACAGGTTTTTGATGTCGCTTGTGTAAGTTACCTAAGAACTATCATAGTCTGCAGTGTAATACAGAAACCTTGTTGTTCCAAGAATAGGTAAATAAGTATGTGCTTGTAAATATGTGTAATATGTATGTGAGTGTCTATGTATGCCTATAAGCGATGATCTCAGTTATATTATGTTTATGAATTATAGATTATCAATTTTATGTACAAGTTATATTATATCTGTTATTGCTATGATGTTTTATTATAAGTATATTATTTTGTGTATGATTATTATTTATAGCTTGTGAGAGATTCCGAATCGGGTGCTGCCGGAGGACCAGTGATGCAGCCTAGCTGCATCGTATACTGAGGCAGCACCTTTTCACTGCATCAAGGTTACCATTTTATTGTTGTAATGTTTGTATTGTGTCCTAATGTATGCAGTGAATAAACTATTTTTCTTTCTTTCTAAATGGGGATACAGTTAACCACCTGTCACATTGAGTACTATCTGTTCAAATCGTGGTGGCTTCGAAGTCGTCACAGAATTACTATGTCGGCAATTGCGGAGTACACACTTATATTTCACTATTTCGCAAGAGTTCAATGGTCGAGAAAGCGTTTTGTCTTTTAAGTCCTCTAATTATTTTCATAAAAGCTATGAACATGTTGTTTGAATAAAAATCATAGCTTGACATCAAATGATATTCTATAGTTGTTTCTAAGATAAAAAGTTTTTCTATAATTAACAATATTTTTCATATCCATAAATAAACATCATTTATGATGAAATGTTCTGAATGAGCTGAATCAAAATGATCAAGAATTTTTCTTTTCCGAAAAATACAATATAAAAAACATGATTATTAATCACAGTCACGTTTTCGTTGAAACGTCGCGCCCAAATTCACTTACCCATCTAAACGGGGCGCTGGGCCTGTAAACAATGTCTAAGCTTCCGCAATATTAAAGAAGAATTAGGGTGACGACAAGTTTTAATGTCGTTTGCGAGCGAAAAAGTTGCCGCTTCATTGTTTAGTCTCGGCCGGATTCACTCGCTCCAGGCGACGCCATTTTGGATTAAGCCTGTCGCAGATGTAAGTAAAATATATTGTCTTTTTTATTTGAGCCGCAATACGCTGTAAAGCCTCTGGAAGGTCGATCGTGGCTTTATATTAAGTGCTTAAGGTAGAATACACATAGGTACATCACGGTTCCAGTTGAATACCCCTACCTATGGTTACTGTGATAACATAGTGGTTTATATTGAATCCCAACTTGTGTGTTGGCATTATGCAAAACAGATAGTCAGTTTCATCGACACGTGTATAAAGTAATTGTTCTACGAGTGAACCACTCTAAATTTACATGAGTCGTCAAATTTTACTGTTCCTATCGGCAAAACCATTAATATGAAACCAAATACGAATTGGAGTTCCTACTTTGATGCTACCAACCAAAGGTTACATGCATGATAGTTTTGTTATAAAAGCAGACTAAGTATCACTTTGTATATTCAATAACGAGATTGTCTTTGTAAATCCACAGTTAACTGTCGAGAATTGTATGAATGTAAACAGATTTCCCAGAGACTACAGAAATTAATAAAGTCTGCGGCAGTCTTAACATCATTCTGCTCCCTTTTTAAGACAAAAGGGGCGATGTAATTAGGGGAGGTGTCCTGTTCCGCCGATTATTTGCTTTGGGAGCTCATCCGGAAAAAGTTTTCGTGTTCCGCATAATGCGAACTAAATTTGATCACAGCGCATCCTGTGGAGAGGGAAGTTTGTAATGTAGGGTATCTAAAGATTGAAAAAACTTGGGATAGAATATTTAAGTTGAAAACTTACCACTAATTTATTATTACTTAATGTTTGCTTGGTACATTTTCTTACTAATTTTAAGGGCAATTCAATATAGCATGTACTTCAATACGATTATCTGTTGTGGAATAATAAGTGAGAGATTCACAATCATCGTATCAGTGATTTATGAGCACTCTTTTCACAAGATAGTTAGCACCTACTCGTAATGTAACAGATGTTTAAAGGCGTTGAATATTACAGACATACATTCATACATATTTAATCAACATTGGTTCTTCGGTTAAAGGAGTATGTTTTCATTGACTAAGAACACATATCGGAATAACATTTCCACTAATTGGCGGCTCCAATCCAATCGCAGCTGTAATAATTCATTTTAATTGAAAGCAAAAAGGCGAACACACTCCATGTTATTTTTGATCTGTGAATGAGTGCCACTGTGTGTGCAGGTGGGGCTTTCTCAGAGGGTGCGCTAGCTCTCATCAGTCAGTGTGTATGAAGGGTAGACAGATAGATAACATTCATGTACATTAAATACTTATTTGTTTCTAAGCCATTTGTGGACGAAACTTCATTCACATTATTAGTTAGTGACCATACTGGATGAGTGCTAATCCATTATACCATTAGTTTAAGTATGTTAGCTGTTGTTGGGTGACGCTCATAAATGTCTTCATTAATATTTATTGTTTACATTCCTTATTGCATATTACCTTTTCAAGTACTCATAGAATATTTTATCGAGCACTATGTTAAAGCATTTTTTTATGTGGATATCAGTAATTAAAAATTTTGACTAAGCATTTTCCTTTTTCAAGTATAAAATTCATTTGGGATTCAAAATTGAAACAAATTAGAATCTTTCAAAATCACAAAACATAGTCACCAACCTGTAACATATTGCTCTTATCTATTCACAGTCTGTTCAGTGCCTTACTAGCATCTACGTGCAGACACAAATCAATCATTTTCCCGAAAGAAATGATCTAGAAACATCTGAAGCGCTCAGTGAGTGCTATATTTTCTAGTCTGGTGCCCATCTCTAATTCCATCGTTCGCCAAATAAGCCCTCTTTGAATGGGCTGAGTCAACAGAGCATCGAACCCGCGTCTCTCTTCGCTCTCTAATGGTGGCCAAACAGCGAACAATGCGGGCTCTAATACGATGCTCGGGGACTCACTTTGAAAAATGTTTCTTCGAGACTGTACTGAGATTATACTCGTTTTGTAATTAAAGTGTTGTCATAAATTGTAGAGATTGGTTTTGTTTGGGTTATACAGGTGGCACAATCAAAACGGTCAGTATGGGAATGTCTATATAAACTAAAGTATGCCAAAAAAATGTATTTTATTCATTTTCGACATCATGTTTCATAGACACATTTACAACTTAAGATCTACACAATCGATATTTAAGAAGAAAATAGTGAACAGTCAAAGCAACCGGGTTCGATTCCCGTACTGGATTCAGTAATTTTTTCAAACAAAGTATGAATACAGTTTTACTTTTTATCAAATTCAGTGACATGGTTCCTAAGAACAAATCTTCTATCTCTTATAGATTCAGACTTTCTCATACTGACCGTTTTGAATGCGCCATCCTGTATACTACCATAATATTTAAAAATTTACTCTGATACCATAATTGAAACTGGCGTAGGATAGTCTTCATCTATCTTGTTATGGAAAAAGAGGGGTGAATGTTTGTATTCTGCAAAGTTAATAATTACCAGTAGTAAACATAGACTTAACCAGTTGCTATTCTAAAAATCGTGGCTGCTTTGTTTAGTACTAAAGATAATTGGCTACTGTTTTCCAGTTTCTGTAACAGTTAATCCATCTTCACTGTAATTCTAAACAAGACTGAGGAATATCAAACACTATCAATCTACGACTAACAAAGAACGAAACATGCAGTCAGAAATCTTTTCATCTCAGATCAAAGACCGCTGGTTTTCACTTAATTTATCATGAAAGGTGTAAATTCAACTATAGCAGCTCTAAAGTATAACAGACTTCTCGTTAATTGAATGTTTGCTTTATTTCTTTTTCATCTTGTTGTAAAATATTAGGACAGGTGACTGATTAATACCATTTTCTATGAAGCTGTTTAAAGCTTAAATTATTTTCTGGTTCGTATAGGCATTTTTCTTAAACTCTTAGAATTTTACCTTAATCGTTGTTGCATAAAAATGACTGTTTATTTTAATTTGTGATCGCTGTGGTGGTCTGATACTAATTAGCAATTGGTTTAGTTTTACTAGTTTTGTCACTTTTAGTAAGAAATTAATGGAGATAATATTGTTGTTTATGCCTGCATTGGAGACTAGATATAATTCTATTCAGATCTGCAATGAACTTTTATTAATAAAAAATGTGAAATTTCTCTACTTCACAATGAATCTTGGATTAAAAATTATGTTTTTGTTGTTTTTTGTGAAAAATTAAACTTCCTCGGTACACAAATTAGGAAATAATCGAACGACCATTTGTCAAGCTTAGACGGAGCGCGTCATTGGGTGAATACGTCGGGCCACGAAACAGACTAATTCCATTCGATATTTCGTTGTCATGGTCACCAAATGAAGTATTCTGTTAATTAAAACATTCCTTATCTTGCTTATTGGTATGTTTCACGAATAGAACAATGATATTGCTATTGATATTGCAAGATTTTTCATTATTTACATTTTTTTAATATCGGAGACTTGTTTTATAAATCTTGGCAGAAAATTATGATGAAACAGATGAACACTGCAAATAATAAACCAAATAATAAAAACACTGTTTCCGCCCGGGATCGAACCGGGGGCCTTCTGCGTGTTAGGCAGATGTGATAACCGCTACACCACGGAAACCGATGAACAGCTAGGTGAAATCAGACAACTGATGAAATATTTTTAAGTCTCTATACCGAAAGTCATAAATATTCAATTTTATGTCAATAGTCTAAATTTCGCCTGAACCATTATAGTCTTTATCAAAACACGTTTTTTATTAGGTTTATCGATTTGGCATAATGATTATGAATATTTTGATTTGATTAAAATAAACCCAAATAATTATATAGGTCATGATAATAAGATTATAAGCAATACCTAAACACACTTAGGAATTAAAGTGTGACGGAGGTGATGGACTAACAAACTCTCAGTAAACATGATTGATGAGATTATCATTATATATCCAAGTCTCTGTTTATACTAAACAAGATACCTTCGTATAAGTATTTTTTTATGAATGTACACGGATTATTCCAATCAAAATGAATTACGCATTTTATTGTTTCATACATTTATTAGGTTATGATTATTTGTTGTTGGTTTTCGTGGCCCCACGGGAAGGGTCCATAATTTGTCATTGGAGTTTAATCTTTGATTAATTACCTCTCCCTCTAATGTTCTTCTAAGATAGGGATGGCTATGCAATCGCTAATTATTAACGATTCATAACCTCAAAGACATCTGTAAACGCCCCTCGCAAGGAAATGAATTTTGATATGTACTTATATAAATTGCCATGTGTTTTGTTTGTTCCTTTTAAAATACTATCAGAAATGTTGTTATCATAAAAACAAGCGTTTGAATATGCTGCGACTCAACTAAACGATGTCCATCCTTACATATATTTTTCTTTCTTTAACAGTATAAAGATACATTCTAACGCCATCGTGAATTATCCTATGTACATATTTCATGTACAAAGACGATATAAAACTATGATAATAATCCTTATTTCTATTGTAGTTAAGTGTTTGGGTGTTTGTCGTGATTGTCAGAAATGTCGGTTACCATGCTTATGTACAGGTGTAAACTGCGATTGAGAGACTCTCTGGTATCTTCAGTACTAAATGGGGGGTAGTAAAGTTTCAATGGCCTATGATGAAATTTCATATCAGGCAAATGTATGGATGGAATTGAAAGTGACTGCTGTAACGCATGACATTTTATTTGTAAACATTTACATGAAAGTGTCTTAGCCAACTACTTAACTCTATATTTTCATTAATTTACAAATGCTTTTAGTAACATACTTTCAAACCAAACGCCTTCACTTCGAGTGTGGCCTTAGCAACATCAAACATATATTCAATATCCAATTTTTAATCTATCCTAAACTTTTTTCATAAATATTTAACAAAAAATATTCACGTTTTTCTGCTAACAAATTTTACAGAATTCAGTTGTATATAAATAATTACGTAACCACGTATTTAATTGTAGTTATCACACATAAAAATATATAGATAATTATTTCACACAAATAACATCATATTTAAAATCCTACAATCCTTGAAACATACTTTTATAATTCGAAGTATTCAGGTCTATTGTGAAACAATTATTGTTATAATAAATAATACATTATAACCTCTGAATTGACATAAACATCAATGTACTATTCATGTATTGTTATTAATTTTGTACGATATAAATTAAAACTGACACAATGAACCAGGCATACTATAAATTTAATAAGCATTAAATCATATATATTTCCTTACTTAATGTTTATAATGAAACATTCTTTTAATTGAAAATAAGGCAACTAAACAAGAGTGTGATTATTAGCGAAAATATTTTGCATATTATTTTAATCAATAGTTTTGATAATACACAATTGATGTATTCAATTCATAAATTATTTGCATTCTATTCTTTGATTGACATTTAAAAACACCGTTCGAATTCTTTTCATAAAATTTACAAAATTTTAATACCTACTTAAAACTTAGTTTACGATTAAGTTAGACTAGAACCTTATCCTAAAATTACACAAAGCTTTCTATACAAATTATGTACAAGAAGTAAACTTTAAAACTGAGTATTAGACTAAATGTAAGAGACACTCGGAATACTTTATAGAAAATTTGAGCATTTTTAAAAGGGATTTGATAATGAATTCGTTGCGAAATGATTACTACTGATACACAAACTTAAAACTTAGTATGACACAAAATCTAAATGATGAAAACTAAATTTATATTTTTATTATACATTGGTATAACAATTTAACAAAGTTACAATAATTTCAAGTCATAAAACGGTCTACAAAAAGGGTATGAAAACGTAAATAAATTAAAGTACCTACACGTATTTGAAACTGCTGTGATAGCGAACCAAAACTGCATTTGTTGAGACAGCCTTAGAGCTAGAGTGAGCCTACGTGTCTACGAGGAACACAGTCGCATACTTATCACATTGCTTCATCTAACTATTTACAAATCGACGGGGTCTACTTCCAACGTTGACTGGCAAAGAACATTGAACTAAAAGTAATAATACCCAATACCATACGAATGGTAGTAGATTGTCAAAAGGAATATATTTGAGTAAAGTGGAAGGGCGGTTACCTAGGGGCCGGCCCAATAAAACATATGACAGTCAGATAGACTCTTATACAGTCAGATAGACTTTATTGAAAAAGGGTGACGCTAGGAGTACCTAACCGCTGAGTGTGTATGAGAAGATGTATGAGTGTAAATGAAGAGAAAGTGGCATGTCAGGATCGGGACAAATGGGGTCGTGATCTCTGCCTACCCCTCTACAGGTAATCAGGCGTGATGTGTATGAATGTACCATACGTTAAAAAAGTGAGATACTGAAAAAGAAAGTAACGAGTACTTATAACAGCCGAATAGGTACTTAGAGAATATAAACGGATGCTAGTAAAGTAAAAGATGTTTACCAGATTCGAAAAACTGTAAACCCGTAATCTCTGTCTATGAAAACGGGCGTGACGTGTAAATATTTGAAGCCTGTCAATAACAATGCTCATACTATCAGAACGGTTTTATCTGTTCTTTAAAATGCGATTTAGCAACGAACTGATCCAATTAGGAGGTCGTCGCAAAGGCAGTTTCAGCGTCCTCTCTAATAAATTGACTCCTCAAAGCGTACAGTTAAGTTAATTACAATTGTGAGTTTGAGGCAAACAAATATTGTATTTTGCTAACAATAGAGTGCTCAGTTTTGAATAAACAAGATAACATCGCTTTGCCCGTCTTTAATTAAGTGAAACCAATTAGTATGGCTGTTGTTTCGCTGCAGTTTTTCTCTACAGTAATTGCTTTAGCAATGACGAGTTTCAAATTCGTATTTGTAACTACTCGTACATAATCAACTTTTTAATCACCTTGCACAATATAGTCTGAGACTCTGTTGTTTTTCTGTGATTGTCATCACCTAATCTGACCACACCACCAGTATTCTATGTCGCTCGCATATAAAGCTACATGTATTGGATCGAAAAATTAATTATTGAAGCGTAAGTGGTCTGTCAGGATCGGGACAAATGGGCATCTGTGATCTCCGCCTGCCTCTCTACAGGGAATCAGGCGTGATATGTATGTCTGTATGTATTGGTTCGGAATATAGACAATTTAGACATATAATCAAGCTTCTCCATTCTATTTTAATTAAGACACCAGAAAACAGTGTCTGACAGACAGTGTCTGCAATCTTTACCCAAAAATCCCATGTTACTTTGCCAGTCAATCCGCGTATAGCTGATAGTTCTATGTACAAGTGAGGGTATCCTTAGGCCTATATACAGCTCTCCTGCACCTTGTGCGACGTGGTGACCACCTCCGGCCTGAGCCGGTGCGCCGTCAGCGATGACGTCACTGAGGAGGGGCTGCAGGCATTCACTCCTTTGTTCACCCGCCCTAGGCTGTGGTAAGACTGTGGGAGAAATTACCATGTTAGTAAAAGTGGTATGGACGAAGTCTATAAGAGTATTTGAAATTACAAAAAAAGGAAAGGTCAGGTCGTGTGGGCAAAATTGCAATTCTGGAATAAAAGATTTCTGACTACATGCACCCTACATTTCACCAAATAGGTTGCGCTCAATGTGACGGGTGGTATGCAACATTACTGTTATTTTATTATCCAGGTTAACTTTTTTAAATCGATACTTTCTATTGATAGAATTTGTATGTTCTAGTAAGAAATAGAACCCAGAAGTATCAATCCTTTATCCCACTATCTACGCTACCCCCATTTCCTAATTTTATTAACTTACATTAATTAATCAAGTTGTATAAATATGGGTTTCGATACATTTCTCATTCCTTACATATCCATCATCTACCAGCATATTAAATACCAAGACTACTATACACTTTGAGGTACTCACACTAGTCAAAGGTATCCGATAGTCCTTCTTGCGCACCTCGGCGTAGTAGCTGCCCCCGTCAGGGTCCAGCCGAGGGTCCTCGCTGCTCTTCAGGAGCTTGGCGTTGGACAGGGGCCGCTGCAGGCTCATGTAGCCGTTGCTTACGGCCCTGCGGTCTGCTGGGAGGGAAGATCAGGGTAAAATGGTTATATGGGGCTGTAGGAAACTTTGTATACCACTCTTTAAAATCATGTCTTTAGTGTAACTGCAAATATATGGATAGAATTTGATCTTTGTGCTTGAGACCGTTGCTAATTAATCAATAGGTTTTAGGTTGAATTCCTACCCGGGTATTTTACCAATAAAATTGAAAACTTCATCCCAGTCACCCTTCTATATCTTTTGGGTTTCAAAAGTCCAGAGACATTCACGAAATTTTTTGTTAATGGCGGACACTCAACCTCTCTCTACCCCGATAGAGGTTATGCGATGCGTATGTGTATTAATATACAAGTTACATATAATATTTCTGACTCACCATACAGACAAGGGATGATGTCTGGATCGGCGTCCTCGTCGCGGGGGTCCGGTGAGTGCAGCAGCGCCCCCCTCGGGCCCACTTGGGGGGTGGTGGCGCGGGAGTCCGGCTCCTGCTTCACCGGGGTGGGGGACTGCTGCCGCTGCACGTACACCGCTTGGCTACGAGGGGAGTCAGGGTTAGATACATGGTATAGGTGGATGATGAAGTTATAAAACGTATGAAGATATATATTTACGCCTCTACGTCTCTTAAGGGATACGCATAGATTTTTGCCATCTGGAATCTGACAAATCTCCGTTGTTTCACTCACACCCATTAACACGGATTAAGATACGATAGTCATTACAACAAGAACGTTTTATTAACGGTTAAAATCATGTCAAGAAAGGAGAAAAGTGTAAAAGAATGAATAAAACAATAATAATATGGACTATCACGAAGTGATTTATTCGATTAGAAGAAAAAGTACAATGAGATGATTAGTTCTTCGGAGTGTTGTGCAGTATACTCAGCCTATAAAAGCCACAACCATTCGGTCAAGAGTGAAGTCAACTAAGAAGAAGAAGAGGTAAATGATTGGTACAATAATCATTTTAAATGTCTTAGGATCATCGCATAACATACCTTTTCTTTAATCTATTTAATCTAGTTCCAGTCATGGCTCTTAAACCACGAAAATATTAACTCAAATCATCGTCGTAGCCTACAACATCGTTCGCCGCAAACCAAAATACATTTAACCAAAATCAATATCTGAAGAGTTGCCGAATATGCAGTGCGGCCGCAGAATATGTGACCCTTAAACAAACTACGGCGATATTTCAGCAAAAATATTACCCCGTAATAGCTTTCAGCGGTCCCTTGTTAATTTTAAAATCCAGCCAAGTGTTAAGGGCATGACGAAATTATAAAGCCACGGTTTGTTGGTTAAATTAAAATAAATAATAGTTGCTTTTATAGTGTGAAATGTTAAACTGTTTACTTAAACGTTGCATTACTAAAATATATTGAAAATGATAAAGGTTGATTCCAAAAGTTATTGTTATCACCTGTTTTATAGGACTGATCTTATAAGTCTGTTGCCTTTAAATAAAAAAGTTAGTAGAACGAAAATGGAAATAAAATGAATTCTATTATAAATTATATCTATATAAAGCTAAGCCATTTCTGTAAACAATAGGCGAAGATTTTTAAATGAAACCCATCGCCATTATTGTAGTTATTTGATAACAGTAATACTAATAAACTGCGTAATAAGGCATTTCCATCAAAATGAAATAGTTGTCACCGCCTTAAGAGCGTTTTTGCGGGCCCCGTTAATTAATAAAGCAACATGACACATTACACGTTAAAATAATAACGTTCAATTAGTGCGAGAGACGAGCCGCAACTTCGAATTAATTACATTAATATTATTTTGATTTCAATGAGTACAGTTTACTTTATTTTTATTTACAGACGTAGTTAAAGCTACTGCATCTATATGACAATGACTGTCTCTCACACAGATAGTTATGGATGTTATATCCCTTTTGGAGTACACAGACTAAATATATATTTACAAGGCCCCGTTATCACATCATATCACTTTATCATTATCAAAACATTGGTAGCTTTATTTTGTAATATTTGTAACAGGCTCGCTCCTACACTAGTCACTTTAATAATAACTCGTAACCAATTAAGAATATTTAAGATTGTATTAAAATCTAAGCTAGCTCTCAACAACGACTAAATAAAGGCTCAGATTAGCACGGAATAGGATAAATTTTTTCTTTATACTTAATCAATGTAGGTAGAGTTGGACGGCGTAGACCACGTACATCAAATAGGACATTTTTCTCAGACGTATACGAAGCATGAGGAATAGAACAAGTATCAGTAGGTCAATGGTGTGGGTGAACCAAGACAGGTTTACCTTTCAATGTGGCCTTATAGTATCTGCTTATTCCCTAGTAGAGTAAAGTAGAGGCGTTTCATATAGTTAACACTTTCGTCGCCATGGCCCAAATAAGTATATGAGGTGCCGGTCATTTTGACCCACCATGGCGACCAATGTGTTAAGTATATACTCGTATAACTTAACCTAAAAAAAATTTTAACTTCATATGTATTAAAATGTGTACATATCATAAATTTTTACACATCTCCATTATCCCCTTGGTTCCCCCCTAATATAGCAGTATAACTCACTTGAGGGGCGCATGCTTGGCGGGGTGGCGGCTGCGAGAGTGGCGGCGGTAGAGCGCGGCCAACACGGCGCACACGGCGGTGGCCAACAGCGCTGCCGTGGCCGCCACGACCGCCAGCACTGGAGACAGACTCAGAGAGGTACTTTCACCTGTTGATAGAATGAATATACTAGTACAAAGGTAACAGAGTTGAGGTTGCTAGGATTATTACAAAACAACTAGTTTTAAGAGATTCGCGATTTATACTCATGATGAATAACTAACGGGACTTATCGCGTATGTTGTTATATAATGGGTTAATAAAGGTAACTTTATTATATAAAAACATACGCGATAAGTCCCGGTAGTTATTAATCATACAAACAACTATAATTTTGACGACATCTGTAGGGCGATTGGTTAACTACCAGAACGGTAATTGAGAGGTCTCAAAGATTCCCGGTGGAGGCAGAGTTAAGAACTACGCTTCTGCTTTGCAGTCTGGTTGTTGATTATACATGAATTTATCTGTATATAATAAGTATGTATATATTTCTTAAATATACGATGACTAAAACCTCTTACACAAGTCTTAAATGAATTTACCAAGGACCTAGTTCAATTGGTGTAATAGTGTCCTAAATATTATATTATTATATAGTATAGAACAACTTTTTTTTTTTGTGGATGTGAATAAGTGCTTTTATTATTATTAGATTGCAGATGCCACTGGTCGACGGACAATGGATTAGTTCTTTAAGAAAACACATACTAGATACCTTTTCTTCATCTGTAAAAATTACAACAATGTCTAAATGACTACCGAGGTAATTGCTAAAAAAAGACCTATACTATATTTTGTATCCCAACTTTAATGGAAAGGAACTGGTATATGTATAAATATTTCCATATATACCTAATTAACACCTCTGTCTAAACAGACAAATTTAATCCCATCTGAAAACACACATTGGTAACAAATCAGCACAATCGGGTATCGAACCGGCGACCGCAGAGCTTGCCGCAACCGGGATTATCCGGGTGTAACGGGGCTGCTGTCAAAATGGCCGGCGGCTTATGCCCACTCGCTAATTGAAATGCTTTCATGGAATGCTCTGTTCATCCTATTCCTAACGTGCTATGCACTGGAAGGGTGGACGGACCCTATCATTGCAATAGAAATGTGCATTTACATATTATGTATTTGCCAATTTCAATCCTTTTTAAACTTTACTTAGTACAATCTATACTAATATTATAATGCTGAAGAGTTTGTTTGTTTTAACGCGCTAATCTCAGGAACTACTGTTTCGAATTCGGAAATTCTTTTTGTGTTAGATAGACCATTTATTGAGGAAGGCTTTAGGCTACATGACATCACTTTGATACTAATAGGAGCGAAGAATTTAATATAAAAGTCTAATTATAATTACAGTGGCATCTATGTTTCATATAATGAAAACTTCTGAAAAAATTAAAATGTGGCAAATTATTTGATATTGCTTGTTTCAAATAATATCTCTTTAGTTAAGAACTTTTAGCATCACAACTATCGGATTTATCACTCAATAGATTTCCCTATAACAACTTATTTGCCCCATTCATTGTTGAGAAGAAATGTCTAGTATAAACTATTTGTACGTCTCAGATCAACAGGTGACACGTATTTTAATTAGAGACACATCTATTAATAGCATTAGTATAAATCCCGTAGTAAAGCGTTCGAGTAATTGGCTTGTAACACCAACAGAATCGCGTCACAAGCCGATTCGCTTCCGGCGCCACTCAGTCGGAATGGGCCACGGCCTATCACCAGCTCAGCCTTAATCGGGATAAGCAGGTGGGATAAGCAATAGTGTTACGCACTTTGAGGTAAGGGGATTGAATCATTTAGACTATTTCACGTATTACTGTACTTCATAGTAGAGGGAGGAAGTTAACAAATACGTCGTAGATACATACGTCTTTTAATGTAATTTGGAATGAGTTTTGACATACTAAACGATAGCATTGAGTATTAATATGTGTGTATTGTCAAGAAGTAAAAAACATACTTAGGCGTTAGAAGGTTTATATTCTCCTGAATAGTAAGCTGTCGTACTAATACTTCCCGTGTTTATGGTAAAGTCGACAGTTAATGTTCTGTGTTACCCAAAAGTAATCACAGAGCATATATACACTAATATGGGTGTGTTTGTGCCGTGCTAGTTTTGGACATAAAAGAATCCGTACTAGCTGCCGTTCTTGCGGGCATGTCGTAGGAGGCGACTAAAGAAAGAGGATATCTGGAATGGAGTGACAGGCTAGTAATCTGTCACCAATATCCCATATTACATTACAACCCAAATGTACAAACAATTAAGTGATCAATAAGATATTTCATGTCTCCAAAGTTGTGTCCACCCCGAAAAAAATTAAAGGACATGAATGAATATGCATCAGTCCTTACCAGTATACTTGGCCTGTCCTCTCATGGTGACAGCCTCAATGGTGGTGACTTCGCTCCTGCCCTTGGCGTTGACGGCGTACAGGTCGATGCGGTAGGAGACCCCCGGGGGCAGGCCGCGCACCTCGAAGAACGGCGGCGTGCGGTTCGTGGACACGTTGTACCGGACCTACGAAGATACATAAACATATGTATAGTTACTTAAAGGTAATATATATGTTTGTGTGATATCTGTTTCCCCCTCTGGGAGATAAGCGTAATGTGCATTTAGGTTCTAACGACCGTTTATCCTTTTTATTGGTAACATAAGTTCAGAAAGTATTACACGTAAGGAGTTAAATTCTTAGATATTTAGCATATCTAACTATCGTCTGGCCAAAGTTAAACTTCAACTGCGAGTGCCTTTCATAGATACAACAAGTGTTCACAGACAGTTCAAGCCTCAGACTACAATAGCAAAATCGAAAGATCTTGTAAATAATATATTATTCTGTTATCATTGCGTTGAACACATTATGAAACATCGACAATCACTAACCAATCTCCCAATACCCTCTACCCCTAGTCCTCAACCTACATACATACATACACATCAGGCTTGATTCCATGTAGAGGGGTAGGCAGTGATCATGGATCCCCATTTGTCCCGATCCTGACATATCACTTTCACTTCATTGACATTCATACATTCTTCAACCTCTAGATAAGAAAGGCAGCTAGTTACTCACCACCAAGGAGGGCAGCTCGAGCAGCTGCATGAGGAAGTGCTGCGGGAGGCCTCCGTCGAAGTTCTCCACGCATTCCACAAACAGGGCGTCCGTACTCTGGTTGGCCACCGAGCAGTTGGACAAAGGGAAGGGCCGCCCTGCCAAAGGACAAAGGGTATAATGTACCATACATACATACATACAACTGATATATATATACAAGCACTCATTGCGAACAGGTAATAGTTAGTGCTTGTAAATGGCGACACGGCTTACCACCTGCCACATTGAGTACTGACTATCTGGTCAACACATGATTCGAGGTGGCCATAGAATCACTACCTCTTCAATTGCAGGTATGGAAACCTGCACCTCTGACTTACTGGTTAATTGTTGTGAACGCGTTTGTCGTTGCCTTTTGTCATGGCGAGTTTCAAAAATCCTAAATTGTTTACGGACAAAGGTGACAGAAAATTTAAGAAAATGATGATGGTGGTTAGTGAGGTGGTGACCCATAAAAAAAACTATGTTTGTTCAACTAAGTCATGTCGGCAATAAAGCAACTTGGTTGTTTAGGTTATTTGGAAATTTATAGTACAGATTTTCTCTCCCATAATTCTCCTTATGTTTTGAACTTCATTCTGGATTCTGGTGACAACAATATGGTATATTGTTGATAAGTTGTGAGATATAACATTAATTGCTACCTAGTAACTACGTCGCTTTTTACAGCGCGCACGTTTATGATTAAATCAATCTCAGTACATAATATATATTTCCATGCATACCTGCAGCCACCAGCTGGAAGAGGCAGGGCACCTTCTGGCTGCCCACTGAGTTGACCCCGTAGCAGGCCAGGGTCCCGTACTCCATGTCTGACGTGGGAGTGTAGTTGAGGGTTGACGTGTGCCCGTGGTTGCTGTAGAACCTGGGGAGAGACGCAGTCGTTAAGGATTTCAAATGGTTACGTTTCTACAAGTATGACACAAAAAAGATTTGTCTCGTTTTATCAGTACTTACGGCTCAGTACTCTATTTATGTCCAATCACGAATCCAAATTATTCTTCCAAAATTTATTCACTATTAGTGCTACTGAGTGTTGTGCTAGTCTGGGATGTATAAAGAACACTAACTAGCTACCATTCCTCCCGACATATTGTAGGATGTAACCAAAAGACTAGGAGTAAATAGAACCAATGTTCCATTATGACATTGCAACCCCAATATTCATACTAATAAATGACCTAGGAGATATTCCTATATTGATTCATACTTATAAGTGACCTAGGAAATACTATACAAGGTTCTGTCCACCCCTAAAGGGATTAAAGGTAGTGAAGACTACTGCTACGTTGAACAAGGAAGCTCACTTGGGAGGGATCTCGATCTGCTCGCCAGAGTTGTTGAAGGTCCAGTGGAAGGTGAGGAGCGAGGGGTTGGCATCCACTGAGCAGTGCACCGACACCGTCTCGTGCTTCAGCGCCCCGAACAGCTCGCCGTCCTTCCTGTCGTTGCACACGGGGGCATCTGGAAGAAGGACCATGGGTGAACCATACATTTGTATACTTGGACCCTAAACGTGAATATCTTTCACGACTTAAGATCGTGATGTATAAAACGGTAGTTTTCAATAGTCATGTAGATGATAAGAAATACGTCCAATAATGAATGCAATAAGTACTATTGTTCTTTCTTTAAATTACTTCATTTCATTAACCCACGTGACGGCACTAAAGTATATTCTAAAAGTGATAATAAGGCAAGAAGGTATTTTTTTGGTCCTTAATAAAGCATAATTTCATATCCTGATTTTGCATAATTATTTAGTGAAGTTAAAGTGGCACGCTCGGGAAAAGGTTGAACAAATGCCTCTTTGAAGTTTAATTACGCCCTATAATAAGGTTTCCGACGGTAATTAATTCAGTTAATTTCCTTCCTTCATAAACCTTTGACTTACAAGAAAAGGATGAAATAATCATTTTCGCTGCAAAAATGAGAATCAATACGATCAAAGGCTTGCGTTATTTAATTACAGATTCACTGAATATTTCAAATTATTTTATAACCTATCATGTAAAATAAATTGAATGTAGAAGTCCTCAATCTGAACCTCAACCGAACAACAAAAAAATGTGATTTTCACGCTTTATTGTTTTCTTTTAGCAATCCTTTTGTTTTAAATTAAATACCTTAAGCATTACTATTGTGACTGTTTATACATTGATATTGTATTACGCTTTTCCTTTTACAACATTCCTGAAAGAACGGAATGGCATTCTATTAATTTCCAGCTAGTCCGTCATGCGTATGTACTAATTATGAAACCCTTCGCCAAAGACAACAGCGTCCGGTCCAAACCATCCAGCAAACAACGTGGCTCTAACAAAGGACATATTACGGAGACCGCTCAATGCATAAATTTATCCAGCGTATGTAATTCGATAGAGCATCGCAACAACCTTCCCCGAAGCTATTTGCTCTCTCGTTGCAATCAAACCAACTTGAAACTTTGTTGGCAACTATGCGCGTCATTCTTGTTCCCCGGGATTCAAATGCACTGAATAATGTTATAATGTTCAAAGCTAAGCGCCGGTATTTCATTAGGGAGCAGGAAACGCTCGGCGTGTGTGCTCTTTCATAACAGCCAAACAAAAATGCTGGCGCGGAAAATTGAGTAGCATTTACAGCAAATACATTCTAGTTACAAACGCGAGGGAAAAAATCAGAAGCTATTTCGTATTGTACTTGCTGCGAAAGTTTGCTTCTAGGAAAAGGAAAAATTATTTGCGTTGGCTTTCTAACAATAACCCTTACATTTGATGTTACCATGAATTTGATAATGCAACTATATAGCTTTTAGCCTTTTTAAAAACAAAACACGTAAGTTAAGATTCCTAAAAATTGTACCTTAATATTTCTCCCGCTAACTTATCATTCCACTAAATAACTTAAACCAGTTACTAATAGCTTGATCACAGTTATATCAGACTGTAACAATAGCATTCATTAATTTGATCAGGCTCGTACAACAATCTGATTGAGTGAGGATTCAGTGGCGCGATTACGTCACTTGCAAGTTGGAGGCATTCGCAGGTGGGAGTTGAGTCGAGTCAACGGCCGAGCTCAGGGCGGGCGGCTGCCAACCGTGAAACTCAAGTCCCAGGGAGAGCCACCTCGACTTCGAAACTAGATATCAGCCAGTTTTAATGACAAACCGCACAAGTGATCTCCACTGAGTCAACTCTAGTAATTACGACAAAAACATGCTGGCAAGTGGCGATCGACGGAGTCGGAGGCTTTTTGCCGCTCTCGCTTAGCGGCGGAGGTCGAGGCATTTCATAGAGTTAGCATAGTGGTGGACCAAGTTTGTTGAGTAATATTTATGCACGGTTACCTATGGCCGCGCATAATTGTAATTATCTATAATTAATACAAATGTATATGAATACCTATAATATATATTAAGTACAGATTTGATTCGTTGTTGCCGTATAGAAATATATTGTATTTTGGGTAATAAAGCCGAATTACATAGTGATAGTAATTTGTCTATACTAAATAGCCATCAGATTAGCATCTACACGTCAGTTATCACTGTCCAGTGATAAATAGACCTAAACTAGCCATAGCATCTCGTTCAAATAGTATTGTCGTGTAACTAGCATTAAAACCCCGGCTATTTCGAAATACGTGTAAGTTTTTGTACCATTTCATTCAATGTAATGGTTGCCCTTATTTACCTAGAATCGCTTTTGGGTCGTCCTTATGCAACCGATCAAAACAAATTACTTCCTTCAGATCATATTAGAAGCCGCCCAGCAGACCAAAGGCAGATTTAAATAACCCCCAGTCACAAAGAAATGAGATAGCTCCTCACGAAGTTTCCGCTTGAAAACATCTTGAATAAGCGCTAGGAAATCCGTGACCATCTTTCGAATCATGCTCCTGAGGCAGCCTCCGTTAAAAAACTAATTCTACTAAGTAAAGCCTTCAAGTAGATAATATGGCGAACAAGATGGATTTCGGATAAGGATGTTAACTCAACGGAAGAAGCCTTCGGAACTTTGTCGCGAAAGATAATTACGTCTGAGGATAGAGGCCTTATTCCCGCTAGGGCTGGCAACAATGTTTAAAGTCGACGCTTCCAGTTGCCGACACGCAGGCGACAGAGTTTCACATAAAAGTGATTTTTGCTGACTCCTCATTTTGGACGGAGATTAGGTACGTTCAGTGTACCGTCATAAAAATGCTTTGTTGAATTTTTGGTAATTTGATTGATCTCATAAATGTAAACGTGAGCTTGTGGATTAATTATTATTAAAATTTTATTTGGGGTGAATAAGTAGGTAGCTGAGTTTTTTTAGAACTAAGATTCTTAGGATCGGGAAAAATGGGATTCCGTGATCTTTGCCTACCCCTTAAGGGAAACGGGCGTAAAGTTTATGTTTGTAAGTGATTAAGCGATGTGAAGTGATTAATATTATGACGCTCCTTCAATAATATTATATTTATAATACATAGTATATTTATTTTATTTTAAGAATACATAGAAAAGTAATTTAACGGCGTTGCCGAAGTCCTATATAAATAGAAAACTCTAATACTTTATACGAGTAAATAGCACAAACAAGAATTAGCGTGTATCGGCAAATATTTATATTTATTTCAGTAGGTTATTACAAATTGATAAAATAGTCTTATAAATATTCTTATCCTTTTTTATTCGACTGAGTAAGGAATATCTGTGCAAATGCGGTTTTGTACTGTAAGTAAATATAAGTTTTTCTTTACCCACATCAATTTATATTCTAACCCAAAAAAGAAACCCGGTGGCTATTTCGCCATTTTTCTCTGAGCACACTAAATCAGGCCGTTCCGGCGCGCCTCCCTGTGTTGCCAGGGCAAATTGCATTCCCTTACTTTTTGCGTTTCAGAGCCAATGAATGGCGAGCGGACAAAGGCCCAAGAGAAATGAAGTGGCATTGTTTTCGTATGAGAATGCGCTGCAGCCTCCGCTGATGCGGCGCCTTGCAAAGCTCAGAGGATTAATTAAGTAATGCGCTCTTTACTGGCAACACTAATTGTGCCAAGGGTGTAACGAGCTTTCGTCTGAATTAAACTAGATCGGTAGGTCTCCGAGGGACTTGTTGAAAGAATGGAATTAGCTGTTTCATCTACTTGACATGTGATACGGGTTAACTTTAGGTCTTGCTGAGCTAAGCTATTAAATACGAAATAATTAAATTTCATTTAATGTTGCAGCCCTCGTTCCTGTCTGTTATTATTGTAGATGTAAACTTATTTACTAATGAACGTATTATTATTTTTGCCATATGAAATCAGATTTACTATCAGTAGATCTGAGAACAATAACAACAAAACATCCAAGTATTATAAACATTATACCACATTCCTGAAATAACATTACAATAGAATATCTAAAAGCTTCATCACCCACTAGTTCCAGATCCTACGCTATATTTCTAAAATAAACGCATTTTATAAACGAAGTATCACCTTTGCTACCCGACGTTTCGACCATGTTCAAGATCCATATCTCATAGATCAAGATCATATTTAAAGCCTGACCTGAACCTCATCATATGTATACCAGTATGTTGGTGCACTCACATCGGATGAGCAGCGTGACGGGGTTGCTGATGCCCTTGCCCTGGGCGTTGGCGGCCATGCACGAGTAGTCCCCGGCCGCAGCTCGGCTCACCTTCTGCAGCACCAGGCTCTGCCCGCTCAGCACCACGCCCAGCGCCTCGTTCGGGAAGATCTCCGTGTTCTGGGGAAATCGGTTCTAATCAGTATGTGGTTCAAACAGCAGAGCTATATGAATGATGTCTCTTGCAGATAGTCAGAGATTCTGATGTTTTGGTCAACGATTGTGAAGTTCATGTATGACTATCAAGTCCCTGATTAATATGAAATATATATGAAATTTGCGGATAAATAATTAAAGTCAGTTTGTCAATAAGTCTTATAAAGTTCAATATTTTTAACCTAATTTAATTCATTTCAAAAACTTTACAAAGTTACGTCGTTAAATTATTCCTTGCAAAGTAGACAAAACCTTGGAAACAATATGATTGTACACACCTTTACTATTAGTTTTTATTTGCATTTGGCATTTTGATTTTCAATACCAAATAATCGTAATGATCCTTATATTGAATAAAAGTATTAAAAATTTAAGTCACCCTCCTCATTATCAACCTCAATACCACTCTGTATGTATGTACTCACCCCGTGGAACCAGAGCAGGCGGTGCGTCTTGGGGTTGGCCCTCACGGAGCACTCGAAGTACACGTCGTCGCCCTCCTTGATCTCCTCCGGCCGCAGGCTGGAGCCCATCTTCAGCTCCACGATGGGCACGTCTGGGGAGCATACACAAGTGTCAAGATTATGACCTTAGAAAGGGAGATTGTGTCTTTAGATAAGGTTTTGCTGCTAGATTATACATTTGCAAGAAGATATTGTATATTCAAACTAGTGACCCGCTCCGGCATCGCACGGGTATAAAATATATAGCCTATTCCACTATTTAACGGATGTTATTATACATGTAAACCTTCCTCTTGAATCACTCTATCTATTGAAAAAACCGCATCAAAATCCGTTGCGTAGTTTCAAAGATTTAAGCATACAAAGCGACACAGGGATAGAGAAAGCGACTTTGTTTTATACTATGTAGTGATACTTCAATATTACTACACCAACGTTTGTATTAATTAAGGATTCGTGTGCCTATATGATACTGAAATCCAGATACAGACAAAAAGCATGTCCATTAGGCAACAAAAACATATTTTTTCTTCTCGTAATTCCCTCCACGGAAAAAAGTTACGCACGTGGGTGTAACATAATAAACATAGATTTAAAACTCTTACTCCTTCAAGAATGGGCATAACAGCGTCAATCTTACTACGGCACAGTCAAAAATAGCTCTGGCCAAATTGTGATCCTCTCTAGATCCAATTAGCCACATTGTAATGGAACTCAAACAGTCGCCATCCTAAACACCCTGCAAGAGGGAGGCAGGCCCATTGGAAACTCCAACAATGGCTAATGAAAGCAAAGAATCTAGCTCCGAACCGTCTGGAAGTTTCAAATGCTTACCTAACATTACGTAAACATTGAGGCTGGTATCGCTTTCGGGGTGAACGGAGGCTTGAGTAGAAATCGAGCAATAACTTTCAGAATGTTTACAGGTCTACCGAAAGAATATAAATATAACGTAACGATAGCTAGTGATACTGTCACATACATATACTACCTACTACACTAAGCTTTTCCGTCTTTAGCTCTAAGTATTATCGGAGTAAGTTAGGTTCAACATGAAGCATTAATAATAGCAAATAAGTAGACTTGAAAGCTATCGACCAAAAAATCCTATATACCCCTTATACCTCAACAGCGGTTATTATCATTGTAGTGCAGAACTCAAACTTACACCCTAACACTCCTTTATATTTAAACAACCTTAGGTTATAATAATAATATTTGGACATTATTACACCAAATGAACTAGCCCCTTGGTAAGTACATTTAAGACTTGTGTTAAGGGTACTAGTCAACGTATATTTAAGAAATGTATACTTATTATACATAGATAAATACATATATAACATATATAATCAGCGACCAGACTGGAAAGCAGTAGAAAAGCGTAGGTCCTAACTCTACCTCCACCGGGAATCTTTGGGACCTCACGATTAGCGTTCAGGTGTCTAACCGATCGCGCCACGGATGTCGTCAAAGGTTCTACTATACTATAGGTATACTCACAGTGGACATCCAGCAGCCACCTGTCCTCGATGGCGGAGTCGGGGATATGTTTGTTCTCCGCTCTGCAGACGAGGTATTGGCCGTCATCCTCCGCACTCGGCTCGAAGCTCAGCACGCTTAGCGTCTCGTTCTTCTCCGAAAACTATAGTAAGAAGAATAATGGTTGTATTATAAATAAATGTAGATATATATGTAGATCAAAAGACAGATACAACGCGGCCAGATGCACTGAAAAAGTGGTTGAAAATGGGTGACTTAAGAAGGACATATGTATGTATTATGCAGCTGGGTTCCAACTTCGTGGTTTTTTCAATAGGCTGTAAACCAACTACCGTCCCACTTGTTTCCTTAAGTTATTCCTGTTCATTACAAAAGATAGGTTAGGCTCTGACATTTCCATTAGGCGTCAGAAAAAGCTTCCCTTTACCTAATAAAATTCCGGCTAATTGTTATCGTTCCGCCCTAACTAATTACGCTCGCTGCTGATTTTTTGCGTCCCACTGCTGAGCTCATTGTCTCAGCTCGTAATTAATGGATGTCATCCCTTTTTCCCGGTTGTCTCTGGTGAAAAATACGCGAGTTGTGTCCCACTTTGGCCGCGATGAAAAATGCCTTAATTTGCTAACGTAAATTGATCGAGTGCTGTTCGCAAGAACTTCTATCACCGCTGCCGAGACATCAAACTCAATTAGAGGCTTCTCGCCAATAGGCGTCTTGGCGTTGTTCCGTTCATTACCAAAGTGATGCGTGGGACTGGGAGAGAGTCAGCTGAAGAAGGGCGGTCGCGTAGGCGGTACATAAAAACGATAACAATTAAAATCGATTGGAATTGATGCCTACATTCGTATATTTAAATCAAAGAGCTAGTAAATACACATAAACGTTAAAATAAAATTAATTTCACGGAATGTGCGTTAGTTTCCTAAACCGAAATCATCACTAAGAGATACGTTAACAGTTAACTAGGAAAGCATTTACTAGGTTTACTGTAGGCTTAAATAACCTAAAACGTTTTTCCAAAAGGACACACGTAAGCGACTCACAATCTTCCGAGGCTTAGAAAAATGGTAATAAATACATTCACATACACCCATCCCACTCATCTCTTTACACGGGTAGGTAGAGATCACTGATCGAAGAAAGACAAAAAGAAACGCATACACGACCATTGATCCTTGCAGGTTGCTTGCATCCTTGGGGTAGTTGGAGGTGCAAGCTAATAGTTAAGGTTGACAGATCAATATATCGCGGAGTGCAAGGCACAGGATAGGAGCGGTTGGCAACGTCTCACGAAGGCCCTCTGTACCACTGGGGTACCATAGGATGATGATGATGACCAATATGAGCATTATAGTGTCACTAAGCTGGACTCACATTCTTGACCATCTTCTTGAGCTCCTTGCCGTTCTTCCACCAGGAGACGTAGGCCTCTGGCCTTGAGCCAGCCGTCCGGCATTCGATCTCGAACCGCTTGTCCGCCGACACTTGTTTATCCTTCGTTATTATGTCCACCGTTATTGGTTTTACTGTAACAAAACATGGATAAGTATTCAAATAGTCTGGGATTTAAACAGATTAGAATAAACATGTCTTCTTACGTTTGTTATAGCTAGATCAAAAGTGTGTGAAATATTAATATATGTATATAATTATGAAAAGATAGTATTGGAATATTAGAAAAGGATGAGTAGGTATATCTTATCCATATTCCACCCAATCTAGAAGGAAAATATATTACGTAACGCATGCCTTATAATAAGGTCTGATCTGATTAAAAAACAGTGAGATAACTAAGAATAATATCATATGATTTAATTTTTGCCTTTATGTATCGTAACTATCGGGATTATCATAACTCCAATACATACAAAAACATTGCTGACAACTTGCCATCCCATCTTTCAACAAAACCTAGACCACTTACAATTGATATTCAATATGAGAGGCCTGAACTGCGGCTGCACCAGATTAGTATTAGAGGCCTGGCAGACGAGGCGAGCGTTGAGGTGCTGTCTGCCCACGCTGGGGAACGTGAGCGTGTTGACCGTGACCCCGTCGCCACGGTGCTCGAAGGAGTCGTCGATCACCGTGTTCTCTAGCAGCCACGTCACGTTGGGCCGAGGGCTGCCTGCAAGGGGGATTAAGGGGTTAAGGTACAATAATGTATGCAGCTGATACTATAGTTTTTTCGCTGATTTTAGTTTGGGTGAAACGATAAAATCACGTAGTTTTTAGCATAAATTGGGGTCAAAATAGTATATGGATCATTGGTGACAGGTAGATATCGTTTACCCCTAGTCCTCCTACGACATGCAGGCAAGAAAAGCAGCTAATCAGTTTTTTTCGCGACCCAGATTAGCACGGGATATACAAATTTGTATAGCATACATACATACACATCACGCCTGATTCCCTTTAGAGGGGTAGGTAGAGATCACGGATCCCCTTTTGTCCCAATCATGACAGAACGATTTCGCTCCATTGACACTCATACACACTCGGCGGTTATAGGTACTTCTAAAGCTTCTTCTTTTTGGTCACTGAAGTTAAAATACGAGTGTGGGTAGTATCTGGATGAGTAATCAGGTAGATTGACCTTGTGTTATTGATGGATCAGGGAAAACATCTTGCGAACCCAGCCTATTTCTAGGGATAGATGATAGATGGTTTCTGTATGCGGTATCATGATAACATCAATACTGATTGGTAAATGGTAAAAAGTAGAATACGAAAAAACAAAGATTACAATACCACTGCAAAATATTTCAAAAGAATACTTAGGTTATGTTCCTTTACAATAGAATTAATGTGTTTCTATATCTATAAATTCAATCATATTTGACTCTTAGAAGAGATTGTTTTAGCTCACACGATTTAGTCATTTAAAGTAACCGTTTCTTAAAAGAAAATGACAAATATGTTTACTTAACTTAAATTTAATAAACTTAAAAGATGCAATGCTAGCATTATCTTAAAAGTTTTAACTCAAAATGAGGTCAGTCATTCGAAGCACTTATTTTAAGTGTAACGTAAATAACGCTTAAGCACAAAAAGTAACCACCAATACTTTTAAGTTAAAGTGATTCTTTCAAATCATCTTTTCTAAATACCTAGTAACATTTGTCAATAATATAATATGCATTACGTTCACCATTTCATAATCGCTCTAAATTTATGTTTTCAGAGAAATTACACTAATAGCTTTTCTTATTGGCTTTTTAAACCTAAGACTTTTTTGAGTTTAAAACATCAACTCATCAACAATACGCTAATATAAGTCTATCGTCCAAAAAAATAACTTAGTTTAATGATAAGTTCTTACTCTTCTTTTACAAAATATATGAAAAAATACCAACATATCTTCCAAAGAGAACATTTACAGGATTATGTCCAATCATGCTTATTTGACGCGATTTGGAGTGTAAGTAGCGGCATCTAACGTCTTAGGAACACAACGCAATCGTAAAGTAATTCCAAGAATCTTGTCGTCTACCACTCGAATTAAACGTATTCACGGTGTACTGCTTTTAAAGATTTACTGTGTCGCAAGAGAGCAATTCATATACAAAAGCATCACGACAGTTATATCTTGCAAATTATTCAGAGGTTTGTAGATCTTCAAATTGGTGAGTTAATATTTTACCAGGTATATATTGTTTATGGCCATGTCATCTGCAGCATCTATACTTACGTTATTTTTGACCTATCGTTATAAAATAAGGTTCTGTATAATGGGTACTTTTCTTTTAATGCCTTAAAAATAAAACTAAATGTATCTGTAAAACATTCACGATATGTCAATAACTAAGGCACCAAGTATGTAACTCGTGATATGTTAAATATGAAATACCTAAACGGAAGCAGACTTACAATGACATCGCTTTTAATAATGCTAACGAGTGTTTGGCATTTTTATTGACTTTATTCTGTGATCGTACGAGGAGCCAGCTATGTGGCAGGCGATTAATCATTGCTAGGGATCGGCATTCCAAAAAGACTAGTAGTTATAGGAATTAGGAAATCTGGGAAGTAAAACAAAATCTATAGCTAGTGTATATAAACGTCTGGTGATTATAATGCTTAGTAAACAAACTGATCTGTCCCAATCCAAATCATTCCATTTAGAGGGATCCTAACAAACACAGCACAGCTTACACTCTGGAATCGATATTTATTGGAGATAATATACTTATAAGTTCGAACTTATAACGTAAAAAAATATTTTTAAGATAAAAGAATTAAACAATCAGCAAAGTATAAGGTAGCTCCAAAGTTATATCAAGTATAAAGCAAAGGAAAACTATTGTTTAAAGAAGGATTTTAGAACAGTTTTTGAAAATAACTTAATGGTTAAATTGGTATTAAAATCATTAACACCAAAAGCTAAAAATTCCAAGTAGAACCATCCCTACATTTGTTAACACGTTGACTGCCGTTTCCGCGGCAAACAAGTGAAATTAGGCCGCCTGCCGTGTGTTGTTGAGTTGATCGCATCCTTCGAGGTGCCGAAGCCTGCTTCATTATCGGCGCCATGATTGATGAGCAGAGCCTTTCACCGCTCGGGACTATTGGCTATTCGGCGCTCGGCTGAGGAGCCTTTTAATTAATTGTGTGATGTTTTATTTAGGGGAAAATGCGTGTTTGTTAATGATTTGGTCGTTTTGTGTAATTAGATGAAAAATTGCTTAATTTTGAGTTTTCATGGTATCTTAGTAATCTTTAGTTGGTTTTTAATCTTTACAACTATTATGTTTTATTTAGGTTAATGCTTGAATAACCTACTAGAATACCTATAAGAATATACTATATTGGTTCATTATACTGTACTAAGAAGTATTATAAAACTGTCGCTACTTACAATAACAAAGATTAATATTCTCTGAAACCTGTTTTCCTCTTTGCATAATCTAGATATATATCATGCATCCACTTCCAAGGCAACAGTATATTTTAAAATATATTTTATAGGTAATAAAAACTATATAGCCGTCATGTGTGTAAAATGATATTTGCTTTTAAGTTTCGCCTACATAGCGTCCCGTGGCGTGGAACGTGTTAAGATTAAAATCACTTTTTATTTCATTTCATTTCGTAAACACAAGACTTTTATGTCTATAAGCCTGAACTATAAAGATACATTCTATATTTATCACATAGCTAATTGTGAAATTACATACTTTAAGAAGTTTTGCGAGTAGCAAGGTTTAATTTGTTGGCAGATTAACCTAATCACTTTGTCACCTCTTATTAAATGCTATTAAGTTACAAACTGGCAACTTTGTATTGAGGTCTTAACCTAAATAAATAACAAATCGAACTTCCCCAATCAATATAAAAATAGCAGCACTTTAAACGCTTAATTTCGACAATCGATATTTATAATAAGCCTGAACCAATATGAACTTAATAATTAATTTCACGGCGATTACTGATGAATGGTCGATTGGATGACTTTTGAAATCAAGCAGCTAATAGCAAGTCATTCGACCTTTGGCTCAGTATCCATCTCAATACGGTTCAATTATAATACCTGCCAACACTTAATTGAAAGAACAGATTCTTATTTTCCCAACCAATTGAGTCAATTTCGGAACAAAGGAAATAAAAAGATACAAGTACCTGTTGTGAATAGTAATATCGATACGTGTCAATCATTTTGCCATGCTTTGATGGTTCGATCACAACATTCGGTCAAGGCGAACCGGCTTAAGTGGCTATTTAGTTACATCGTGGACTGATTTTAAAAGATAAGTATGTTTTATTGGTTTTTAAGTATAGTGTTAGTTTGTTTTTGGCATGTCATAAAACGCATCTAAAGTTTAAAGAAAAATACTAGTTATCATTACTAAACGTCAAATACTTTTGAATTCTTCGTCATAATAAATAAGATAATTAATAAGTGTTGCTCTTATCTATAAGTGCTTTGTTTATATATTATTGCGAAGAAAGAAGTTTTGTTAATAGACAAAATATAAGTTTTCTTTAAATTTTTGATTCAAATAATTATTTAATGGAATCTAACCAATTGCCATATACCTTTTACTTCGTGAGAGTCCGTTTACGAACTACATAATTATTTAGGTATTCTCGCTAATTAACTATTCATTATCATTAATATCACAAAAATTCTAACATATTTTTCCCAAAACCACCCTTAATATAACGACATCTCTTTTTGGGGACTAGCTCATGTTTCGTAATCTGTATCATAAAACAAACTCAACATGACAGTTAGGTACCTAACACTGCTCGGTCTCCATATTCAGTCACGTGACCTACAATCAGTCCATTAGAAGCCAAATCCCCCTTGATTTATCTGTTCATCTCAAACTCCAAATTTGTGCTACATTCGCGTTCACTCTTGATTGAGCCAACCACTCACGGACTAGGGAATAGGTACATACTTTCAAGTAACATACATAATATAAGCAATGTTTTGCTATAATGTTTAGTAGAGATAAAAAATAGTGCTATGTTTTCATAATATAAAAGTATTTGTGTATTATTTTTTGCTATTTCACTAGTACGAATATATGGTCATCAATATTCATGTTTTACTATGGTTCAATGGGACAAAATATGATAAATGCGTTGCCGTTCATATACACTGAAAATTACCAATATAAATCATGGATTCACTAATATCTGAGTTCCTCGTAAATCTAAAGTATTATAAACCAAAACAATAGGTATATTGTGACATGAACTTTGATATTTTACAGCTATGTTCACCAGTCGAGTAAGTATTTAAAGCTATCTGCATTTTAAAATCTGGTTTGAACTTTGCAAGATGACTTTGAAATTACTTTTGTCTTAAATATCATTCGTCTCAACGATGACTTATTGGCGTAGCATTTGAAACCTAAGTCATGGCATACATTATCCAAGTGAGAGCAAAAAATTAATCACTTGCTCTGTCTGTAACCTTTTAACGTCTGCTATTCTGATTTGCATACGCGCTTTCGTTGAACTCTTGTCTGGTTCACACGTATATTTAAAGTAGCTTAAGTACCTCAATGAAATATAGGCACGGTTATCTACAATCAATATATTAATAATTTTTTGGGTGAAGCGTTTTCGGTAAAGAATTTATTTACTACCTCCGCAATTGCGAATATGGAACCTGAACTTCTATCTACCCCGCAACGGTTAATGGTCATGAATACGTGCGTCGTTTTCGTATCATCCCTATATATCCACCATTTGCCCAAATTCATTTTCTAAACTACATGTTCTAAACTGTCGTAAATCTGTTCATCCTCCATCATCCATTAACATATATCCTTATACAACTACTTACCCCCTTCAGTCTCGCAGACGAGGTGCACGTCAGTCCCTTCGTTGTAGGGCTCCACAAGCTTCGTCCTGTCCCGGCGCTTCACGTCGTAGATCTTGGGACGGTTCGGAGGGACTACGGACGAAGGAGACTCAATTAGTATCTTAGTATTAAAAAATCTAGAATCTGGATGATGTACTAATGGATATATTATGTATTTCAATGATTTATGTATAGTCTTGCAATTGACGTATAATGTGTCTTCTACGGAAAGAGCAAATGTTGAAATAGTAAGCGTGTTTATACGGTGACATGTATAGCTGTCTGTCTCATTACATGTTGTTTTATTTAGTAAAACAAAAGGTCACGTTAAATTTAAGTAAATATGGTAAATATAGGACATCAACAGTACTTAAGTTTCCATAAATGTATCTTAAAATGGCAGCTGAAGTAATGTGCATCAAACATCAGCTATTTCAGCTGTAAAAGGAACTACTCGGCAATCGCTGATATTATATCTTTAGATGCTCTCTTATAAGAAAAAGATCCAAATGTCGTCATACTTTATAGTTGATGGTAATATAAAATTGAATCGTGAAAGTTTTAATACAAAAAGAAACATAACATGGAGTACTCACTAATAACACTAAAGTTGACTTTCAAGTTCCTAGTGGGAGAGTCCTTGAAGTCCACCCTGCAGCGGTAGACGCCGGCGTCTGCGGCGGACACGTTGCTGAGCTGCAGCAGCGCCGGGGAGGCCGTGGCCTTGAAGAAGGCCCGTAGTCCAAACACGTTGGGCGCCGACCACAGGCGGGGGTTGGTGTAGTTGCGGCCGCGGATGTCGTAGCTGCGACCACAGATGGCGTTGGTTATGTTATAGAAACATGGTATATAAGTTGTATAGCATGCCTGCTCAATAGCTTTGCGATATAATATAACTAGCTGGACTACTGGAGTATCCCAACAGGCTGATAGGTTGCAACCCCTTACTTAATAAATTTTCTCAACCTCAAGCCCCTAAGCGCTTCCTTCGCCGCTTAATAATCTGTTCTGTTTACTATAATTTCCTACCAAGAAAAGATAACATTCTTTATTTATAAGATGGTTTTATTGACATCGCATGAAACAGCAGATTATGACTAACCCGTAACGGAAAAAAGCGAAGCTTATAAATAAGCTTCTTCATTTCGGGTGATCAGTAAGAGATGGTATTGTCTCAATTTATTTAAATTGTACTATAACATGTATATAAATCCTTTCCCCCTTTCAATAACCCCTCCACCCACCTGTAGAGCGGCTCCCCATCAGACTCCTTGAACCAGAGCACCATGGAGACGGCGTCGTGCTGATGCAGCGGCTGGATGTCGCAGGGGAGGGAGGCCTTCTGCCCCACCACGCCCAGAACGTCCGCCGTGGGCACTGCAAGGGTTAAAGGGTTGGGTCAGATTGGTCACATTGTGGTGGGGATACATCATGTTGAAGTTACATACGTACTCATACATATACATTCACGTCCCCTTTCGGGATAAATAGTAGCTCGCAGACATAAAAACATGTACTAGGTCCATATAAAACATTGATAACAGGTTGTTGATCCATCAACCAATTGATTCTATTTATTAGTCAAGATACATCATGTTGAAGTTACATACATATATATTCACGTCCCTTAATACCTTTTGAAATACACAGCACCTAAAAGACATGAAAACTTCTTCTGGGTGAAATGGCATGAAGTGGGGTTATGATGTCATATGGAACATTGGTGACAGGGTGATGGCCCATTATAAAATTGATTCCATTTACCTCCAGTCCTTCAGTAAGAACGGTAGCTAGTTAGAATTCCTTTTACGTCTCAGACTAGCACGGGAATTAGAGTATATAGTGTATTCGCGTTAAGAAAATAGTGACGTCATCATTACCCAAACGATTTGACCAATGAGACGTGACAACGGTTGTCTGCGATTGGTCAATGTGACTGTTTTCTCATTCACTCACGTCTCATTGGCCAGTTTAACGTCTGAATATTCATCATCATCATCATCTTATGGTACCCCAGTGGTACAAAGGGCCTTCGTGAGAAGTCGCCAACCGCTCCTATCCTGTGCCTTGCACTCCGTGTCCCTCCAACTCAACCCAGCCGCTCTCAACTCAGCGTCGACTGTGCGCTGCCAGGTGTGCGCCGGCCGGCCTGGGCGTCTGCTCCCGTGCGGCCTCCATGTGTATGCTGCCCTGGCGATGTTGTCCTCCGGTCTTCGGAGTGTGTGCCCTATCCACTTCCATTTACGTTGAGCGATTTCACGCTTGATTGGGACTTGGTGGCATTGCTTCCATAGATCCTCGAATATTATGACGTCACTATTTTCTTAACGCGAATACACTATAGTTAATATATTAGTGATTGTGATATAGGGCATTAGTGAAATTGTGATGGAGATGAATGTGAGGGATTGTAAAGAGCATACAAGACAAGTTCAAATTAAAAAATCAGATTGTTAACTGAAAAAGAATAATCTACAAAAAATCGCTACGAGAAACTTTACGTCACTTTTACATATTTCTTTTAGTATGTAATCAGTGATTTGTATATTATATCCATATATTATATTAGATCCAGCCTATTACAGTATATGACAACCCCTTTAAACCCCCCACAACACACGTGGTGGGGCTTTCGGGCTCGCCCTTGGTTCGGCAGGACCGAATTCGTCGTGTGATTTATCGCTTCTGCGCCTCATAATTCCCGCGGCGTTCCATTTCATAATTCAGTGCCCGGTGGAAAAAAACATGAAGGACTTATTCTGGTAAATAGTAGTGGTTTAGCTTAGGTAAATAACTACACGTTTATTTTGCATATTCATCGTAATTGTGAAGTGATGTCTGTCTACGTCAAATCTGCATATGCTCAAACAATCAGCAGCTACCGTTGATATTCCGACAGTTGACATATTTATTTGTTTACTATCTGCTTCAGAGATTAGACTATTTCTTCAAAATAGTCTCCCGCATTGTATATAAAGACATATTATATTTTGTATTTGTAAAAAAATAATTACTTACAAAAAAATCTGTTTTTATTTGTTATCAAATTAGTAAAAATTGCCTTAGATAAACTGATGAAAATAATATAGCAAATACTTGATCAAAATACATGCGGAAAACATCATTTATTAAGTGTTGGAATATAACGCTAGAAAAGATTCTTAATTTTCATAACAGGCAACAGTCAATTATACACGACAACATAGAAAACCATTTGTTCAGTGTTGGCCTAAATGAACTACTTGACAATCACTGGGATGGATTCGGAAACCTTTAACTATGCCAAATATGTTATGCCTCAAATATGTTTATAAAACACCTTGAACAGTTGCGATTAAGTTTTAGCAACCAGTCTAGAATAAGCCTACAAACTCGTGCAAAAAAGCTGCGTCTGTGCTAGTCCCGAAAGCCGGTTGATTTATTAATTTGCTAAAGCCTTTTTACTGTGGCTTTGCCGCTTTTTCACGCGTGATAAATGTGCTGTACGACATTATGTTGCGACAAACAAATCCCCGCGATCGAGTGCCCTAATGTGGCTTATCAAGTATTCATTCGGCGGTTAAAATGACGAGTCGGCTTTTAGATAGGCTGTTGCGTGATTGCTTAAGGATTTTGGGTTACACGTGCTTTTTATTTACGTCAACGGCGCTTAAATACAGCTTATAGACGTAAACGCTAATCTAACAACTCTACGAAACATATACGGAGAGTAGTCACATACTGGTAAATCAGTCAGAGGTTCGTATGTCAATCTCTGCGATTGCTGAGTAAGTGACGGTGTCGAATAACCACTTTCAAGGCCATTTATTAAAATATATTTAGCATACACTAGCCAAATGGTGTTCTAAGTCTTTGTGTAAAAGTAAAATACTGTTTATACCGAAAGAAAATCAGGTTAACACAACAGATCTGGCGGGAATGGATCCTAAAAGCTCCTTTCTGTAGTATTTGTCAACCCGTTTCGCTTACATAGTAGTCAATCTATATAATTACTTCATTTAATATCCAATTTTGGAATGAGTACCGTTATGTTGTAATAGGTACTTGCAGCCAAACAAGCTCTCAAATAAGTGGTTATACGGACCGAATGATGACTAAGTAGGTTGCGTCATGTTAATGTTCGCGAAATTGATGGCTATCATAATGCGATGTGGCAAAAAGTTCACTAATCATACCTGAAAATGACTACAAGACTAGTAGGTAATGATTTGGCTCGCTATGTCATCATTTTGATTTCTTAGAAAAGTCTGATTCACGACTGAGTAATGTGATTTAGATAACTAGCGGTGATTTAATGCTCACAGCTTATTATTTTCTGGTACTTACACTAAAACTCAGAAATTATACTCTTTATTTGCCTATAACATTAGATACTATTGGGATTATAATGTCATTTATATTGAAAAAGCTGGTTTCGTGAGGAAACCTACCTGTTCGCTGAATTGGTAATAGTTAAGGTGCTTTTAAATGGCGACATGTAGACGAGTACTATCTGGTCAACACGTGGGTTCAAGATGCCTATAGAATTAATACCTTCACAATTGCAAAGATGGACACCTGGGCCTCTGACTACCCCGCAAGGGTTAATGGTCGTGACGCGTTTGTCTTTATTTTGTCATATTGAAAAAAGCTGATTTGGTGAGAAATTACCTTTTCTATTCGGTATACGTATATCGTGCTATACTTATATATTTAAATGTTAACCAAATACCTTCATTCATACAAAAAGTGCTCCTGTAGCATTTGTCTACCCAAAAATTCCCGTAAAAATATAGAAAGAAACACTTTGTTCCCTGCTTAACACATTTGCATAAACAAAAACATTCAAAATTATATTATATTAACCTTGATCAGTTACAAAGGTGCAGGTTCAGTATACGATGCATCTAGGCTGCATTCGTGGAGAAACATCTTGTTAGACAAATTCAAGTGCTCAGACTAATTCGTACACAAGTTCCCTGGTACCCCAATCTAGTTCCATTGGAAACAGTTCGGCCAATGAATCGGAAGCATTTCGCAGTCAAAATAGAACAAGCGATAGCTCGGTCAGAGCTCCGACATATCGCAGAGTAACATGCGGATAAGCTGCGTTTACACTACACCGGATTACAGGTGCAGATAGTCATAGCTTTGCATGCTTTTATTTTTTACCATAGTGTGCGCTCAACTTGTTACGGGACCAGTGAATAACAGTTTGCTAATGTAATATCCAGTATACATAAAGGTGCCTTTGATATGATATTTCATTTCTGAAAATCGGTATTTTGTTAACCATACGTGTTCATGTATGAAATTAATTTACACTGATATATTGAAGCGATTTTTTAAATAATTGTGTAAAGGTTTGTTGATTCAACTCAATTAGAGTTACATTTTCATAAATTATGTTTAAAGTATATTTAAAGTCATTGCCGATTCTATATGAGCTAATATAAATATGCAAACAGAGGTTGTTTTCCTGGGGAATAGCAGGGATCCGTGACCTTGACTCCACCTCTATAGAGATGAACATGATGTGTATGAAATATATATGTGTATTAAAATTAATTGTAGCTAAATTAATAAAACGTTGGTTAGCCAGTAGGAACGCTGCTTAAGGCCCGACCGCCGTGCAGCGGTTGCCGGGCGTCTGATTGCGAACGGGACACGCTACGAGTAAGGCAGAGCAGTAGCTGGTAGGGGTAGTTAGATACCGTACATCTATATATAATATGATTATTAAACTTATTGTATTAAAAGATTGATTTAAGTACTTTAAGGTATGTTGTAATAGGATACATACCATATGCCATCTCATACTTTGTCACTTTTCAGGTTATTATTATTTTTAGCAACGGAATGAACCTAAATACAACAGAAGAGTATGCACGTGGAAGTTGACTGATGTGCTGTTCTATAGAGCTTTATTAGAATGATTCAAGGTGGTAGTCAATAGTATTAACCAATACAGTTGAGAATCAGATGTGTAAATAGATCCGATGTTTTACATCGTTGTACATCTGATGAAAACACTACTCTATGCGAAGACGGTGTTGTACGTCCATTATTATAGCTGTGTAGCCTCTCAGCCACTCGCTCGCTTGAAACACTAAACTTGAAGCACTAAGTTCGACTATCGACTGAGAAACTAGATATTTCCTCTCATTAAAATTTCATCTCAGTATATAATAAATACAGGGTTACATAACCAGTTTAACTTGGCCTCTCGCTGCGTGTATCCATTGTAGTCGCGATGGCTCAGACTAGATAAGGCGCTGGTAATGTTGAGTGACGTTGTTGCATTATTTTCTTAGTCTGACCCAGTTTGAGTTGTTCTCGGATTGTATAAGTAATGACAGGTTGTTGGAAAGAGCAATCGACGATTGATTTATTAAAGTTTTTGAATAAACTTGTTTAGTTTTTTAAATAAACTCACATGTTTATTCAGAAAAGTTTTGTGAATTATGATTGAATTAATTAATTTAACTTTACTTATACTCGTACGTAAGCATGTGATAGAGAAAGAAAGAAAGAAAATATTTTCTTCCCTACAAAAGCAGAAACTTAGAGTAAATAAATAACGAAAACGATTGATGCAGTAAAAAAGTGCTGCTGCAGTGTACGATACAGCAAGGCTGCATCCCTGGTCCTCCGGCAGCAACAAAGTGAGCATTTATGATGCCACATTTATTTAAAGGTAAAAAAATTATGAACTTAAAAGTATACGTAAAATTAAGTTAACGCTTTTAAAATGCCATTTGCAAGAAAATAGGTGGTTTCACGATTGCCTAAACATACTTAAGATACCCTTTACTCCCTAAGGCATGACTTATAACATACCAGAAGATTCCATCCAAGTACTAAGTCTCACAAGTAAGTATAAATACATATGTAAATAAAGTGATTAAATTGGAAACAAAGAAAATCCCCGGCACCGCGCGCCTTATTCCGCCCATTAAGTGAGGCATTTAATACAATTATTTGCTTTGAACTCGAAAATTGTTTCGTTGGAAGTTGGGGCTCTTTGATTTAATATTCAAAGGTTACTTAAAAGCTAATATGTCATTTTGTATGCGGAGTGGGCGGCCGCTCGTTTTTTGGCTCGTGAGCATTGCCCGGATTAATTGCCACGGTAATTTCCCTAAATTGACTTAGCTCGGTATTTCTTCGATATACATGCATAAAGCGTTTATGAGTTTTAGTAGTTCAAAGTTATTAGTACCAATAAAATTTCCGCTGAAGTGTAAAAGATTCGTCGGATATACTTATCACTACGCCACATAGCGACCTATTAAGTAGTAAATAAACGTTGTAAGCTGATTTATTCAAAATCTAATAAATACCGTTGTTATTTTTATGTTTATAAATTAAATTCTTTGTTTTATTTACATCCTTATGTCTGACACTGATTTGAATTATTTTATTCGTCTCATCAAGTTACTTCCAATTCTTTCTATAGCAAATTATGAAGCAACAACTACGTCCCACTATCTCTCTCCGTGTAGTAAATAATTAGCAGCGCTCAAAGGCTGGATGATTCATATTCATTAGTGAGCATCATGCATGTCTTAGCCCCGAGCTAAACTTGTAGTACGAGCAGAGGGGCTTCGTAGCACCTGCGACCTGCGCCGTACTACGGGCGCCGAGTTAGGCTACGTGTACAGATAGACGCACAAATGTGTACATGATTATTAATTTGAGATACGGCTGGTATCTGTATTGACTCATGTTTCGTTCGATCACCGAAACAAAACCACGGTGGGTGAGCTCAGTGTCTAGATTTATTTTATTCAGACTGTTAGTATAATATTGAAGTGCGTGATGCGTGTGTTTCTGGATATTCACATATTTCTAAGATTGTTCAATATCTTTTGCCGTGACGCCTAGCTAAACTATGTATTCTGGCATGAACTGTATAAATAAGATTAAAAAATCAGTTTGAACGAGTAAACTACTTACAACTACTACTAACAGAAGTGAAAAAATGTAGCAAATATAATTTTTTTCGTCTCGCCACCATTTAAGTAATTGTAATTCGATTTTTCTTACATTTTGTCGCTTTTTATTCAGATACATCATACTATCTATTAAATTTGAGGAAATTTTTTTTGCTGTCAACGAAAAGGCGAACCCAACCCATATATTAGCAACCTCTGCCTCCGCCTGTACCGTTCCTAACTCATAAGTGCTCCGTATTCATCCGCTGCGAACTCCCGATAGATGCGAGCACCCGCTATCATTGTTTTATAATTAAATTTGGAATTAGTTCACCCAGGAGCTTTGCTTAAGCGCGGATTAATAGTTACGCTATTTCGGTATCAACCCGGGCTAAGACCAACTTCGACCGATGCTGTTTATGAGAGCTGACAATCTTACTGAAACTTGTAAGAGGTAACTAAGGTATACTAATAGAAGCTGGAATTTCCTATAACCATAGCCACAATCCAAAGTTTGTATGAACTTGTAGATCCGGAATAGGTTTCATTATACCGTGAATCACTTACTCCAGAACAGTGTAAATAGACTAGCAAGCATCTGTGTACCCCACAAGAGATGATTGATGTGAAAGTGATCTACAATTGGCCTGATGTGTGCATTTATGTACATTAAGCTCTATGAATTATTCTCAACAATACATTTAATTAGTACATTCATCTAGTAGCTCTTGTAAGCTCTCATTATTTCCGGCATATGTCATACCTCCCTTTCTATTCACAAAATAACATCAATTTGCTGCAACGGCTTACGTTGGTATTCCTTTTCTCTCAATGACTTTGAACAGAGACATTAATTTTTTCTTTCTCTTCATTACCGCAGCTGTGATACATTAATATGGATAATGACAGGTTGCTAGCCCATCGTTTCATAGTATTGCTTGACTTGTAGTCATTTAGTCATTTCCTTTGACATATAGGAAAGAAAGCCTGCTAGTTCTAATCTTAGACTAGTTTAGTAAACTACATCTTTCGCTGTTAGTGTAAGTATATTTAAATAATAATAATAGAACAGGACTAAATAGTCAATCCTACAATATGCTACCAAGAAAGGCAGCTATTTTAATCTCCGTTCTAGATTAGTAAGAGAAACTAACTCTTATAATACAGTACGCAAGTGGACACCACACAAGGTTCCAAATCATTTCATCAATCATAACGCGCCCACATGGCAGCGGCCCCAATTAAGTCGCGGCGCTCAGATAATAACGACTTTTCATAATGACACGGTTATGTCTAAAATAATTGCCGCCGTTATAAAAATGGCCTATGGGAGAGGCTTGGCTTTAATAGATATATTACCCTTGGTGGGTTGGGACTCGTAATGGAATTAACTGAGGTTTGAGGGAGTCCAGGTGAATGAGCGCGATAAATGAGCAAAGTGCATGTTTTTGTAACTCAAAATTGCTAATGTGATTAAAAATGTTCATTTGTAATGTTATTAAGATGTTATGAGTGACAATTAGTAGATATTCAAGGGAAAATACCATGAACAACATTGTGAGGAAATCTACCAGTTCCCCGAACATTTAATAGTTACTGCTTGTAAATGGCGACATTGTTTACCACCTGTCACATTGAGTTCTGACCATCTGGTCAACACGTGGGTTGGAGGTGGCCATAGAATTACGACCCTCGCAATTGCGCAGTTAGGCACCTGAACCTCTGACTACCCCGCAAGGGTTAATGGTCGTGAACGCGTTTGTTTTTTGTTTGTCTTTGTCTTGTTTTGTAAAAGCCTTTATAAACGAATAATACACGAAACAAATTCGATTTACATATCTATATTCATGTAAAGGAAGTTTGTTGAAGTATTTACGAAACACTCGTCTTCATAGATTAGCTTAAAAGACCTAACCCATATCAATAAGGGCCCAAATCGATGGCATCCTCATAACTCGTGGGGCAGTGGCCTGACATAGTGCGATCGCCACCGTGCCGTGGAGGCGGGAGAGTATTAAACATTCAAACGGAATTATGAGATCGTAAAAAGTTATCATATCATAAGAGACAATATTATATTCAATATTGTGATTTCGGACTCAGGGTTGGCAGCGATAGAAATGTATATTTCGTTATTTATTAAGTTTGATTCAATGCTTGAAGTAAATTTTGATGAAGTATGTTTTAAAAATAAGCTAAAATTGTATGAATAATACCTGGCATTAACACAAACAAGTCTAATTATTATTCATGCATTAGTTTCCAACGGAGTTGATTACTACATTTACTATTGCTCTATTAAATGTTATTAATCTACTGCTTCAAATACTTAAGGACATTAATCAAAAAGGACATTTAATAGAATATTTAAACACCCATGTCATCAAAGAGTAGGTCAGTGGTTAACTCACGTGTATACAAGTCGCGGTGACACAGGCCGTAATTGCCCGACTGAATTAAAAACAAAGCAAGGGCAGAGGGCAATTACGTGATTCCAGCAATCACATGTCATGGCGGCTTAAAGCATTTTTCAAAATGGCCGCCGCTCCCACGAGACGCAATGGAAACTGGCCCGACTCCAAATTTTAGACAAATTGGACAACAAAGGGGTAACTGAAAAATTCGTTCCAATATTACTCGAAATAGCTGAACACTTTTTTCGTAACGTATTATTTCATTCTTATTCAACGTTTCAATTGTAACAAATTTACGTACAATAATGGACAAAGCATTCTGTGTATATCATTGTATTTTCGATTTAAATAGATTAAAAATGACAAATATTCCGTGTAAATTATTTGCGATTATAATGATAACGTTTTACAACATCCTCCAAAACCTATTGCATAAAATATTTCAACTTAGCGTAATCACGCTTACCGCTTTGCCAAGCCTCATAAAAATATCTACCACATAATCATGAGCAATTTATTTTCCCTAAACCCTCGTAGGCAACCCTAGGGTCCGGGTGCTAGGCCATATCTCGGGAGCAGCTGCGGCCGCTGGCTTTATTGGCCTCTGCCGCCCCCATCGGGACCAGTAACGACTTCCAACGGGAGCCTGCATCTGTACCTACCCATCAGATAAACTGTTGAGTGATATACGCATACATCACTAAAAATGTACTATAAGTGATCGAGGAGGTAAATTGTTTCCAACGACATAGATGTTTCCAACTACATCGCGAAATGGATAAAAATCTTTTGTACCTTTCAATCCAGCTTGTGACTTTAACCATTGGTTGGACAAAATCTCAAAAATAAAATATCACTTAGATTATTTTGCGTTACTATATAATTGTCATGATGCATTGTGATAAACTATATAGTTGATGTGATAGAATGTTTATAACTCAAAGAAATTCGTTTTTATCATTCTTTAGCACATTATTCTCAAGGCGGGTGTACGTTGTGTGAACAGAAGAGCATATATGAGAAGGTTAATGGGTGTGACTGAAGCAAGACAGATTGACAGTGGCGATCGATGGTTTCTGCGTATCCCGTTGCGGACATAGAGGCGGGAATATATGTATGTATGTATTTTTAGCATTAAACCATACTGTACTCATAAGTATAACCTAGAAAACGCCAATAAACCTCATCGGTGCCTTTGATCACTTAAACAGAGCCTTATTCGTGGAATAACAAGGCGGCGCCTAATTGGTGAGCGCCGTAAGAGGTAATGAGGGGCCATTTGTGCATTCACACTAATTGCACGGGAGTTAGTTATAAATCAGAAGTTAAGGTTGCGTATAAAGGTATGTGCGATTGAGTGAGGCATTGGAAGTAGTGCGTTAATGTATAGTTTTATTTAAAATTTGTTTGAAAAGTAATGGATACTGGAAAATTTATATAATATGCTTCTTTTCATCCTTTTAACCGTTCTGAGTTCGGAAAATATCTTGAAGACAATTTTGTTACGTTATTCTTACTTATGGATTTGATATAGTATTCATATTTGGAATAATGTCTAGTGTTGAAATTTTATTTCTATATCCACTCGTTATATATGAGTCTTCTCTTACAACACGGAAAGAAAAGTAGCTTTAATAGTAAGAACTAATACCTTTATTGACTATCAACAGATATGACATGCAAAGGAAACGCCATAACCTTAACACTGACAGCAACTTATTAAACTGTGACTAAACACGAGGGCGGGACCAAAGAGGTTCGTCAAGCCTCCGTAACGACCTCCTTGAGGGTTCGCGATCAACAGGAAATCTTTACTCACATAAATGCCGACGTTATGAAATCACATAGAACGACCGTATAAATCCATAATCAGATATTAGTAAACGGCTATTATTTCTTTGGCTTAGCGACTTAGGATTGATTAGTCACGTAAGGGAAATTATTATGAATGTATGACTCTTTAATAGTATAGAGGAGTGTGTATGAGTGTCAATGAAGCGAAGGTAGATTGTCAGTTTTGGGATAGATGGGGATCCGTGATCTCTGCCTACCCCTCTACAAGGAATCAGGTGAAGTGTGTATGTATGTATAGATAGTATAGCCTTTTTACAGCGACTTGAAAAACCATTCATGTTGGATGCTCAATATCTGGTGAAAAGTGAATTCAACTCCACAATTGGAATAAGACACGCTATCTACTGTAGTACAATAATAACTGTCTGCAGCTTATACTGACTTATATATCTCACAAAAGAAGATCCTTCACATTTTTGCTATTAAAAACTAAATATATAAGAAATTTAGTTACTTTCAATATGTATTATGTCGATTCACCGTAAATATATAAACTCCTTTAACTATTTAAGCAGAGAAAAAGCAACCAGTCACTTTTATCCTATCCTTAGTCAATCACTAGTGCTTATCAGTAGTATCGAAGCAAAACATTGAAGCCAATTGAGCGCTCATCGCCGACAGGTGGCGCGCGGAGTCCCCTGGAACGCGGCGGGGGCTCCCTGCAGACGACAGCTCGCTATAGAGTGTCAGGACAGCGAGGCTTATGAGCCAGTGTCTGTGCTAATTAAATACGTTGTTTGGAAGACCTTATAAGCTTTGTTGTGTACGTAGTTAAAGACTAATACTGTTAACAGTTCTCATATAGAGGAACAGAGGTATTGGTATACTTTTCCTAGAAGAAGTGGGAATGGTAATGTCATCTAGACCCTGTTCCTAATAACATGTTATATCTATAAGGTTCTGTCTACCTCAAAAGGCATTGTGGGACTAGAATGTTCGTGTTTTAGAAAATCTTCATAATCTTTATTGCCTCATTAACAAAACGCAAGATTTTTTTTCAACATTTACAGATATACGATATTTTTAATAGCGTTGGTTCTCACCAATTCATATAAGTAAGACGCATTAAACTTGCAAGTAGTAGAAATATGTTTGCCTAGATAAGTGTCGCAATAAAATAGATTTAGCATAAATAGTCTCAATTTTATGTTATACATGGTATACAATAAAGCCTAATTGGTTAGCCTGTTAATCTTGCGATTTGTCTACAATATTATAATAACACCGTTTGAAGGCCTAATGTACATTGATTCAAAACATTCATAAATAGATGAGGCATCTAGACGAGATGCATGTATAAATACGTTAAATGTTATGTAAATTATTGTAATGAATAACTAAATGTACCACATAATATCCAGGCTTTTTAAAACAACCGACAATATTGACGAATGTTCCTGAAAAAAGCTTCAAAATCCCATTGAGGTTGTGTTGACGAAATATGTTTGAGGCTTCGCGTACCCAAGCCAAAAGTCAGTGAGGGAGGGCCATAATAAAAAGCAAAGGCATTCGTCATTCAGCCGCGCGGGCTGTTGACAAAAACGCAATCTCATTCTCAAATAGCTCGCAAAAAGTGAACGGGACCTCTTGTCTCCAACTAGATCAAACGTAGGCTCACTAGACGGTGCTGCGCTTGCACGGGGATAGTGGTCGGTGCCAGTGCCTTGGGTTAGTAGGAAATTCATGAATATTGTTGAAATGGTTTGAAAAATCAAGATTTATGATAAAAGACTATACACATGACATAAAAGATATATGATAAAAGACTATATATACATGACATAAAATCGATAAAATAATTAAAGAAATAACACATTAACCTTCGTGAGGTTGCAAGAGAATCGAACTAACATAGAACACCAACTAAAACATTAGATAAAGACAGTCGGGTGAAATAATAGTTTCTACCACCATTTCTAAATAAATTATCTCTTCACAATAAATTATCACTATGTTGATTCTGTTCTTGTTCATCATTTGTTACCGTATGTAGAAAATTTGGGTATGAGTTAAAAGTTGTCATGTAAATGTAAACGCAGCACAAATTGAAGATTTGAAGAGTTGTTGCTCTGCGGCGTATCTTTATTTGGGAATCAGAATGATGAGGAGCTAAAGGGCCATTGAGCCTCCAGATTGTGTGCCCGTCTAGGCATACAGGCGCATGCCATTCACTCACTCTAGTGTTTTGTTTCCTACTCTACGTCTAGTGTTTTGGGTGTGTTCGTATTTATACTGGATTCGTGTATCTAAGAGTACGTATAGGGATGTGTGGTGAATTAAAGTAAACATTATTACTTTCATATGCATAAGGAATTCACTCTTCTGTGGCGTAGTCAGATGGTCATATCCACGCGTGAAGAGGTGAATAGTTATATTTGACATAATATACACCATATAACTACCACACATTGCGTCGGATAAACAGTTGGTTCTATTAAAGTAAGTGCCAGACTAGCACTGGACAAGATGTAGGCTTTTAAATATTAAATTAACTTTCGCAATAAAAGCTGCAAACTCAAATTCCAACCACCTTAAGAAAGAACGAATTTCATTCCCAGAGAAAAACCTTTCAAACCGACAATAGTTCTTGAAAAAGTAAAAAACTACTCACGAGGTCTTTATTAAACACCGATTCAGCATAATTTAAGACTCCACTTTCAAGAGGCGCACGTCTTGGTACTCAAGAACCAACCTATGCAGACCCTTACCTAGATGAACAATCGTCCAAGACACAGGTCAAAAACTATCACTAGTCCAGTTTAACGCAACTCAACGGTGCCACAAATCTAGCTTGACCCTTGTGAATAAGGTACTCGAGTATAAACGAGGGTTCTCGAGTCGCTAGTCAGGAGATGTGCCACTAAAAATGCATTGTAGTAAGTCTAACGAGAGCCCTTTGCAACACTGAGATGTGGATTTTGATTAGAGGCTGGTGCTCCCGATATATCTTCAAGATATTCCCATTCGATATCGATTGTAGGAGTAATCGGAGCAGCGAATCGATGTGATTAACGAGCTCCCACGCCGATTGCGATCTTGGCACGTGAAAGGGCGATTCAGTGGACTTCATTCGTAAATAGCACTAACATTTCTATGTTAAATGTATGTTATTATTGAGTCAATACAATTTTATTTTTCATCTTTAAGCTCAAAACTTAAAAATCCAGTCAAATAAATCATTGAATCAAATTGTTATCAAAATAATTTAGAATTTACTTCAAAATACGGCAAATCATGAAGAACGTCAATATTTTTTGCAACGCATGTACTTAAATTAATTTGATGAAATTTATTTAATTTTGATTTTCAAGTAATGAAAGTACATTAATAAATAAAATAAATATTGTTTAAAAATGTATTGCTTGGAGAAAACTTCTTATCAAATCTGTACGCTGATTAGGTTAAAATATGTAAGTATAAATTAATCATTTCCAATAAAATAACTTACAGCAACTTTTAACCACTTTAGGTTTAGGTGTTTATTGACAATAAGTTTAAATTAATTCAAACGAATGGCATTTTTTGTAATATCACATGTATCACCAAAAAATAAGCAATCCTATAGAACCTATTTTAGCAAAATCACTACAGAACCCACTCTGTGCATACAACAACTAGAACCTTAGAGCACAATAGTTTGGGTGGTCTCTGTATGGTCCGTTTACTCTAAACAAGTGTTTCATTGCAAGTTCACCTTAATTAAATTGCTAGTTGTACCTTGACTAAGTCATAAAATTGGGAGGGAGTTTAAACTTATAGCGGGACATATTATAACCATACAAATTATATTATAACAATTAATTGAAAAAAATTTAGATCTAACTTTTCATTTTTATAAAATAAACGTATATGTATGTGGAATATATTAAATCGAAATATCTAATATTAATTAAAAATACTTTTAATTGTTATTATTCTTTAATCTTTATTACTAATAATAAATAAGTTAAAATAATAAAAAATAATAAAAAAATAAGTTAAAATATTCAGTAATAATTATATTTTTAAGAAAAAACTAATATTATTCTTTCTTCTGGTCTTTTAATAAAACTTACTGGTAAATATAAATCCACTAATTAACTACTTACATAGACATTGACCACGTTGAAACGCGGCACCTGTCCTACTGTTTGCACAGTCCTTCTGAGCGCATACATGTTTATTTTTGAATTAAAAAGTTGACGTAAGAAGCCAAACAATGATTGCAATTGGGAGATGGGCTAGCAACTCGTTTTTACTTCATGAAATATACTATCGTTCCCATAAATATACTACAGTAAGAGACATTCAATGGTAAAGTAGGGTTTTTGAAAATATACCAAAGTATCAATCAAAGAAATTGATTAAAATAAGCTTTATACCTGTAACAAAACGCGTTCACGACCATTAACTATTAATTAATTAATAACTTTCTTCACGTTACGTTATTCATATACTTATAATCCTTAAAAACTCCTTATAATATATACTAATGTAAAAAAGCCTTCGTTACGTAGTCGCAAACGAAGCCACGAGGCGTGCCAATTAAAAAGCGAGCGGCGTCACGTGGCCAACTTTGGCAATAGAGCCTCCTGGAACAGCCTGTTTACTCGGGGCGATGGGCTGCCACTCAATCAAAAGTTTCCCAATATGCGGCGAACACGAAACGGCCCGCCATTAAAAAGGACATCACAATACCCACGATTTGCATTACTTTCGAACAAGACTCGTTTCGAGCTGACTTGTTTGCTGGTGAGACGTGCAAACGGAAGGTAGGTAAAGAATATCGTAAAGGCATTATACTAATATAAGAAATGTGTGATTGCATAGGGTTAACGATGGTTATAGTTGTCGAAATAGTATAATAATATAATACGATTTATTATTATAGGATACTATTACACAAATTGAATTGAACAGTACCAGTAGAACATTTCATTGAAAATATTTTTTGATCTACAACAGTCCAATAGCCAATATTTTACTACTTAACAGATTACTAGTAGTGACTGTAATAGTCCACAGGTTCTGATTATAACCTATATAGGCTAATATGGTTAGATAGGTTTGCTAACAATGTTTTCCCTCAAACATAAATACCGAACCAAATTATGTTTGAAACAAAACCTTTGAAATCTCAAACAATGGCGGAGTTCGAAGAAGGTTGTACACACGATTAAACCTCATTTCTAATTGGGCCGAACGTCAGTCTAATTTTATTTAATTAACACACGAAAAAGGTCGGCTAATTAGCTCCCGCCGTTTTACAGAGGCCATTGAAAGTTACAAAAGAAAAGAGAAAAAGAATATTCAAAGGCAACAAAAGAGTTCTAAAAGTGAATGCACGTCCCTATTGTTTACTAATAAGAATTTTAAAGGAAAATGTATTTAAATGGGATGAAAACAAGCTTTTATTGAGGAAACCTTTTCGCTGGGATGAATGTAATATTCTAGAGAGTTTGAAAATGGAGAAAATTCATAAAGTTTGCATTGTTTTCTGTAATAGCGTTAACTTTTTAGCAAATGAAGAATACGTTATTTAAATAAGATATTATCTTATTCCAAATTTTGAAAAATAGTTTGTGTATGAGGTTAGATTTTCATCGAAAAGAATTAAGGAGCCTGATTAAATGTGTGCGTGTTTGAATATTCATGTGAAAACTTATTTGTAAAGAACCTATACTGAACCCTATAAAATATTAATACATCAATACCTTTATTAATATGGTTAACTGTATATCCATAATAAATCGCTAACGTAAACACGAAGCAAATAACCTCCTAAGTGAGTCGGGATACAATAACACTAATCTCTTTAATCTTATAACTGTATCATAAGGACGGATGGACACGAATATTAATTTGTACTATTGCCAAGATCTCTAAGGTTATGCCTTAACATAACATAGCATACGCGTCAAGACTTGTATACACACGCCCTTTTTTATCGAGGCGGGGTATTTAGAGGCTTGAGTGCTTAGCTCCGAAAATTCGAAGGCAACTAAGGTATTGGCCATGCTAAACCCAACGCGATAGGTGGTGTACCATATCGCCGTGTACAGGCACTAGCCATTATATATCCCAAAGGAAGGGCATTTTCTCACAGTGTTTTCTCTCACCGTTAGCAACTGTATAACTGTGTATACCTGAAATAAAAAAGAAAAAGTATTATAAATCATTATAGTTTGAAAGTTGCATATGATTGAGCTATTCCACAGGTTTTGGGTCAATAAAATACAGATCCCAATCTAAATTTGAGCCGAGACTTGTAATAGTGCCCTAGGTCTTACAGGCGGCCCTATCGCTTCTAGAAATCTAGATTTGTAGGGGAAACAAGGTTCATAAATCCAACTCCGTTACGTAAAAACTTATGTGAATAGCACCCCTTTTCAACCCCTATATTACCTGCATACAAGACGCCATTTATTGAATACGGTCGTATCGTGTATTGCACATATGTATAATAAACAATATTTTATATCTAATGTTATCTTGTACGTTTGTAATTACATAATTTCCCTGTGAGAGAATTTTTCTGTTAGGTTCAGGTATGACTTAATGCTAAATAGTTATTAATTTCTGTTCGTATAATTAATGTTAACGTTAAAAATACATAACAGTATATTATATTGGAAAAGAGTGACGTTAGAAGTACCTATAATCTCCGAGTGTGTATAAAGAGGTGCATGCGTGTCAATGAAGCGAAAGTGGTTTGTCAGGATCGAGAAAGATGACGATCCGTGTTCTCTGCCTACCCTTCTACAGGGAATCAGGAGAGATGTGTATGTATGTAATGTAAACGTGTAGTGTAACTGTAAAATAATAACACACATAATAGAAGTAAGTTCTCTAATGTATGATATTGATATTATGTAATAGCAGATACACAAAATGTCTGTACTTTCGTCAAATATTGAAAATTCTTCGATACTCATTCGTGTATATGCATATTCATTACTAATCATTACGCTTCGAAATTAATGTGCTTACTAACAAATATCTGTGAAAAGTCTATGTTTTCTTATTCAAAGATTACATCTATGTGAATTTAACATTATTATAACACTTCTTTCAACAAGTAACAAAGAAAACCTATATATTTTTCTTTATAATTGCATAAATTTGACAAAAACTACTGCATATTCTTACATCTACTTCTTCGGGCAAAATAGTCGTTAATTTAAACCTACGCAAAGAACTTCTTAAGCCATCTGAACAAATAAAAAGCACTAAGCAATGCCCAAATACAATAACCCATCCAATTGAGATGTTATCGCTCGCCTCCGTTGTTCATGTACACCGGAACAATCCACTTTAATCGGATTATAGCATTATGAAACACATCGCAGCGATCGGATTATGCGGGGTTCAATTGAGTCTTCGGAATCTCGAATAGTTGGAGCTATCAAAGTCTAAATAGGATCATATATTGTCCATGTTCCTTAAGTGAGGTTACTAGAGATCACAAACTACTATATGTTTCTCTATCTCAGCAAAATTAAAGTATTTTAATTTACACTACCACTCCGTATTAGTATTCGGTGGTTATTGTCCTCTATCAAGTTCAGATTATTTCTTACCAATTAAGAAACATATTTTACTTATTAAGCTAATTTTACTCATGAAAGCATCCATTTTCTCGACATATACTCAAATATGTCTATTAGACTAGAAAGTTTTACCACATCTTTTTTAGGCATCACTAACATTACTATGTCACACGCAAACACAATAACTCGCTAAACACAACCAAAAATCTCAAGCTTCTTACACATCTCCTTAACGACACAGCATTTAATTATCTGTGACAACAAGCTAAATTGAACTAATCATTTTCAATGCCTTTTTCTGTCCAATCCTTTCGATATATTTCATAGACGTCCGTTTTTATAGAACACAATACTTAGACCCTTTCCAGGCAGTTCCAGGTGGAAATGGATTCCATCGTATCGCCTGTAATTGGATGGGGGCGGCAGTGGCGGCGCCATCCATCTGCTAATTGACACGCCGAGAGCCGCTTGACACGCGCGATACATTACTTCAATCGCACGGCGAGTGCCTGCGACGGTGCTTCCAAAGGTGCTAGGGCAGAAGGTTAGCTTAGCTTTTAATTGTCGTAAGGTTTATAGACAACTCGGTCATTTAACTACAGTCGATGTAATTTTTGTTAAACATATTATAAATAAATCACCTTAAGAAATGATTAATAAATAACGGGACTTATCGCGGAAGTTTTTATATAATAAAGTTACCTTTATTATTAACCCGACTTTTTATATTAAACCTTACGCGATAAGTCCCGTTTAGTTATTAATCATGAGTATAAATCGCGAACCTCTTAAAATTATTATCACCGTAGGAAAATTATAAAATTAAAGTTTTCCTCCATGTATGTCATCATAAGCATCTGAGAGACTATATAGTAAATAGAAGATGTGATGCGATAGGATAGCAACCGGTCACCAACATTTCATAATAAAGTCGACAAGGTTCCGATAGTAACGAGTTACTAATTTAATTGAACGTAACATTGCGTCTTTGAGACTATCTAACTTCACATCAATATTAATGTTATTGTGAGAAAAAAAATATATATTTATTAAGCGTTTAGCTACCACACATGTTCCTAGGCAGTTCTTGTATGTACTGTTGTTTCAAGTACTCATACTTTATACGAAGATAGAATTCTGTACACCTTAATTGCTCCACGTTTCTTCCATATACGAGAATAGGAACCTATTCAGTTCAGTAAATTCTACATCATACATACAAACATTCGCATTTCATTCTTTTCATTTCTAGACACACTTAATATTATATGCATGTTCTTATGTTCATTTCGGGGTCCCAGCCTAGGAAACTGTTTGTACATAAATGGTATAATTTTGTTATATATGGGAGGTGAGATAGAGTTTCACACTACAGATTTCATTAAATATTGTGGGTTATAATAGATTTTCCAATAAAATCATATTTCTTTTATTCTTATATTATTATTATATTATTATTATTTAATTCCTTCAGAACCTTGTGACACATCGGATTCCAACTCCGTTATTGTATGTGTATTTACTTTAGATCATAATGTTACTATCCGTAATATCACATATGTATAGTTAGTCAAACAATTGGTTCAAAAATGTGCTAAAAAGCACCCACCACAGCCAGTGACAAACAATGGAAATGGAAATAAAAGAAGGCTTGTTCCAGGCGCCGCAAACAAATCACATCCATCCATCCTTTTAGGCTAAATACAGCCTTTGGATCAATATCACGGACCAACGGTATATTGACATTACTTCTATTAAGGTTCGCGATGCCATATTCAAAAACAGTGACGTTCGATGTTCCTATAACTGCCGAGAGTGGTGCTTGAGTGTCAAAGAAGCGAAAGTCGTTAGTAAAAATCGCTACGGATGGGAATCCGTGATTCTGCCTACCCCTCTACAAGGAAACAGGCGTGATGTGTATGTTGTGATGGTATTAATGTAGCCTGCTTAGTCGTAACACAGCACACTATTTCTATTGAACAAGTATGACAAATTTAATGAACGTCACTAAACAACAAATATTGTGCCCGGATCAGGAAAAATAAAGGTAAAGGATTTCTGCTTACCTGTTAAATACAATAAGCGATAACCAAGTGTATATTTAATATCAACCATCCCAGAAAATTTTCCATTCATAACTATATATTCATATTGAGAAGGGGCAGCTATTTCTATCATACATATATATTTATATCGACATATATACTGTGCACAGAATTGAAGTTAACACCTATAGGCACGGAGGCCTAAGCCGGTCCGCGGCTCCGCACTCGTTCCAATTACGCCTAACCCGGACATCCGGGATTACGGACGGACGTTATTTCCGATTAGTTTTATTCGGCATTCGTACGCGGACATTCACTAGCGGATTTCTAAATTGTATACAAGTCCTGTGCTAGTCTGGGCCATGTGAAGAATATTCCTAGTTGTCTTTCTTCCCAGCATGTTTTTAAAAGCAACTACGGGTGTATACAATTTCTTGATAGACACTGAAAAGCAATATTCATGCCTTCACATTCCTAAAAGTGACACTGACCTTAATAGAGGAGAAGACGTGTTTCTGAACTTCTTACCACCTCAAAAAGGATATAGGGTCGTGAGTTTATTATAAATACATAAAGAAACTAACTTAATAAAAGTCTCTAACCTACATTTATTCATAGCAAGCCTCTGACTACCCCAAAACGGATCACAAGCTCGCAAAATGTTTCCAACTCAACAGCCAGTCCGCACTCGCTTGCAGTAGCAAATTAAAAAGTGGGAATAAACAGTAAACAACGGATTTAACCCTTCAACTGTCTCACATGTTCCGCCGTTGTTCCGCGTAATATCAGTTTGTAAACTCCGGCCATTTTCGTCCACTAAAGTTAACGTTGCTAGGAATGGGGTAAAAACTATCGATAAGGTTTTGTGCGAATTAACCGAAATTATGTTGATACATACATATTAACGGTTGATAGTAGGAGTTAAGAAAGGTTACGTATTTAGTATTTAAATGGGAGACTTAAGATACTAGTCTATTTTATACTTTCAAAGATCAAGTACATTGTTCAAGTATTATGTTAATTCCATAGAAAATAGCAATAAATATACTAAAAGTAATTCTAGAAATTATGAAATAGGTACTGTATATTCAGTATCCCAAAATTTACATTCCAAGTAAAATTATAATGTAATAAAACAAAAAATGTTAAAGGTTTCTAAATACGGTATTTCCCTTTTTTGTTTCATAAAGCTATAAAAAAAGAAAGGTCAGGCCATCGATCGTGCCATTCAGATAGTAATGGCATAAAAAGGCCATAATGTCGTTAATTAACTTCTTTTCTTTACTCTGTGATTATAAATTATGATAAAGGGACACGGTGAGTTCTGAAGGGCTTAAAAAATGATAGTAATTTATAAGGCAAACAGTTCAAAGAAAAAAGTGTTGTTTATAAGGCTATATTAAGATGTCTTCTAGGAAGCGAGACTTTATGACTCTACCATGTATGCAGATAGAGTAGATGTGAACTAAATAGTATGATACTGTTTTTATTATTTCATTTAGTTTTATACATACTACGAGTATGTACAATCGTGTGTCATAGGTTGATTTTAATTTAGATTTTAACGATGTATTATATAACTTTAATTACAATGAAACAGCCTGCTTATAACGGGAAGTAAAATTTGAAACTAATAATTTCCATTATCCATTTTTAACAATAATGGCGACATGAGCAAGCAAGAAAGAGAGCTGTTACCGAGTGAGAAAAGTTTATAACGCAATACTCATAAGAACATGTATAAATGTCAGTGAAGCGAAAGAAGTAGATCAATAAATGAGAATGTGCTGCACCTTTATAAATCTGAAGCTATATAATCGTGAGGCATGAGCATATTTTTCTCATTTCTATCGATAACGTCACCCATCCCTAGCCAGTGTGATTTCACAGCGCGCTTTTATATGCAATGTCGTACAAATATGAGTCGGTTGTGAAATTGACTCGGGAGTTTTACTGACAAATGTACTTGTAAATTCACGTACAGATTAAAATGTCAGAACCGAAACGGACTTATTTAGTGCCGAATAAATTCAGGTTATACGCACACATACACGAATTTAATCCCGAAAAAGGATTATAGGACTTTCACCATACGACGCTTCAATTAGTGAAATATGCCTATGATATATAACATACATAACACTCCTTTCAGAACAGTCAAAAGTTCTTGAATAACTATCAAAATTTAAAGGATCTGCCTCCTTCAAGGCTGTAGCTGAGATGTATCTCACAAGACATCCAGGACTTAACGTGGTATATGGTTATTTATTTCACCTATTATTACCGTTATTCATAAACTGTGCATTATATATCCAGAAAAAGTAGTTTTTATGTCAATTTCGTACTGTATCAGTATTTAAATCGGCATTTCATATCGTTACATTTTGTCATAATTTGGACAAATCAGCAACCGGCTCGTTATTCAAGCCTGACAGGCGCATTGCATAGTGTGTCGGCTTTTGTCAACGTGTTGCCATAATTCACGCTCATAGGCCGAAAGCACTTTGTTTGGCCAAAAGCTTTGCATGCACTGTGCCTATGTGCAAGTATACCTTTAAGTATACTACTTCTGATAGGTTTAGACCTGATTTAAATGTAAGCAACTTTAGTTCTGTAAGTACTTATAATGTTAGAAGAATTTAATATCCGTACGCTTTTATGGGATTTACTTTTTATGGGATACTAAGTATGAAATTCATGTTATGATAAGCTAATAAAATATTTAACGTATCTTTCCAATTAATAGTTATTGTATATATTTAAAGTTGGTTACACAATTTAATTCTCTAGTCGATTATATATAAATAAAATGTATGAGATGTTAAGCATCTATCTATCTAATTTAACCAAGTAGGTACATAAAGTTATTTCGCTCCTTATTCATATGATTCAATATAGTTGCAATTCCAAAAAAATCATTTCTTGTAGAACTATACTCTTTGAATGAATTCTACACATCTATAGACAAGTCCTCTAAAGAAAATAACATTATAACCTCCGCCTAATCTTGTCCAACAGATGAAGCAATCCAAAAGAATAGAGCAATTAGTGTATCTTAACGGGCATAATTCCAATAAATTCGTCCCTGAGACACCTTAACAGCATTCCCGTCTTCGCGATAGGCAGAGTGCCCACCTACAAGCGGTATTAACATTACAAAGAGGAGATTAGGGCGCGTTCTCAATGACAAAAGTTCCATTAAAAACAGTTTATCTCGCGCCAACAATGGCCTTAATGTATCGGATGATCAATATTATTTATTTGCTTTGCTAGTACCTCCGAGCGGTATGGGTATCGATTGTTGGTCTAACCTATTTTTGATCTATTGTATCTACAAATACGTAGGTATAATATACGCTCAATTTAGGTGGATAAAATGTTGAATACTGATATGTTTAAGTCAAATTTGGCATGGTTATTGGACTTGTTTTTGGATTTTAATAAGATGCATATGGCTAACTCTTCGATTTGCGAGTAGGTACTATTTGCACCTAGCTGGAAAAAAATGCAGCTATGTGGTCTAAAATTCATCTTCAGCAAGACAGACTCAAGAATATGTTAAAATACTTGCAATATTTTCTATAGTAACCAACCTATCCCTTATTCTTAACTTAGTACTATGCTATAGTGACCAATAAACCTCTCCACCGACATAGTATAAAATAATAATAAAATTAAACATATAATAATTAAAGTAATTATATTATCTTATATCAATAGCGGCCTGGCGTAATTACTTTAGTACCCTCCAGTACAAAAATATGGAGAAAAGCCTCCTCAAAGTTTAGGAGCCAATTCAGAATACATGGACTCCCTACATTATTTCATTCATAAGTTCTCATCCAATTAAACATCTTTCAACACCCAAAACAAAAAACTATCAACAACAAAACTAACAACTATCAACAACAAAATATCCAAGTAAAAATCTAAAATTTTTTACTAAACTCTATTTCTGTTGTACCCAATGCCGATCAAGGGTTTGAAGAAAAGTCGTCATTAATCATCACTACGGCTTACCTGCTGTTTAATACACAAAAACATAAAAGTTGGTTGAACATTACATGCCATCAATGAAAATTATCAAAACACATCGATTTCATCACACATTCATTGTACATGATGCTAAAAACAATTCCATTTCATTAGTTCTTCGATCTTTGTTCATTTTAATCCATATCGATAGTTATTATAACTAATAACAAATAATTTCATAACTTTTTATCGTTTTATCGTTCGTTCGTTGAAATTTTTGACAGATACATAAACAATTGAACATAGAGTAATTTTTTTACTTTTTAATTTAATGGCCTGGTTACATGTCTTAAAAAGTACACTATATTATTAGTGATAAAATAGTACATAAGTGAAATAAACAATTTTATTATTAATGATTTACTTATCATTGTTTAGTCTTCATCTCATGTATATTTATTAATTAGTCATACAAAATATTTAAATATTTATTCTCGTAGTAAGTCGAAAGTATGAAATGTAATGCACTTCACCCTGGCTGTATGACGCGATCTTTACTTCATCTTTACTTTATCTGTGGTTAATTTATTTATTTGACTATGTTTGTCGTCATTTTAACAATGCTATGGAAAAACATCATTTTGTCTTGTCCGTCTATTTGTTTCTTAAGATTTGGCTGTATGGCTTATGCACTTTGTGTGTAAATAAAAAAAACACAATGCTATGGCGGTTAAAAGTATTTTTGTTTGTTTGTCGTCTGAATTTATAATTTTATGTTAAATTGCTATTTCATAGTACAATAATCGTGGATGATGTTTATTAATGATGTGAAAGTAAAACGTGGTTTAGTTATGTGAATGAAAATTCATACTTTAGTGGAAATAAAATTAATTCTTGAAGTGGTTTCGAGGTTATAATTATCGAAATAAAACAGAAATTTGGAATCAAATGTATTAAAGAACTTATCAAAGCGTAAACTAAAGGGAGATTAATTAGTAACCAGCATTGAGTAATGACGCGATTAAGTTAAGTACAATCCATAACCGGCTAATGTTCATGTTGTGTTATTGTGTGCAGTGATGATTATTTGGATTAAATAAAAGAATAGTGCGTAACATTGTCGGAATTAATGTTTAAAGGAAACCACTTAAGTATGTTCTATTGGCTTCCTGACCTGTGAAAACAATGTCTCAATAATGAAAAAAGTTTCATTCAAGATGCTCCTGGTCCACAAACACAAGAGTTATATGGTACAATTTTTTATATCATATCTCATATTAACCGCTTAGATACTAAAAATTCGACAGCTGGTTACAAATCAAAATCCCAGTCCAGCACGGGACATTAGGGCTGAAATCCCCAGCCAAAGTGCGGCGAGTGGTGACCATTATTCACTGGTCTAAAGCCTCGTTCATCACATTCACGCGAGCACCGCACCGGGGCACGAACCGGGACCATTAATCCCCTGCCACTATGGGCGAATGTATTGGCTAAAACCACCATTATAAAGTGGTTTTTTAATTATTGTTAAATGTAAGTAAGTAGGTACATTTTATTTAGTGATCAGCACAAAAACCGCGCTGGGTTTATTTGACTGCACGTGGTTGATTTAAATTAATTACATAAGAGTACATTATAATATATTTGCAAATTTCCTACGGAGTCCACGTAGTACACCTATTTTTATTTATTATATATTTATTATAATAAATAGTCAGTAATATAGTAGTATATTCAGTAATTTAACAGTTATTCATGGGGATAAAATAGCGTAATAGAGTAAGCTGCTAAGAATAAATAATGAATAGGGGAATCAAATGTCTTCAGAGAAGTATAAAGGTAATTCTAGCAGAAGTAGTTTAAATCGGCTATAGCAGTCAAAGCATGACATAAAAGACAACTGGAGGGTTAAGTATAAGTGATATATTGACTAACTAAATTATTTTTTGTCAATATATCACTACGTACATATGTATGTTTAGTAGACTCAGAAAAAGAGGTTTCGTGATCTCTGTTCTACTCCTTTCTGAAGACGTCTTAACGTTTTACAGCATCCTTCATTCTTTCCACACATTCAATTACGCCTATAGTTTTTTAATTAAAGCTTTAATGACCTAACATAGTTAAAATACTTCGAATTTCTGTCTGCCCTATCGAAGATCACATGATGTGTAACAAGTTCACCTACACGAAGTGAATGTCTCTGCCACCCACTCGGAGTAACGGAGGCATTATGACATGCAAGTTAATTCTATATGACATACCACTATTGTGTGCTTTTGATAAATTAATCTTGTAATTTTAATAATGTGGTCGTGTGTGGTTCTCTTTATACTTATGTGGAATATGTAGGTAATACATGTCTAATAATCTCGTTTGTATATTTATATCTTTATAATACACACACACACATATATATATATATATATATATATATATATATATATATATATATATATATATATATATATATATATATATATATAAATATATTTATAATAAATACATATTTATAATTATGAATTCACGCCCTTAAATCCCTTTTGTGATGGACAGACCCTGTAAGACACGATAATATATCGTAGGTCCCTTTTTAGCATGAGTATTCGTGTTGTAATGTCAAATGGAAAATTAGTGATAAGTTGCTAGCCCATCGCCTAATAGACTTCGTAGAACTGTAGTAGCTAAGTCCCCCTCTAGTCCCCCAATGACATATCTGGAAGATCGGCAGCTAGTTAGCATACTCATAATGTTCCTAATATAAATACCTATATCGTTATATTAAAAGAAAAAAACATTAAGCCTTCATGTTAGTCACTTATTATTATTAATTGAGATAAGAGATTGAGATAAAGATTAAACACAAGTTACATTCTCTTACAGTTTGGCTGTAGCCTGGGATTTGAATAAACCCAACCAGCTGCCATTCTACTCGGCATGTCGTGGGAGGCGATTATAATAAATATGATCTACTGCAACTCTTTGATTGAATACCCTATTCTAATCACCGATAATTTGTGAGTAATTTATCAACTGAATCGATTTAATATTCATCCGATATCGATCGATCTGATATATCGATCTTTGTAAACTCGATTCTTGTGGGTGGAAGAAATAGCCTGCTAGGTTGTATGATTGGAACGAGTTCTTAAATTTTAATACGGTACTAGTTTAAGAAGTAAATTTTACAAGAAAACGGGACTTAGAGATCCCGCCATATAAATTGGCAGTTGGGGGCGTCGCCACAGTCGCGTAATTCAGTGTTACCAGTAAACACGCCAAAACTAGCACTCACTGTGCCATACGGCTCGATACATTATAGGTTTCATTTGTAACGGTCTAAAAATATTTTGACTTTGATATATTAATTTGTTTTATTTGAGTTTATAGCTCTGCAACCAAAGACCGTTACAATGAAACCTATAATGTATCGAGCCGTATGGCACAGTGAGTGCTAGTTTTGGCGTGTTTACTGGCAACAGTGAATTATGCAACTGCGGCGACGCCTCCATCTGCCATAATATATTCAAAATTATATCATAATAAATATCACAAGCTCTCTTTGAAAGTTATCTTATGATCTAAGTATGAATTAAAAAAACTATTTCAAACATGGCACTGAGCATTGTCTTTACATATTTTTTACCGAGGTTAGATCAGCGGAGACCCTAGCTTGGAGAAGAGCTTAGCTAACTCCGGAAATCAATTTATTATAATCACCCTTAACAAACATAAAAATTACAAAGAGTGGGCAAAAAACACAACGCTGGTAATACTAAATTTACCTTTCATACAAAATAACACGTAATTGCGGAAACGTCAAATTTAGTTCCAAGTTTGGCTACTGCCAGCTTATGTGGCGGGATCTCTATAACGTATATTTTAAAAACAAAGAATTACCTTTGCTACCCGACGTTTCCCGTTCCCGTTCGACGTTTCGTTTTGACGTTCTTTAAGTCCCGATTTCTTGTAAAATTAATATTATATATTTGGATGTTAATACAAGGAAATATGCCTTTTTGTACCGATTAAACCGAACCACGGATAAATAAACTTGGCGATTGACCCGCAAACCAAATTCCATTTCATATCTCAATGCCATCAAAACCCTGACTGCTTTACTCAATATGACGGATGAGATTCGAAGGCTCTGAAATACTTTCTATATAAATTATTTCTTTACACCAATTTATAGTATACTGGTAACTGTGTGGTGTTAACTCTAAAAATACCAAAACAAACCACAAAAAGCAAGACAGCAGCAGCTGGTTATACGATAAAATACACAGCACAAGATTAGTAAACAATAATTTACGTTCTAACAACATTAAACACAAGGTGGGTAACATAAATATAGTCCAAAACATGTGCTCTCAAAAGCTTCTAGTTTACACCTTCATCAAAATAAGCTGAGTGACACACAACACGTGGGTTTCTGGGTTTGTAACATGTAAATGTGGCAGATGCTACCACGGGATTATAATGACCATATTTGGGGTTCAATAGGTAATGCCTTGATATTGTGTAGTGTGTGAATATAATAACAATTGATTACAGTATAGTTATATTTTTGCGTAACTGTTATAGTGCAATATCATTTTTCAAGAAGATATCATCAACTTCTGTGGTTTAATTAGTAAGAAATGGAGAATTTAGTAGTAGAGAAGTTAATAGTTTTATTTACTATCCCCATATTCTTTTAAAGTATATATGAAAATATAACCAAACAACTATCAAATGTCAGAACAAGCGTTTTCTTTTATTGAAGATGACGAATATAGGAATTTATTAATCCAGTTGATATTAAATATGACACAGAATGCAAACCTAATTGCTAGGGTAATTTTCTATTGATAACTAGTCATGAGATTAGATTGACAAAACGAATATATTTTATGAAGGTGAAGAGGATGGGCGGTTACGTAGAGGCCGGCCTTATATAGACGCCACATGAGTGTCAATAAAGCGAAAGTGGTTTGTCAGTATCGGGACAGATGGGGATCCATTTTCTCTGCCTACCCCTCTACAGGGAATCAGGCGCGATGTCTATGTATGCATAACAAGACACATTAAGCTTACAAAACCCATCGTGTAGAACAAGGATCTCTAGAAGCCTTAATTTAAAAGTCGCTGATGAGCATCTTAAAACAGGGTTCGCGCGGAGGCTGCTTAAAATGCAAAACGATCTGTTAGCTAAGCCCAAAGCGGATCCGCCGAAGCGGCGATTGCGCTCTAAATAAAAAAACTTTGATATTATACGGAACCAACGCTGCGAACTCACACAAATTGCTTCCCTGAGGATGCTTATTTTTTGTGGCTCCTCTAAATTGCCCAGGAGAGCCGCTTCCTGCTGAGGAGTTTTGTTCCACTTTTTATTTAGGGCTGAAGGGCCGAGGATCCGCCGAAGCTCATTTGCATCTTAATCGTCTTAAATAGTTAATTTTTTGGAACTTTTTAAATACTGTTTATTCTTTTCTTTTTTTTTGTAACGTCTCGTTTATTTTTAGTTGATCTATCTGTTTCTGTTATTGTTTGAAGTTATTATTTTAATTTGTTTATATAAAATGGATGGATGAAGAATTGAAAATTCACTTTTTTATTACAATTGTGTTTTCCACATTCGCATGGCTAGCCTTCTAAATAACAAGGATCTTTCAAAGTGTTCCAAATAAAGATTTGCTTCTTTAGTCCATTGTTTGATTACTCCAATACACCTGTACTTGCACAATAAGACATCAAAACACTAAAATCCCACATGAAGACAAAATTAGCTACTTTTAAAGAAACTACTTTCTCGTGATAGCTGGTAGGCAAAAAGATTGCTAAAGATTCTGATGTTTTGTACTTCCCAGTATGTTGTAGGAGGCGACTAAGGGACCGGGGGTAAATGGAATAAATTACGCGATGAGCTAAAAGTTTTATTTACTAAGCACAATATCCATGCAAAAAGTAACCTATAAGATATTATCGTGTATCCGAGGTTCTGTTTACCCATATTTAAAGATACTATTTTAATCACAACGTGAATCTTGATAGGAAATTCCGTGCATTGTGTTTCTCGAAGCAATTCATGAGCCTAGCAATATACTTACGACATTTAATATATTATAGTTGAAATGAGAAAGAATGTCATTTATAATAAATCATATTGTTAACTAAATCATTCTTTTCATTTAGAACAATAGAATGAATTAATTCTTTGCGTTTTTGTCATTTTTTCGATGAGTCAGTGTGCATTTGTTTTGCTAAGTGTTGCGCTAGTCTGGGACTAACAGAAATGATATTTAATCTTCTTTCTTCTCTGTCCTATTGAAAGAAGATAAAGACAAACGCGTTCACGACCATTAGCCCTTGTGGGGAGGTCAGAGGTTGAAGTGTCCATCTCTGCAATTGCAAAAGTAGTAATTCTATGGGCACCTCGATCTCACGTATTGAGTACAAGATAGTCAGTACTTAATGTGACACGTGGTAATCCATGTCGCCATTTACAAGCACTATTACCTGTTCGGGGAATAGGTAGAGTACCTCACGATGTTTTCCCTCACCGTAAAAATAAAATATTGTATTTTATGAAATAATGGGCACAAATAGTTTCAGATCACCAGAACCCGAAAAATTACTAAATAACACCGGATTTGCATACTGTATGTAATATATGAAAACTCTATTTATTACTTTGCTTAGTTGAATTCCTTATAGCTCAGTTTGTTTGGGGCTTGACTCTGTATCAGTGGGTACCGGATTCAAATCCCGCTTGAGCATGTACCAATGGAAATTAATTTTAATGAATTTCTATATATATTTTCGTAATATAAATACATTAGTTACCACCTGTCACATTGAGTACTAACTATCTTGTCAACAGGTTCGAGGTGGCCATAGAATATCTGCCTTCGCAGTTGCGGATATGGAAACCTGACCCTATGAATGCCCCACAAGGAATAATGGTGTTTTTCATTTCATAGACACCAAGATAAATTGCATTCTACATCATTATTAATTTGCAATGGGTTGCCCACACATCATCAAATGTTGCAAATAATGAAATTCATGGAAAAGCTTCCTGTGACTATCGTTATACGTGTATTAGGTGAATAGAATCTCGTGAGACGTGGATCAAAAGTCTGCAGTTACATGATAAACTATTATAAAATAACACAACATTGAGTACTTACACAATATTTATTTTATAAAGTAAATTCGCTGTACCAAATGTAGTTAAACCACTAAAAAGATAGGAATAATAAATTATAAAACTTTTAATTAACAACAATACTAGTGTACTCCTACTCTACCTATCAGTCTATGTTTATAAACTATTACTTTATTGTAAATATTAAGAAATATAGAAAGAAATCACTATCCACGGCATATAACATTTACTTAAAAATCAAATAGGAAAACTTAGATGCAGTGAAAATGTGCCTTAGTATATATACATATAGTATAGAGCCTGACTCTACAACTGTTCCTCTAGTCTAGTATTGGTTTGTTAAGTAGCTTCTGCCACGGATAAGGTTGAGCGATGCAGGCCGAGTCATTGCTGTCCGACCTGGTGTTCCACCACGTAAAGACGTCGGCCTTCCTCTTCGACTTGTATTTGATCCCGTTGAGCATCGCACAAAGGTCGCAGAAGGGGTGCGTGGGCTCCACCATCTGGTACTTGGAGTGCCACGCGAAGTATTTGGCGAACTTCCTCTTGTCTCTGAAGGCGGCGTTGAGCGCTCTCACCAACTGCTTCGGGGTGAGAGTACGGGCGTCCAGGAAAGAGCCCGGCGGCAAGAAGTGGGTGATGTTCGCCCCGCTCATGATCACTGGCACTGTCATCGTCCTGTAAGCCATGATCAGCTTCTGAGTCAAATAGTCTTCGCAGAGAGAGTCTTCGAAGATCAACAGGAAGTAGTAATCTGAGTATAATAAGCGCAGGCAATTCTGTTTTGAATACCTTCTGGGGCATTTCAAGTTACCACATGGGCCGTAGATGTCAACGTCGACTCCGTGCTCCTTTAACCGCGCTATGAATGCATTCTTGGCAGAGGTGCAGCCGGAGGAGAACCAGGCGATCACTTTGCTCTTGTCCTGAATCTGCTTGAGAACATCGAGGCCATCAGACATCCCTGAGTCCCACTTGACATTCCTAGATGGGGACACGACTCTTCCACTCTGTTTATGCTTCAAGGCGATGAAAGGCCAGCTTATGTCGGAATCCAATCTATAGGTGATGGTGAGATTGAACGGGAAAGATGGCTCTGAGCTGGAGTATTGACTTGGTGGGCTAGAGCTCATGAATACGCGCAACTGCTTAGGGTTCCCCATGTCTACAAAATTGGTGGTTTTACCTTTGTAGAAAATCACAGCGTCGGTTTTGTTTATTCTCCTTTTGGACTCGGTGAATTTGACGACCTCGCAGTTGCGGATGGAGCATTTCTTGAAGTTGAAGTCGATGCACTTCTCCCTCCATCCTGGCTTGTAGCAGGGGTCTATCTTGGAGGCGTTCCACACCATTATTGTTTTCTTTAATTTCGAAATGCTATTTAACTTGCCAAGTGCATTACTAAGCAGCAAGAGAAATGTGAATCCGACTAAAATCTTATACATTTCAAATTATATTTAAATCCACTTTAACTAGCACAACATGTTTTAATTCGGATGTGATCAATAATGTTGGAAATAACTATTCCGCAGCCCATTTAAAGCATCGTGGAGTCACTCGTACAACAATAGGGCAACATATTTTCCAATATTAAACATGATGCGTAATTTTTCAACAATTTTGTAGGTTTGTTCAATACCAGATTGCTAGGTCACACCTACGGGTTTGTTCGCTCATTTAGTGCTTCGTGAGGTTGACAGGGCGTAATCGTAAGATATACCTTGTTTTAGCTATTATCAAATTTTTTCATGATTGCTACTTTTGGAGATTTTGTTTGTAATTCTTTTCTTAATTTAATTTATTTTTTATTGCACACGCAGTACATTTACAGATTATCATACACAGAAAAATTGTACACTGGTCCCGTTTAGGGATTACCTCCAGCAGACCGTAGGAAGAAATAGGCGAGGCAAGGCCTTGTTTCTTAACATACATATTTTTTTGTTATCAATGTTTATCTAGATAAACTAGTGTATAGTGTAATGAATAGTAAACAATCAACTTATTATATATTTCGAGCACTTATATGTCAAATTTATTTTAATAATGTCGTAGAGCCAGTACTTACATTGTTTTCCAAGGAATTTCTTCAATTACTTTCATTATCATATAAAGATATTATATATTGTGTAATCATTATTTCAATATAATGTCGAAATGTATATAATAATAATAATAATATTTATTTACATCAGGACATTACACCAACGAACATAAAAACCTAAACAATAATACAAAACTTAGAAACTAACAAATAAAAAACAAACTTGAAACTAAATAGGCCTGTGCAAGCCGGTGCAACGCCAAATGCAAAAGGACCTACCTCAGCTAAAATGCTAGTAACATGGCACAGTTGTCCATGTAACCAGCGCTGTGTTTCAGTCAGGTCCAAAAACATGTCGGCAACCCAAACGCCCACACGAACATAACCACTTAAACCTATACATACACTCATAACTCACCTACAAAACTACACTAACCTTAACCTACAATATCTAATATTATGCCTAATAAATATCAACCATATATGAGTAAAATTATCGCAGAAATCAATGTATTGTACCCTTCATGGAAATTAATTATATTATGGATTGGGATGGGAATGCTTTCCTCTACTTTGAGGCTATTACACTGTATATTGTGTAAACGCAATAAACGATTGTTATAATTAATAATTAAAAGATAATCTTGTAATCATCTGGAAAGAGAATATTATCTGTGAACAGACTCACACTATACACTCACACGTTACCACCCAAGCCTCTACATAGCCCATATGATAATAATAGCCATAATTAAGGCAATAATCGAACGTTTAAACTATTCAATAATGTTTATCTCGAAAACTAATTCAACCCTTCAATAAATCAAGTCATAACTTTTCTATATTTAGCAAAAACACGCTAAATTTAGCTCTCCCATATCAAAACAGCAGCTGTCCCCAGAAAACCACATGCGGTCTAAAAATAGCTGAACTTCCGCTAGCGGAGCAAGTTTTCAATAGAATCTCATAATTTACGATAAGGGACGGAAAGAAAGCCATAAATCCACCACGGGTTGTCATCGCCAGCCACGGATGAACTTTCGGCTGAACTTCGAATGTAAACATACCATACTCATACATACACACTTGTACATACAACATATCTCTACATACATATTCGTATACCCACGTTAGTTAACCCTTTTCGGGACAGACACCTTGAAGGTGATATTTCATAAAAGGTACTTTTAAAATAATTATTGTGGTTAAAATAGTCATATGGAATTTTGATGGTATGTTATCAAACCATTGCCCAATAGATTCTATTGAAGTTATTCTTCTAGACAATAGCCAAATAGGTAAAATGTATGATTTTATTTTTTTCAATCCCATGTCATGGCAACTTATGAGCATTTTTGTATAGGCTGAGTCGACACTTTTACGACCTTTTAACCCTTGTTGGGTAGTAAGAGGTAAGCGTGTCTAGCTCTACAAGCACGGTATCTCAACCCACATGTTAACAGATAACCAGTACCTATGGAACAGGTGGTAAGCCGTGTCATCATTTTCAAGCACTTACATTTTCAAGGAATTGATTGGTGTACTCTCGAGCTTTTCAATTCTTATCTCCCTGTATTGACTATAGTGTCCTCTTATGCCAAACTTAGTGTAGTGCAAGCTGGAACCCCACTTGAGTCCCAGACTTGCATAATCAGAAGTTATGAGCAGTGAGCTGCGAGTGGCGATCCGAAAGGGGCTCTCGTTGCGTTTGAAAATAACTTGCCCCAGATGGAGTTGAGACAATTCAATAATGCAATTCATCCTCGCGAGTACTAACTTTGGAAGCACTGTGCTTGCTTCTAGGGGCCCGTGGGTCGGATACGAAGGCGCTTTATGTTTATGTTATAGATAAAATATTTAAGTTGAGATGACAGCCGATGTCTTTGTAATGGTTTTAGACCAAAAACGTCATTTGGCTAATAGTTAAAATTAAACAGAAGTTATATCATGTGTTTTATAGCAACACACTAACTCTCTTTTTTGTTACGTAAATATAGTTTCATTGAGATACTGTAGTATCTCATATCAACCGACAATCAAATCATATAAATATTCTTAAAAAAATATTGAGTCCCATTTTCTATGGTTATGTACTTACAGAGATATAATTGAATGGCTCAACATTAATTACATATCTTTCATAGAATATTGGTTGATAATTTAAACAAAGTTCTACCTTCCCTTCTACAAAATGAAACTAAATCCGTCAGAACCCATCCCCGCGCGGCGACTCGGCGCCTCCGCTGGTGCAGAACGGAGTTTTCCTTTGTGAAACTTCGTCAAACTCCTTGCAATATTAAAGAGACAAAAACCGGAGGTTGAAAGGAAATAATAAGCGAAAAGAATTCTTTATTACATTAGGCGATGTTCATTGTGAGGATTTATGAGGCCCCAGCCGGCGACATCTAGTGTTAAATATTCAATTCGGATGCTCCGAGGCTTCCCGAGCCCTGCGCGATATTGCGCCTCTTGTAAATAATAGCGGCGAGAGTTTTTAGGAGCAACTTAGATGAAACATTGGTGGGAGTTGCAAAGGGTGAAGTTTTATGAGTGGATTGCCTATGCATGTGGAAAGTCCACGAGTAGGGCAGGGTAATTTTTAGCAGGCAAGGATGTGTTGTAAGTATTTTACTACTATATATGGCGCAGGCAGTCATTGTAATGAATATAACATTTCCGTTGAATGAAGTCATAGCTCCCGCCTGTATGCCTGTTTCTAATGACATATAACGCTATAGTGCTGACTATCTGATGAAGAAAGCGTATTCAAGAACACTTTATGTGAAGAAGAATACACAGAAAAAAATACAAATGTGATGTGTATGTATGTATGTTCATGTGAAAATTGACACGTAAATTATACATCGTTTGCGAGGAGAATTAGATGTGAAAACTAAATGAATTAAGGAATGTTCAAATAATATAACATTTTAAGGAAAACTATTTTTATAAGTAGGTACCTAATGAACAGAGCTCATAAAAAGCATTACGATTCATACCAATATAATCACCAATTCCGACAGCGATATTCGAACTACTGACCATCTTGAAAGGAGTAATGAGGTCATATATGTATATGAAGGAGCATTACCGTACAAGGCCGTGCGAGCATTAGGCAAAGGACCCGCCATCTTCAGCCACGCCGCTCTGCGTCAGTGGGCCAAAGAAATGCGCCATAAAGAACAACAAAAGCCTCCGAGATAACGCACAAAGAGTGCTATCGTAAATACCTATTCACGGTACAAATGTTCAGTAGTTTATTTTTCCATTTCGGCCTTTGTACCACGTAATACGTACATTGTCTGTGATGATATGAAAATGGCATAAAAGGAGGTTTACGCGAGATTATAATTTCATTTACATACGGACTAAGAGCTCACATATTCGGCTGCCTTATTTGAAAGCAGGTTTGCCTCAATGCGAAACGCTTACCTCGTAAGCTCAATCTTAATGGGGAAGGACGAGCTAAGTTATATAACACAAGCATAACGTACGCGTATAAATATGTGTGTATATATTTAAACATACATATAACCCCCATTTTCCTATAGGAGGAGGCAAATATCATGGAAGTTGGTTCCTTCATCTAATATGTGCAAAACACTATCGCTCCATGGACATCTCCTCGTACATACTCGAAGATAAAAGATTCTTCTAAGGTCTTTCTTTTTCAGTATCCCATTTACTTGATCGACATGAATCAAAAAGCGTATAATATGAAATTATATTACAAATAGTTTCACGTAAAAACTATAACATTTTCGTGTTCCGAGCAAAACGTGCCCTTCAGTAAATCACACGCTACCTTCCTTCACAAATAGCCAAGTTGTCCTCCTGAGCATAATGCGGGATTTATGTGAAGTAATTTTAAACGAAGACCCGAACATCTCGCTGAGGGTAAAATAATGTATTAATAAAACATCGGGAACCCGGCCATTATTATTCCGGGCGGCAACCGACGTGTTAAACATGGCCGGCCGTATCGGATTGTAAGCGGTTCCCGACAAAGGCTTTGAGATCTTCTTCCGAACGTGTACGAGTACGAGGGAATTAAATAACGGATACACGTGGATTATGCTCAAAGGATAATGTTGGGAAAGGTATATGATTTTGATGACATTACTAAACAAAGACTTTATGAATATCATCTATTCACGCGACCATTTCCACTATTCACCACATGTTTTGTACCGTTGCAGATTTTTATCTTATAAATTTCCTTTTTTATGAGGATGAGCATTGAACATTAATCTAATCAAGAATTCTTATAGCTAATTCAAGGAAATAGTTATACTAGTAGTCACTCAGGTAGGTTTTGATATCTTGTTAATCCATACCTTTATTCTATAGTTAGAGCGATTAAAACTTATTAATATTAAATTACCAGGTTCCTCAAAATTGTGCGGTCGCTTAATAACCCGCACGGTTATTAGCCCCATGCACGATGAGGAATTTGATTAAGTCCCTAATCAGCACTTAATAACCGAGTGAGCATTTCATTACCTTAACACGGAGCAGAAGCACTTCCGGCGCACGCCTCGTGTAGGCGACGCCTGTGCAGTTAACATGTTAATCACTGCCGCGTTCACCCTTTGGGCCGGAAGCTTCAGTGACCGCCATTGTGAAGGTATTTGGACACTTAAAGGCAAGCTTTGGTCACATTCTAACTGTATTGACATGATAGCTGTTTACAGGTGCTAATTCAGAGGTTGTAGGATCTTTACGATAGAATTCGTCATAAAAATGCACCGGTTTTAGAATATCAAATATTTAACGCATTGAGTTTAGTTATTCACGTAACACTTATACTGTAATAGAATTTATTATCATTTGTATATTTTTTATTAGAATAGAACTAGAGTAATATAATAAAAATACTGTTAAGATAATGATATAATGACAAAAAAATACTTGAGTAACTACTTCATCCCTACAAAGATATCATTGTCCACTCAAAGCCCACGCTTAACCAGATCAACCATTGTCCATTCTCCGTATTTCGTACACACTAATAGCAATGAAGCGAGAGAATCCTGCCGGCGCCTGTATCCATTGTAATAGCAGTAATTACTAGGCATTGCCTATTAAACGCTAACACAAGATTATTAACTATTGAAATTAGTTTATTGGCATAGAAAATACCGACAGCACGACGGCGCTATGTGCAAACAGCTCGGGACTATTAGCAAATAATATCCTGTTACGCAAACGGTGTTTGATCAAATATTAATTTGAATAGCAGTCTGATATCAGCAAATTGGTTGCAATTGCTTGTCGTGATGTCGGCAGCTCGAGATATCATAAAATTATAAAGACTATCGCCCTTATAAATGATACGTTGGAAGAGAAAAGGGAATTCAGGTTTTTTATGGCATATTGACCTTAATATGTAATACAATCATATTCTATAAGGTCATTCCTTTCTATGACAGGTTATGCGAATAAATTATAGTATATTGACAAAAGGAATATATTTGTGTAAAGTGGAAGGGTGGTTACGTAGGGGCTGGTTCAATAAGACATATGACTATCAGATACACCATACTGAAAAAGGGTGACGTTAGAAGTACCTATAACCGTATATATACCTATACCGTAATTGACATTCATAATTTAGCGAAAGTGGTTTGTCAGTATCGGAAGAGATGGATGCGTGAGGTCATTGGGCATAATCTGACCCGGTTTTCGAAATATTTGCTACAAAAATCAAATTATTGGTAAATTATTGAGGGCTAGCCTATATTTCATTTTGTGATGTTAAAAAAAAAATAAAACCGCGGGGTTGGTCTGAAATACAACTATTGAAATTGAACTATTGGCTTTCGGGACTCAATCTCCTCTATTCAAGAATTTGGCTATAATCCTCAGATGCCACCATCCAGATCTAGAGGAGAGCAACTTACAACCGAAGATGCGAACAAGTCTAGACTTATAACAATGTTGTCGAGACAATGAACGGTCGTTTCAAAAAAGATTATAAGCTATTCCGACACACATATTTTAATGTTTCTTTGCCTAACATGATGGCGGATTTCCGAATCACTGCAGCGATCATTAACGCTGGGGCAAACACCAAGAACAAATAGATGCGCCAGCCATGTTCTTGGACAACACTATTGTGCCTGTTGACATAGATTATTTTGAATAAAAACTGTTTGATTTAAACACACATTTGTTTGATTTAAAAATGCATCAGATTATTCCTATCGTAATAGTTCATTACCTATCAATTCAATGCAAATAGTCGAAAATGTCTTATCATTACCGTATATCACTTACATTTATTTTTTCCAATTTTTGGGCAGATTCCCATACTCTACATTGATGCGACATATATATTCGTAAACTAGGGACGTTTATCTAAACATCCATACCAATTTTGTCTCTGTAGGCCGTGGGTATAGTTTTCATAGTAAGTTGCCCAGTAACCTTTGTCTACCCCTCAACAGGGATTCAGGCATGATTTGTATGTATATATGTATGTATGATTCCTTACTGCGTTTTAAAAATAGTTTAACCAAATTTTTGAAATTTCTCTATAAATCTCATTACTCTAAATATCTCTTAGTATAACATACTAGTACAGTAGTTTCTTCTAAGTAAAATCCCTTGACGTGTACTCGTAGGTTTGATATAAATAAGTAATCAATTCCCCTTAACCCATTCATGGCCGCCGTGGAGCTAGAGGGAGCCCTCGCAATAAATAAACAAATTTAGTTATCCCACTCCGTAATAAAGGCTCCTGATATAAAATGGCTGCTTAGGAGCGGAACATGCGTTGAATAGCAAATCTTGTTTCGCCAGTTTCGGCGCAGGGTTCGTTCGTGGAAGTGTAAGCAACGTGTACATGGGGCCAAAACTGTATTTCGGGATGCTGGTTGTGATTTTTAAAATGCAAAATGAAAGATTTAAGTTAAGTGACAAAAAGTAAAAACGAAACACTATCACAACTTATCTTATGGGTTCATTATTTCATACCTCAAAACTACAGTGATAATTTTCATTTAAAAATGGGCATAAATAACATATATAATACAAAATTCATTAATTTCTGTGTGATTGTGCGAATCAACAGCCATGGAAAACCACCTAGGAAGTTGCAACCTACCTCTTTAGTTCACTGGACAGGATAGCTTCCCCGAGTTTGTATTAAATAATCAAATTTCCACAAATTTGTCAGTATTTGACTCCTATAAAATCCAATACACACAACCGTACAGAACCCACCTTGCCCTATCTAGTGGAGAGATCTATTCCACCGCAGAATTTACGAGCGGGCAGTTTAAAGAAACGCCGCAAAGGAATGCTCGCGAAGGGAAAAATAATATATTAATAAAACATCGGGAACCCAGGCATTATTATGCGGGGCGGGCGCCGACGTGTTTAGGATGGGCCCTTATTAGATTGGTAAGCGGTTTTTGACAACGGATCTCTGGCGGAGGGATCAGGGCGAGATTGCTTACTTCACATTAGCTCGGCTGAGGATTCGAAGCGGTTATAGGGAATGGAAATTGTTATTATGGTTCTGCAAGACATAAAATAATTCACAACGGTTTCTTGGCATTTAGTACTAGTCTCAGGGTTGTGATTAATTTATAAGGAATATTGGTAGCAGGGTGTTAACCCTAACTTCATTAGATACTGATATCTGATCAGATAGCTGGAACAATAGTAGTAGATGTAAAATAGTTACTTTTCTAATATGTTATTGTTATATTTTGGCAATGGGTTACCAATACTCTATTCGATGCCATAACACCGAAATTATGACAAAATAATCAAAAAGTAATTTTGTGTCTAAGGTTCTCCAAAAGTGATAAAAGAAATGACGTGTGTATTTGTATGTATATAATAACTAAAACTTTCTCCTAAGTATATAATATAATACATTCACAGCTTTTAAAGCCTTCTAGAGTAGAATGATAACGATCGTAATAATATCTCCTAGATTACTTTTAGTATAAATATTCCCAATATTATAGTAGATATATTGTGAATTTAATTTGGTACATTGAATTCGGGTTCCTATCTAATCGTTCATTAGATTCCATTTATACCCTGGTCCCTTAGTCACCTCCTAAGTTTAATGTCATTCTTTTTACGTCCCAGCTAGCACAGGACAATCCCATGTATATTTATTTCTAAGTTCATTATTTGGGCATAAACAAGTGCAGCCCAGTTTGTGAGCCACCAAAGTGTTATCGAATAAACAGCGATAAACCGTCCGCAGCAATTACACTACTTAAAACGCTGTTAAGCCTCGGAATGGGGCGGATTCCAAATGCACTGCACTCTGAATGGACTTCCAATTTAGTTACGCTCATTGTGCCAAGCATGTACTGGGTTGGGGCATGAACAAACACATAATATATGTATGTGTTTTTTCATGCCCATGTCCTTTGATATCTTGTGAGCTTATCAGAATTTTACGTGCCTATCTCTACCATTGGAAAATAATTCTGTAATAACCAAGGCTACTGCAACGTAGCCAAAACGTTGGCTTAAATAATAAAGGTAACTTAAAAACTTACTTTTACTTTTACGCGATAAGTTATTAATCATGAGTATAAATCGCGAATCTCTTAAAACTATAGTTCTGTAATATCCACATCGTATCCATGGTTCAACAAGTATTCAACCATCATAGGTAGTGTTCTCTTTTGCCGTGAAAAGGCCCTGATTTTAGGATATCATGCAAAAATAAGTTTCGTAACGATGTTTTACTAATAGAAGTAGTAGCTAGGAAGGAAGTAAGTAAAAGTAGCTAAGTTTAGTCATAATAAATATTGGTCAGTATCTGTAAATACTAATAATTATCGGATAAAACGTATTCTTCTAATAAAAAAATACCGTTACCAGTAAACTAATTATGCTTTTTAGTATACATACTTGAGTATTTTCAACTTAAGCATCGAATTGCAACCCCAATAAATACCTAACACGCAATCCGCGTAATTGCATCACGGAGCACGTTGAAAAGTGTGAAACCATTACCTGCAACCACGTATTAGATGCAATTATTCAAAACACACCACGGTAATTCGCCTGGCGGTTCAATGAGTTAATAAGACCTTATTTATGACGGACTTAAACGTCAAAATGTACGCTTTGACGAACTTGACGGTTCCTGTCAATCAAATGCTTTCTTAGAGATCGCGCCACATACGGTGGCAGTTGGAGGCGTCGCCACAGTCGCGTAATTCAGTGTTACCAGTAAACACGCCAAAACTAGCACTCACTGTGCCATACGGCTCGAAACATTATAGGTTTCATTTGTAACGATCTTTGGTTGCAGAGCTATAAACTCAAATAAAACAAATTAATATATCAAAGTCAAAATATGTTTATTATACTATTTCAAACATGATTAATAATTAACGGGATTCCTTCTTATTATATATTACATATATTATGTGTTCCTTCACTCTGTCCGCAATAGACCGTTTAGTCTGTTCGACATAGGATTTCCCACAGCTGCAATCAATCTTATACACACCCTTATATCTTATATCATGAGTATAAATCGCGAATCTCTTAAAACTATTATTTCAAACATGGCACTGAGCATTGTCTTTACATATTTTTTACCGAGGTTAGATCAGCGGAGACCCTAGCTTGGAGAAGAACTAACAAGAAACTCCGGAAATCAATTTATTATAATCACCCTTAACAAACATAAAAATTACAAAGAGTGGGCAAAAAACACAACGCTGGTAATACTAAATTTACTTTTCATACAAAATAACACGCAATGGCGGAAACGTCAAATTTAGTTCCAAGTTTGGCTACTGCCACCGTATGTGGCGGGTACTCTACTTTTGTTTCACTGATTTTTACTCTTCTACTTTTCTAGAGTACCCGCCACATAAGGTGGCAGTAGCCAAACTTGGAACTAAATTTGACGTTTCCGCCATTGCGTGTTATTTTGTATGAAAGGTAAATTTAGTATTACCAGCGTTGTGTTTTTTGCCCACTCTTTGTAATTTTTATGTTTGTTAAGGGTGATTATAATAAATTGATTTCTGGAGTTTCTTGTTAGTTCTTCTCCAAGGGTCTCCGCTGAACTTCTTCTTCTCAATCGTTACGCTGTTATCAGAGCGGTCGTGGTCTTCATGACGTGGCATCTTGAGCAGCCGAAATGGTTGGTGAACTAACCTCGGTAAAAATATGTAAAGACAATGCTCAGTGCCATGTTTGAAATAGTTTTTTTACAAACATACATACACATCACGCCTGATTCCCTGTAGAGGGGTAGGCAGAGATCACGGATCCCCATTTGTCCCGATCCTGACAGACCACTTTCGCTTCATTGACATTCATACATTCTCTAATACACTCTCGGCGGTTATAGGTACTCCTAACGTCACCTTTTTTCAATATAGCGTCTATCTGACTGTTACATATATGTCTTATTAGGCCGGCCCCTACGTAACCGCCCTTCCACTTCACTCATATATATTCCTTTTGTCAATATATAGTTTTTTTAATTTGTACTTAGATCATAAAATAACTTTCAAAGAGAGCTTATGATAGGGCCTATTTTGAATAAAAATATTTTGACTTTTGACTTTGGTATATTAATTTGTTTTATTTGAGTTTATAGCTCTGCAACCAAAGATCGTTACAAATGAAACCTCAATATAATGTATCGAGCCGTATGGCACAGTGAGTGCTAGTTTTGGCGTGTTTACTGGCAACACTGGATTACGCGACTGTGGCGACGCCTCCAACTGCCACCTTATGTGGCGGGTACTCTAAAGGGAAGGCTAGAAATTATCGATCACCGCTTTGAACGATCCTGACTAATCTCTCTTGCTTCACTTACATCCATTTACCTTCTCATACATACTCATATGTTCTTCTTACTACGTACACCTAAGCTTACATTGTGTGTTAAAATATAAATAAATATAATATTCGAACTTTAAAGTCCATATTATGGTACATTCTTAGTGGCTTCCAGTTAATTAATAGTCTATATGTATGAAGACATTACATTTCAGGTCTAATTGTTAATTACCCTTTACATAATAAGCATTATATACAATATAATAAACGAAATTCGAGTACTCTGACACCATTCAAAAACCAGTTCCCTCACAGGCATTAAGAAATCCATTCATTCATTTAGAGACTGTTACTTTTTATCTTAATTAATCGTAAGATATCCCAGTCACGTTTTCTAATTAATTCTAAAATAATAAATTGTACCTTCTGCTATTCAGAGGCAGATCAATCAGACGCCCACCTGACTACATCCATTCTTACTTCACAATAGGGATCGGCTCAATGAAATCTATTTTCATTTGCTTCAAGGGAAATTCCTTAAAACCTACATAACCCTTTATTGGTAATCGTCTATATATGTTAAGGATCAATGGACTATCTATAATTATAAGTACTGATAAATCAGTGTATATTCATGATGAGAATATAAGACTGCCAAACAAAAGTTAAAAACCAAAAGGAATCTCTTGAGTGATAGAATAAAAATCAGCACCTCCACTACTGTTATTACAGCTTCAATAGATATGCCAAGAGTCACTAAGGACATGTCAAGAACTAGGGATTCAAGGCTCTGTCACTCGTAAAAGAGATTTTGGCCATGATGCACATATATGTATGTCTGTATATATTATCTTTTCCTTTTGCAGGAAAAAGTTTTATAAGACAGCCGAGTATATAGGAGTAGGTGTGTAAATATAAATAAAACAAAAATTGTTTATTACCAGACAGAAGAGAATCCTTAACCTCTCCTCTGTAAGGAAACTGCCGTGATACGTAGTTATATACGAGTATGTATAAGGGAAAAACACTCGTTATATTTGGCCAATAGGATAGATTTAATTTTCGTGTCCATCCGTCCTTATGATACAGTTATGAGATTAGAGAGATTATTGTTATTGTATCTCAACTCACTTAGGAGGTTATTTGCTTCGTGTTTACGTTAATTCATATGTCTATAAGCTGCTATATACTATAGATATACAGGTACAACCATATAGGCATTAATATACCTCTAAATATTTAATGAGCCGTAAAATATTCAAAAGTAATTAAGGTATTATTATGATTAATTATAATTGAAATTGAGATACAGTAATGTTTAAGTATATAATTGATAGCTAATTTGATATTAAGTCGCCATTTTTAACATGCCAAGTCGAGAGGCAGCTTATTGATTTTAAGCAAAAGGCTATCATACAACTATACATATATTATCAAAGGCAAAATATTTTTATTCAATATAAGCAAAGTAGTAGTACATTCATTGAACGTCGAAATATATTGTGTGGCACTCGTTGTCTTGCAATGTATGATTTTACCGTTGGTTCGGAAACCCTAGCTTGGAGAAGAACCACCAAGAAACACCAGTAGTAAAAAAATATTCTTTTATTTATCAAAATTTCTTTCCTTACAGTGATATCTAGTATTGCCACTTGCTGTATCGCGTCTATCTGTGTAATGTAATGTTACGTTCAGAACTTGTATATTTAGTATATGAAGTCCCTTCCCACGCAGCGTAAGCCCATACCAAAACAAGCTGAAAATATCTAGTAACAGAAAAGCAATTTTCGCGCAATAAGTTCCCCAAAATCTCATTATCTATCGAGGGGCATATTAGGAGACTACTGCTACTTGATATTTTATTACTTTCCTAATAACTTTTTTGCCGATTTCCTCTGTGTGTATTACTACTTAATATCAGCCACAATAAGGCTTCGCTTATCATGGGGAACCAATGAAACCTTTTAGGTTGTAGTTTACTTAGTAACTTTATTTCAAAAGTCTATATTTAAGTAATAATTATTGGTTGCCTACCTACCTACCTGCTTTCTTACGTGAAAAGATCTATATTTTAACTATATTTATTAGTTTCTATAGTTACCTGCCTCTTGTGGAATTTAAATCAGAACCTAAGTATTATAAAACAATCACACTATCATTGTAAATAAAAATTAATCAGTTTGAAACTAGCACCTCGATTTCCTTTCCCTTTCATCAATTACTTGACTCTATCACCACACCATTCAAAGACAAATACATAAAAACCAATAAATAAAAAAGTACAACAATGTATCCCAACACAAGTATCCAGCCTTGGCCCCCGAAAAGCCTTTGGGAGCGCTCATTAGTTATTAATCCATGGACGCACGACCCACTAAACGGTTTAATGGCTCCACTAAACATTGGATGATCTTCAAGCATTTTATTGTGAGTACAAAAAGGGTCGCGAATAAAAAATAAGAGCCCTTTCCTGAGGGCTTACTATGGAGACTGATGAACTGTCTTCATATTATTATTATAATTTACATTTTATGCAATGCAATATTTTAATATATGCAATTCATACTTCTACTGCAACGGAATAGACAGCGACTATCGATCGCGACTTGGAACGATCCTGTCAAATTTCTCTTGCTTTACTCACGTCTATCAACCTTCTGATGTTTTCTTTTTTGTTCCATACAATCATAAGTTATACTTTGCAGAATAGTCTAAATTGGTTTGTATATTCGTTTTAAATTTGTGGGTATTACCAATGCTGCAGAAAAGGTTTTCTCATTTCCTTTTTCTAACTCGATTAACGAGCTTCAAAAAACTATAATAAATATATTAAAGCTCCTTTTTCATAATATTTTTCATAATACAGATTGTTACTGTCATCATATCGTATGCTTAAGCTAAAAACTTACATTAATTAACATTTAGATAATTGAAGTGTTTAGTAATCAAAAAACCAAACCTTATTGTAGCTTCCCATTTTCATTCTGCGACTAGATTAATTGCTTGGAGTAAAACAAGATCACAATTTTCAATTTTCGATATCCACTTGTTAATACCATGTAAAGGGTTATTTTAACGTTTCAATTTCTACCCCACCATGGTAGGGCCTAAGGCTGATGGCCCACCGCCCTTAAGTTTAAGAGCGGCCCATATGATGGCCCTAGTGGGGCGAATGGGGCATCACGTATACATGTGTGTCAGCACATTCCAGATTTACGCAGATTTTATTCTGACGTCAGTAAGGTATGGGTTTTGAGAAGTGACGTTTGTTTAGTGTGCATTGAATAGTTTAACTGACACTAAATGCTTGAGTAACTAGGTGTATTTTATCTCAGCGTATCAATTATTAAAATTAGAGATGTATCCAATAAAACCCAATCTTTAAGTTCTCCCTTATGATGCATCAGTCACAAGAACTTTAACTACAATCTACTAAAACCCAGTAAACCTAAGACTATCACATCCTTTAAAACCCTCAATAAATACATAACCATCACCTCTATTGGATAAAAGGACGCCATTCCTTCACAAAATCTTTTCACATTCCCGATAACGCGGTCGTCATACTCCTAACTCGGCGGGAGAAGAATCTGGAAAGTTCTCCAAACTTACACCGCACTGAATCTCGGACGTTCAATTTATTTAAACGAAGCCTCTCGAACATTGCCAGGGATGGCTCCATGTAAATATTAAGGTTCTAGGAAATGCTACGAAGTATTAAAAGGAAAAATGTAAAGGAAGGTATAAGGTACATTTTGAGATTGCTATTGGTTTTTAAATCAAATATTATATACATTTATACAACGTCTACATACATGTGATAGCGCCTGTATTAGCTTGATACGCAATTAGTCGTATATACTCGTATGTATGTAACTAGTCACTGTCACTATTATTTTATATGAATTAACACAATATCAATTAACATTCGACAGATGTATATGCATAGACATACAAAAATGGCGACCATTGCATTACCTACCCTTATATCATGTTCTGACCGAAATTATTTATGTATACCTATGTATTTCACAAGACAAAAATGTATTTGGTTGCTGTATATGACAAATGAAATCATTATAAGCAGTCACATTCTATTCCAATGACTTTTGGTTCTTACCTCCACATTTCTGCCTGGTTATAAACTAGTATATGAGTAAGTAAGCCCTCGCCAAGGGAGGTCTCGAGAGCCTCTCGTCCTCCCATACGAGCCAAATTATGCTCACGGAATACAATATTGTGCCTACTTTTCAAGCTACGGCTCTCACTATTTTTTAGTACTAGCGCAGATCATACCTTTGCATGTAATAACTACTTGTATTTCGTTTAAAACTATAACTTGGAAATAATTGAAATCCCATGCTAGCTGGGACGCAAAAAAATGTAAATTAGCTGCCTTTTTTTCGGCATGTCATAGGACTAAGAGACTCGTAGACTAGGGTCAATGGAATCTGGGTGATAGGCTAGCAACCTGTCACCAATGTTCCATATAATCACAAACCAAATATTAAGGCTAAAAAGTGATCTTGGAGATATTGTCGTCTCCGTCCACCCCGAAAGCGATTAGAGGACTTGATTGTATATGTATTAAACTAGCTATCTTTCTTAGGGTGTAGGTGGCAAGCCGGCGGCGTTGTCAACTACCTTGTATATTATCAGGACAATGTATTGAGTAAGGGATTAACAGCTTGCGAATATCCAATTCAATGTCATCATAACCCGGATAGTTTTGCTTAAAGTAAGGTTATACATTATGTACTCGTCAAATGTTCTAACCAACCTAAGAGGGATGAAATGATGTGACATTTATCTATGCTTATATATTTTTCCATCCCCAACAAATCAATATTTTACATTTTAAAACTGGCGCCATTATGCATTGTCATGGCCACTATACGTTCGTATGCTTCGAAATAATAAAAAAAATAATTTTTGTTCTTATAAACTTAAACCTTAAAAAAAGTTGCTGGGACTGTACTTTTAGCGATGAGGTACCTATAAGATGATCGTGTGTGTGTATTCAATGTATAACTACGCTTACCCTTACAAGAGATCAAAATTTTCGTTACCTGAAATCAAATAAAAATAATTAATGAATATAAATTTAAATCAATAAACATTAAATTAAATTCAATATTAACTATCGTTCTTCATTCGTAAGAATTATGACTAAACTCACTTTCACCAAAATAACACTTTCGAGTGACGGATGCGTTGATTTATTAATGGCTCTGATAAGCTTGTTTTTAATGAGAAAGAACTTTATTGATGCCATTAATATGAAGGGCGTGACGTCACGAGTGAAAGTCAGAGTCAAAGGGCTTATTGCTTCATTTGATTGCAGAAGCCATTTTGTATCAAATTTCAAGTCTCGTGCGACTGATGTAGAATGTTAACTATACACAACAAAATTGCAACTAAGTCTTTTGCGTGGAGTCAGAGGAATCCGTGATCTCTGCCCACCCTTTTGTAGAGAAACGGGTGTAATGGGTATGTATGTACAAGTTACAGTATTGACTAAATTGGTTAGTTTTTATCTTAAATAGTAATATTATTATAAGAGTTATGGTAGTAAAACTTAATAGATTTCTAATTGCTTTTCTTTATGTCATATCATAGAAAGCAACACAGAATACATAAAAACAATCCTTTAAACTACCAGCATCACTAATATTACCAAACTTCCTGTATCTTTCCTTCTATAACCATCTAAATATTCCGAATATCCATACTCCACACAATTCTATTCACTCCTTAGAGAATCGACTATGTATGTACAAGCCCAAGCGAGGCACTCGAATTAATTAAACCCCAACAGTTGCGGGGGGTGAACAGAAATGTGGACCGAATGCTCCGTGTAGCGTTCTTCTGTTTGTATATTAATTAATTACTCCGCCTTTGTTGGGAAGCGGATTGGGCGCAGCGGAGCGTTTTATTGTCTCTACCTACCTCTCTGGGCAACAATGCGCGGTATCATAATTGTATCAGACTGGGAATTTAGTGTTTTATGCCGAGGCTACGTAATATTAGATAGACATTTACATAGCGGAGGATTCAATTAATTTCTTGCGGAGTTTGTTGTCTATGGCTAAATAGATTGTACTTTTTAGAAGATTAACAACATGCGCTCAATCGTCTATAGTTCTTCATCAAAGTCAGCAGTTTCGGCTGAATATTTAGTCAATTGAGATGCCAAACTGGCTAAATATGTTCGCTTTGGAATTATATTTGGATCCTCAAATGGAACAAACAGAAGAACAAGAAGAGAAGAATTGGAGCTTCGACTTTGTTTTTCTTTGGATGTAGCGGCTGGCGGCGTTGGTGAAACCATGGCGACTGAATAACAAGTGCAAACGCCATGACATCAGTGTTTGTACTTAAGCCGACATAAACTTAGTGGTGAGTAACTTATTAAAGAAATAAAAAAAAAACAACTTCCACTATAACAAGAAATATCTGTATCACCATGAAAAGGTGCTAAAAACGTTGTATGCCAAATGAACATAGTAGCTTACACCTTAATATCTCTTTTCATACTATGTGTATCACGTTCACGATTTTATCTTACTAACGTAATATGCATAGACTAATAGTCGTTTCTTTGAACAATCTTATTAATCTCCCTTGCCTTACTCATACCATATCTTTTCAAGCATATTATTCTGTTATCCTCCCTATATTAAAGGATATAACAGCTAGTTACACTGCCCCGCGTCCCTAACTGGCAAAGAGCATCTAATTCTTGGAACACAAATCAAAACAATGTTCCTATTTCGAGAGGAGATCACTTAAATCAAATTCAATTGTATCTTAATGAACATCTCGCTCCGGAGTGCCTAATCCTCATTCCGGAATATCCATTAGAGGCAACTGAGGGGGTACGTATCAATCATGGGCCTCTGCCACCCCTTTCTGGCTAAACGTGCTAATGAGGCACTCCCTTCCGGGGTAGACAGAGGTTTGAGTGACCGCTGCAAAGGTCAGTCTCTAAATAGGCAGACCTATTATGATTTAATCCCAAACAATTAGAATTTGTGTGATTGTTTACTCTACTGTTTTGTTTAAAGTAGACAGAACATCGGAAACATTGAATTTTAGTTCAGTAGTCCTTATTTCCATATTTTTATTATGGTCCATATTTATTATGCATCGAATTATACGGTGAGGGAAAACATCGTGAGGAAACCCACCTGTTCGTCGAACAGGTAATAGATAGTGCTTGTATGTGGCGACATGGCTTACCACCTGTCACAGTTGAGTACTGATTAACTGTGACAGGTCAACACGTGGGTTCGAGGTGGCCATAGAATTATGACCTCTGCAATGGCGGAGATGGAAACCTTAACCTCTGACTACCTCGCAAGGGTTAATGGTCGTGAATGCGTTTGTATTTGTTTTGTTTGTTTTTGTCCATATTTCTTAAGACGTATGTATGGCTTGTTACAAAAGGCAGTTATATAACATTTTATTTAATTAACGTCCCTGACTAACTAGATGAATAAACATAAACACACCTTTTCTACAGTAAGGGAAAATCATAGTGCAGAATTATACATCTATTCCTCCGTAATAGTTAATAATAATCATCGCTTGTAAATGACGGGTTATCAAATATCCCACTAAGTGCTGTCAGTTTAAGATATTGTGCCACATTAGGTGCTCACTATATTGTTAACACGTGGGTTCTAGCTTGCACAGTTTTGGAGAACGAATTTGAATCATCTAAGTACCTAAGGAATGTACACAATTGTTTAAATACATGCACATCGCGCCTGATTCCCTGTATTCGGTTAGGCAGAGATTACGAATCCTTATCCGTCCCGATCCTGACAAACCACTTTCGCTTCATTGACAATCATACACCTCATATATATCATACACACACGGAGGTTATAGGTACTTCTAACATCACTCTTTAATATGGCGTCTATATGACATATAAAAAAGGATATGCTTCGAGGGTTTGGACAAATGCGGATGAACGATAGTAGATTGACTAAAGGAATATATGCGTGTGAAATGGAAGGGCAGTTACGTAGGGGCTGTCCCAATAAGTCATATGTCAGTTTGATAGACGATATATTAAAAACGTGACGTTAGAAGTGCCTATAACCGCCGATTGTGTATGAGAAGGTGTATGAGTGTCAATGAACTGAAACTGGTTTATCAGAATCGGTACAAATGGAGATTCGTGATCGCTGCCTACCTCTCTAAAGACAATAGGGCGTGATGTGTACTTATATATCTATGTACATATGTATGTATATACGCTGGTGAAGTGGAAGGGCAGTTACGTAGGGGCCGGCACAAGAAGACATATGATATGATTGTTTATTTTGTACGTTATTATAGTTCTTGTAATGGAACGTTTATTGAGTATTAACTGAGTTTTCCAATACGTTCCAAGTTTAGGGCGGCCACAAACCCAGCGATCGAGGCACGCTTTGCCCACTCAAACTTCGCTACTTAATACTTTGTACCCTTGTCGGGGTAAGATTGCACATTCTTCGAGTTGCCTTTGCAGTTTAAGCCCTACTTATATTGGCTTAAGATTCCTTTTAGAATTAATCTCGATAGTAATTTTGTTAACAACTGTGGTAAATAAGAGGTTTATTTGAGGCAAGTCAAACTGTCAAGTGATAAAGTACAATGAATGATTCAGTGGAATAAAAAATGACATTTCATATTATATCTGTTACTATTATAATTATATATCCTTTAATCCTTTCTAGGGTGGACAGAATCTTAAATTCATATCGCTACGGTCACTTTGATCTACTGTGACAATCGGGGTTGTGATAACATTTGAGATTAATATGGCGAAATACTATCACTACTACCACAAAATACTATAACAAGACGCTCCTTAATCAAATTAATTTTAAACGTGTAAAATTTCTGGCATAGATAAATGTTATTAATGATTATTAACCCTTCCGGGGTATTCAAAGATAAAAGTGTTCATCCAAAACTGTTGAGTAAGTCAATATATAGCCACTTCGAACCCACATGTTAACCAGATAGTTAGCACCCAATATTACAGATTGTAAGCCGTGTCGCCATTACAAGTTCTGACTATTACCTATTCCGAGGAACATTGATCGACGCGTATGTTCTGGAACTGGCGATAGCATATTCCAAATCGCATTTACGGAACGACCCTCCGATTTGCCAACCAATGCAACTTGTTCCGTCGAACTGCCGGTTTATTTGCAAGCCTTAGCACGCCTTCAACTATACAGGACAGGCGAATTGTGTTAAGGATGGGAAAGGGAAAAGACTGGCTTTTATTCGAATCATACATAGAGATTGGTTCATTAAACTAACGTCCTTTTAGGTGTCATTATTGCTTATGCAGGAAATATGAATAAAAATACGAGAATGTTAATACCATCTCTTTAGTTTTAAACTCCTAATCCTTCACTTCGTCATCGTTTAACCATGCGTATAAAATACAAAAAGGTGGCTAGTCACGATTCTGAATTTAATAGCAACACCATTAAAATACTCTAGCTATAAACCGTCACAACACAGCCTTCTACCTGCCTTTATCAAGCCATGAACCCCTTAACAAACGAGCAGCTAAGCCGCCAAGTGCATTTGCTTAGCCACATTTTTCCCGCTTAACCCAACTTGGGCGGTAAACTATGATTCCCGGGGGTCGTAAAGCGACGTATCTCGACGCGTGATCTCGAAACTTCGCGGACGGAGCGTTAGAAACAGTTGTCGCGTCGCCTTATCTCCCTGTTAATACGGCGGCAGAGTGGCGAGCGACTGCCTTATTCTAACAGCGCTAATTGAAATCGAATTTACGTGAAGAAAGTTGCTTTATACGTGTGAATGGTGATACGGAAGGAAAAGGTCGCGGAAGGTTTAGTAAAGGCGGTGAAAGGGTTAAGTGACAACCAATAATTTCATTCAACCCGTTTCTCTAACTTACCTTCTACAAGAAAGATAAGTTTGCGTTTTACTTGTTTGACTAAAACAGCCACTATAATAAGATGAATCCTTAAATTAAATCGAAAACATTGTTACTTAGATGTAATTGATTCTTTGACATGTTACAAACATGATATGTAACATTTTGATACGGAAAAATACTAAGAGACAACTTGTTTTTGCCTGTTTTTTTACCTGTTACCTAACACCAAGGAAAGCTTTCAACCCATCCACCGACGTCACTCCTTCCCCGAATAAGCCTTTAGACGTCACAAAGTCACGAAACACGAGGCAGCAACTTTTCTAATTTATTCATAACGGAGCGCAACTTCTCGCGCGAAGTTGGGCGCAATCTGCACCGCGTACCTGCCGCGCGAAGGGTTAACGGCCTGCGCCCTGCTTTTAAGGGAGGCCTATTTATTGATGGGAGTTTTGGCTGCTAGGTGTATACATAAACAAATGTTATGTGTACTTTTACTTTATGTTAAATATTTTTTGTGTATTGGTCAGAAGTTCAACGAGCTAACGTAAAGTTGAAGATTTTGTTGCTATCTCGAATCCACGAGTTAAAGAGATAGTTAGGACCACATATGACAGAGTGGCAGACTATGTCACCATTCACGATACAAACTAACTCATGTTTCTGCGTTCGTCTAGAATGAATATATTTGGATTGAATTAAATTTATATAGGAGACAAGTTACTATTGGTAATTTAATATTTTTACTTTTTATTGGTCGGTTCTAATATGATTCCGTGAAAAATCGTATCACACTACAATATGATTAATTTTATTAAGTATCGTAAAAAATATACGTAGAATCACTAATGCGATGTATAGGAAATTGGTTAAGATTATTCCAAATTATGTAGTAATAACGAAGCTTAAAAAACCGAGCAGATATTATTTCTGAGAACTCATATCCAATATCAAAGCAAAGGCAGGTAAGTTAGTGTTTATTCGCAGTGCTTTCGTGCAAGCTTAGGACATTAGGAAAGTACTAATAGTTTCTTTTAGGTCACCCGGAGTGACGTTTTGACGTAACATTAACCGAAGCGTGTCAAAGTTGGGATTATTAGGCTAATGACCTAGAATGCTGCAAGCACTAAGTCCAGGAGTAAATTAAATATAAAATCTTACTACCTACCTTAGGTTAAAATATGTACATATGAACAAATTTAATGGCGCGGCGTATATATTTTAAGAAGAATTATTTGAGTAATTAATGACTTGCAGGACATGGTTTATAACTTTAGATTATTAGTATTACTGTACTTATTTAAATTAGTATTTATGTTATAGTTATTTACTTTCCTAATACAGTCACGTCACGCCCTCTTCCTGTAGGTGGGTAAACACAGATCATTATTTTACAATGCTCTTCTTACAATATTATTCAAACTGGTATGTGGTGTGGTTTGATTATAACGAGTTCCTTTTTACACTAAACCATACAAAACACCACTAATACACAACTACAATAAATTACAAACAATTATGCAAAAATATTCCAGAGCGTACGTTATCAAGCTACACGAAACCAATTTAATAAGGTCTCCAATTTGTATGCCGCGCTGTTTATGCAAAGTGCCGTAGTAAAATAGTTAATGGCACCTTGGCCAGGCGGTTGGATCAACCCCTTCACGGGAATTGAGTTGTTGTCAAAATTACATCTTTGAAGGCACGCTTTAAACAGCTGATAAAGATAATAGTGTAGCTTTAAATAGGTGGTGTTGTGTCCAATATAGACTGATAGTGATTTTGATACTAGCTTCTATCAAGATTAAGACTGTGACTGTGATAAAGATTTAATATTACCATATACACCAGTTCTCCCCCAGTTGAGATGCAATAAATGGTATTGTGAATTTTCTCTGATTAAGTCTAGGCTAACTGTACGAGTAGCATACTATTGTAATATACATATATCATTGCTGTGTGAGAATTTATTTTTAGAAGAAAATTAGAAATTAGTTACTTATGAAACACTCGCGAATTGTACTCATTTTATTTACTATATGAGAGCGGGCCGTATCACGATAAATTAAATAAAGATATAGATACCTTTATATATCCCGACCCTTCGACCCAGTTGCATAAACCGTGACTTGCCGGTCTCATATAGTAAATAAAATTTAGAACTTGTTCATAGCTGCGGTAGTAATCGAACCTGGATGGTTACCCAATTCTTCTTCCCTGATACACATCCATAATGTAAAAACCCAATGAAAAAAGCACATTGTCTGATAATAGCTGGTTTGACTTAACCCAGAACGGCCATTCCAATTGAAGCAAAACAAATCGCTTTGTAACCAGACGATAGGCTGGTATACCACTGAATAACAGTTCTATATCCTTGTTAATATTAAACATACACTTTCTTTATTTCTTTGTGGGGTAGTTTCAAGTTCCCAATTCCATCTTTGAAGTCAAGAATACTTTTTCTGTGATCAAATAAATTAATAACTAGAGGTTGAATTAAATTTTATACTAGAAAGTTGACACCTGTCATCGGGAACTGATAGCGTTCCATGCTACAGACGTTGATTATTGCCAATTCCAATGAATGGGTAAGGAACACCTAAATAAGAATGATAATCTGATTTAAACTACAACGAGTAACAAAAAGAATCTTCCGTAAGAATATAAAAACTATGTTCTATTCAAAATATTATATTTTATATTGGTTGAATGACTCATAAACTATTTCATAGTAATCATAAGTGACCTGGCTCCAATCTATCTAACATATTATACATAAACGTACTACTTGTCCTGTGCTAGTCTGAGACGTAAAAAGAATGCTAATTAGATGCCATTCTTGCCGGCATGTCCTAGAAGGCGACTAAAAGACTAGGAGGTCAATGGCATCTATTGGGCGATGGACTAGCAACCTGTCAACAATGTTACAATATAACATCGCAAACGTAATAAGCTGATAAGTGGCCTAGGAGACATTATATCTTCGAGATTCTTTCCACCCTGAAAATGGTAAAAGGACGTGATTGTATATGTATGTAGACGTACTATATTTCTAAACAATTTAAGTCTCATTGAGCTATATATTCAGTGTAGCATGGCCCTAAGCATGGCTAAATGCACCCTATGATTTGGCGGCCATTCGGAGGTGCTTAGAATGCGAAATAAAGAACGTGCCCCACTAGCCATTAGCGCAACCAGCAATTCTGCCCAGTGGAGTGAGGCCATAATAACTTTATAACTCTGCTTAGCTTTGAATTACGAGTATATACTTTTCTTGTTACGAGTTTATCTTTATTTAAATAGGAACGGTTTATTACTTTTCTTATGAAAATGGGTTTTAGTTGGAGATGTAAATAGAAAGGCTTTTCAGTATGTTGCAATAGACAAATACAATATATATCATACGAGTAAATTCGGTGAATTTTATCATTAATATCAAGGTTATCTCTTAATAGGTAATTGTTAGTGCTTCTAAATTGCGACATGGCTTACCACCTGTCACATTGAGTACTGACTATCTGGTCAACGCGTTGGTTCGAGGTGGTCATAGAATTACTACTTTCGCAATTGCAGAGATGCAAACTTGAAGCTCTGACTACCCCGCAAGGGTTAATGCTCGTAAATGCGTTTGTCGTTTTATATCATTTAATTAGTGAATTGTATCATTAATATCGGTGTTGTGATGCTATTATCATGGCATTTCATTCATTCATTCACTAACTTATCTGCAAATAGAATAAGGTTACTAAGTCTCTTAATTATGTACGCAACAAGAAGAAGAAAGGCAACTAGTCTGTCCTATATACATCCTAGACTATGTCACAAAGTAGGTTGGAATATCAAAGCCTCTTTGAGGCTCATATTCGTATGATCGCATCAGAGCCATCTCGTATGAAACTATAATAAAAATTACGCTTATCACATTTCAGTGAGGTCGTTAGAACACCCGAGACAAAGAGGGTAATTGGGCCCTCTCTCGGGAGGAAATTCGACCCTCTTCGCGGGGTGTTTCGTAGGTGAAACATAGGCTGCATGGCAAAGCTGGGATAGACAGAGCCTTGAGAGAATTCGTATGTGAAAAATGGGGTACATTGTTCGTATATCACATATTATTATTAACTTTACGCCAAGACACAGAATACGTTTCAGCACTTCAGTGAACTATCATAGTAATGCTGATTCTAAATTATATAAAGTCTTTTGTTCTTTAGAAACTGCTAGCTTCTTCTGCTTTCCTACATGACCATACTTTTATGACAATCACTACCATCAATGAAAAGCCACGTGTTTACAGATCCCCATGATCCGCCTGTACATCTCCTAAATAATTATTTCATTATTATTTATACTAACACACTTTTGTTTTATTTTATTGTCTTGTGGTTACTAATAATGTAGGCCTTAGTTGCCAAAAAATGAATTTTATTATTATTATCGCAATCCTCGAAGTATTAAGGTTTTGGAATTTCTTACGCCATTTTTACCATGATTGTAATTAAGTAATATTTGAGTTGTTAACAAATCCATTGCATCACAACACTTTCGAAAACCTTCCTGACTCATCCCTTCTGAAACCTCTGTAAGATGAGCATCTATATATTTCTATCTGCATCCCATACTACCCAGTAACCTTTCAAATACGTTTTAAGACGTAGTGATTTTCAGCTTAACCCTTCGACAGCGCACCGCCGCGCGTCAATCGCCGCTCCTCGCCGAGCGAAAATTACAAAATCATCGCGCAAATTGCATTTGTGCCCCCAAAGAACCGGCGCCATCTTTTCTGAATTATCTCAAACAATAACCCTGAGTGTTTGCTTTTTGAAACAGTGTCTTTGAGGGTTGGAAGGCCTTTATAGGTCAAGTAAGGGGAAGAGTGAAATTTACGTTTATGCTGCCCTTTGTGATACCTGAATTGGAAAAAAGTCTTTCCGTTTATATTAATGCGGAATATAAGTAAAAAAAGAGTAAATATACATAGAAACATAGTTTTTTATTCGTCCATTCCTTTGAGCGTCAGGCAAAATCGGAGGTGCTTTCAAAGAGGTAAAATATCAATATTTTATTCAATGCATCTGATAGTTGCATACGCATGGTGCAAAAGAGTGAATCAGTAGAAACAGGACAGGGTTTTAGAAACACCAATAAAACTTGTATTTAAAAAAAACAATATGTGTACAGCGTGGACGTATTAATAAAGTAAAAACGTTTAGTAAGGATTCTAAAATGTATCATCTCCGCTACCCATACTTCAGAGACAAAACCACAAATAATTATGTACGTTTACTGATGACACTCGCGTGACACATAAGCACACAAAATTACATTCAGCTACGAAACGCATTCAGAAAGAATTCCCACAAGATTTGTTTACAACAAAAACACAATTATCTGTTTCGGAATGTTACTAACAATAGGCTGCCCTATTTGGCAGATTACGACGTACAACAATTACGGAACCACCGAATGCGGTGAGAAGTTCTGCGGACAGTACCCTAAATAAATTTGGTTGGATTACGCAAGTTTTGATTACGCGGAGCTTATGGGCCAATCGACACGCGTTTGACGAGGCAGTGAAGGTGTTAATTTCGAACATACATACATATATATGCTCTTTTTATTTTATCTATTTCGCTATATACCTCCTGAACATTGGAAAGTCTGAATTTACCATAGCATTACGGTCAAAGTTTAGGTAGAATAGCAATTCCGATGCTCAGGGATGTGATAGAAAAATATGTACATGATAAGTCGTTGACAAGAAATAGATTGAACATATGAGGTTCTATTTTTGTGCAATATGTTAATATAACCTGGTGGTTAGTAGTAAATATACTATAAATATTTATATGGACGTTAATTCCTTAACAGTGGTTTGTTAGTATTTATTGAAAAATATATTTGTCCGTGTTCACTACCTACTCCCTATGAAGCATATAAGTATGTGTTCATATTATTTATTGGAATCACAATCATTTTAGAATAATTTACCTTATAATGGGCGCATAATGAAGCCGTAACCGTTCATTTACATAATATTTTGGAAAGCAAATACGACTGAGGCGATAAATAATGATTCATATTTAGCAATGATTAATATTATGTAAGTTTGGCCGAACAGTTATTAATTATTTCCTAACAAATGTCACATAAACATGCATTTATACTTATTACGTTAGTTTGAAGAAATGTTTAGAAATAAGTAACCAAGGGTATAAATTCCCAGCGATACATGAGAACTACCTATCCCTCTGAATAGGCAATAGGTAATATCTGTGAACGGTGCTAGCCTCATCATATTATGTTGCATTGGTTATTTATTAACTAGGGTCATTCACATAATTATGTGAATATGAAACTTTGGCGAAGGAAAAGTTCACGAAGACACCTACCTATCCCTCTAGATAGGCAATAGTTAGTACATGTGAACGGTCCAAACTCATCATCTATCGATATAGTTATCTGGTAACTCGTGGGTGGCTTCAAAACATAAATTAGTTTGAATGACGTAACATACAAATATTGCCCAATACCAATTATACAATTAACAATAGGCAATATATTTTTAGGCATTCTTTAATTAGATTGCGCAAAGTGAGTAATCGTGCAGGCAAACTCGTGGGCGCGACTTAATACGTTTTCTTACTATTATTTCGAAACGCCAATTTCGTGGCCACAGACTGTAATTTGTTCGCCGCTAAGGTCGCTTATGGCCAAATTCGGCATCGGAATAAATAAATCGTGACATTTTATCGATAAAAATCTTGTTAAATATATTGGGTCATCTTTTATTGATACGCTGATTCATAGCAAACTTTTTATTTATTGGAATGTGGGCTTGCGTATAGTGACACAACTGTGTTTGAATTAACACGTTCGCTGCGAAGGACAATTTTAATGGCCGTTAAGGCTTAAATATTAATAGCTATTCAATTATATAATGAAGTTCAAATTAATCTTTATTAATGTTAAGGCTTTCTATGGACATAAATGATAAATTATGTGTTTATAAGATTTTGTGGGTTTTAGAAATTGATGTTGTGATGTGGATGGAGGTAATGAGATTAACTTTTTTCCAACTTAACCGTTATATTATTAAGTACGAACTGGGTAAAACAACTTCATTTAAGTTCAGTGATAACAAGGTTTTTTGCTTTTATGCTTAGCTTTATTCCCTAATAACATTTCGAGTAAGATAAGAAAACGTAGTTAAATTATTTCCAAGTGATTAGAACACAAATATTTTACATATCCTAGCAAAGCACTTTCACTCACTGGCATTTATACACCGTTACTTATATCTAGCTTAATACCTCACCTATTAGAAGGAGTTCAAACTTATTTTTCGGATTGAGCCACGGTAAATCTGTTATCGATGGGCTAGCAACCTGTCACCAATGTTCCATATAACATCACAACCCAAATATTTATGCTAAAAACGTACCTTATCTGTCTGAGATATTATCGTTTCCGAAGTTCTGTCCACCCCGAAATGTATCAAAGGACGTGAATGTATGTGGATGGTATCACAATTCTCAGATTTCCTGACTACGTCAATACCTATGCTTTGCACAGTTCGTCCAAACGAAATTTATTCTGTTGCTTTTAGCATAAATATTGGGTTTGAGAAAATATTAATACATGAATATTGTTCGTATTTATATGGATTACTGGGTTGAAAGCCCATCGCCTGATACATTAATAAGACTCCTAGTACCTCGTAAAACCTTGTGAAAGATAGCTACTTATTTACTTTTACGTCCCAGACTAGCATAAGACATAGTGATACGTATATAATCTTGATCTAAAAACACGTATTTGCATCATTTAGTTCTTTTATAAGGTTAGAACATCAATAAAATCTAAATAACGGGTTTGAAGAATCTTCCGTTCAAACCCGTTTCGGTTTCATTCATAAAACGAAAACATCTTGATAAACTTGTAATGGTTTTTGTCCCTTTTCCACTCCAATGTTGTGACAAGGACAAATGATACGGTAGTGCCGATTTTAATGGAATGTGTTCTTGAATCAGAGATAAATAAACGTTATTTTTAAGTGACCTTTAAACTTGAATTCTGTCATAATTTCTTGATTGATATTATTCTACATTATTTTGATTGAATATCAATTTATTAATATTTACTTCAGAGCCAAATATTTATAAGAATCCTTTATTTTTCCGAAACATCTTATTGGTTTGGCATTGGAATTTACGCCTTGTGGTATGTAGTAAAAGTCGATAAGGTGTTTTTGTAGCTCTCATTATAAAAACATTTCTTAAGTTTTAAATCGAAATGAAATTAAAAAGACCACGCTAATATTTAAATAGAAATCACAAACCCTTTTTTAGATTTTGATGAACTAATTCCGTATCAATAACTTCCATGTATTTACACATAATATACTCAACAGTTACCTACTACATTTTCTAATGACTCTTAATCACCTTATCAACATTTCACCCTTGAAACTTCCAATTTCATGCATGTGTAGAAAATTAGCATTAGGCCCTAGTTAAAACCCCATAACTCAGTCTTAAAGAGGACCCCGTGAATTATCATGGAACCCCGTAGAATATGCATGAGTTAGCCCTTCCCGTTAAAACTGTCCACCCGGAACAGGGAATGGCGATAAATCCACGTTCATTTGAATATTTTTGCTGCTCGTTTGTGCTTTTGGTAGTAGTGTGTGGGGCTGCTTAGCAAATGTAACAAAAAACAACAATTGACTAAGTCAGGGAGTATTAAGAGTTTTAAGTTGATTTGCGACCGAGTAAATAGAAGTGGAAGGGCGGTTACGTAGGGGTTAGCTCAATAGGACATATGACAGTCAGATAGACGCCATATCGAAAAAGGGTGACGTTAAAAGTAGCTATAAAACGCCGAGTGTGTGTGAGTGTTAATGAAGCGAAAGTTGTTTATCAGGATCGGGACAGTTGGGCTCTGTGATCTCTGCCTACGCCTCAACAAGGAATCAGGCGTGATGTGTATCTATGTACGTAAATGTATGTATGAACAAAGATACGTACCTAACTTACCAGAATAAATACTGTCCAGTCTATTCATGGCACTTGATTACATTATGGTATAATACACTAACATGGCTGGAAAGTAGGCCTACCACAAGAACAACTTAAAAAACATGGACCATTGACATGTCACAATAAATTCATTCATTGCACTACAAGACTACAAAACCCATGTACCCACTGACAGCTACAAGTAACCAAAACATTCATTTCAACATTAACATGCAAATTAAAACCATTGGAAATAACGAGAAATCACTCCGACATTCAATTCAATTATTACGCAATATAATTAAGTGTTATTCGATTTAAATCTACGATTTTAAGACTATCGATGCATCGATAACATCGTCTCTCTTATCACTTCACAAATAAACAAAATCTTCCTCTTTCATGTCACGCCAGAATAAAATTACCTTTGAAATATTTAAACTAGCCTTATTTCTATCAGTTTAAGGTTCAAAATAGACGTTTCATGGTTCTAAATGTACTGGTGCTTAGGATTGGACACCCAAGCAGATGCATTGAAATGTTTTGATATCAAACAGTGTAGTGGTGTGGGAAAGATAGTTAGATCATTCGATAACCAAGACGGATGGGCTTCTCCAGGCCACATATCGTAAACGAATGGAGGGCAAGTTCGGGACTTGAATTGATCGATATAGCTTCCTTTCTACTTGGTAAACAGTAGTTTGAAATGAAATGAAATGCTTTTTATTTAACATGAGGATTATAAAATCACTTATTGAAAGTAAAAAATAAAAAGAACAATTCCAAATGAAAAGTTGTTATTAAAATTAGTTTTAATCTTAAATTTAAAATTATAATCTTAAAAAAATTAAATAAATTTAATTAAACTATTTAAACTATTATATATACAGATAAAATTGGAAATATTCTTCTCAAGGCGGGTGTACGCAGCGAGCAGAATAGAAGAGCGTGTATGAGAAGGTTAATTGGTGTTAGTGAAGTAAGGGACATTTGTCAGCATTTTTCAGGTGGCGATCGATAGTCTCATCCTATCCTCTTAGGGACGTAGAGGCGTAAACATATGTATGTATGTTAACAAAAGTATATACAAACAACGATTTCAATAAGATCATTGTTCCATACAGAATAGGAAGTTCACGTGATCATATCCAGAATTGTGCATTAAGATGATGATAGATATCTAAATCTCAATTTCGAGTCTCTAGTTGCATATCCCGATTAATTAAATTATTGTTCTGTGGCATTTAATAAGTTAAGTATGTTTTAAATAAAGGAAATTAATACTTAACACCATATTTATTTGTTATAACCTAGATAGATAGGGATCGAAACAAACGTGATTTTACGTGATTTTTTTGTACGTATGTGTGTAACTTTTTAAATATATATCTATAAAATAATTGTCTATAGACACATTATTGTTACATGTTACGATGGGGATGATACCTAGTTCAACCTTACCACACGTCTCTTCTATTTACGACACTTATTAATAGAGAACCTTGCAACAAAAGCTGGTCCTCGTGATGATTAAGTGCATCCAGGGAAGGCGTGGCCACAGATAGCCAGAGGCACGAGCTGCCCATAACTCTTTTACTTTTAATTACCTAGACACGACCTAGCGCCCATCTTAGAGCCTAGGTGGTCTGATGCATGCCTGGAGCCTTAAAGGGTAGATGAAGCCTCAAGGGATAAGATTCCTGAGTAATAAAATTGATACATATAAAAAAACGCCTATTCTATAAATAGGATGTAGAACAAAAATAATGAACCCACCCCTGCTATCTTGGGATGTAAAAAATACTAGCTAGCTGCCGTTCTTATATATCATATGGAATATCGTAGGAAAATACTAATGGAGAAGGTGTCAATGGAATCTGTTGGATGATGAGCTAGCAACCTGTCACCAAACGATCCATATCAATGCATTACAAATTTACAACCCCAAAGCATGTTAAAAGTTACCAACTAGGTAATTATATCTCATAGATTTTATTCACACCTAAATGATTAAAGAAGGTATGAAGGTAATGTATGTAAAAATATATAGAGACTAGGATTGAATAGGGCGTGCTTCACTGATATCAATTGGAGAAATGTAAATTGAAATATGGCTGAAGTGGATTGGCCTAGGGTTCGTCTTAGTAATAGGTTAGACGTACTTTATCTAGTACTTAACGTTTAAGGATTAAAGATGGATAAAGATTGTAATCTAGATTGATACATTACTTGAGTAAGAACCAATGTGAATGATAGCTCTTAGTTTTCTAATTTCTCTTTTGTAATCCAAATACATATACATACATACAAATATTCACGCCTCTACGCCCCCAACAAACGTTTGCAATGCAAGTTTTAATTTATGAAAAGCAAGTTGGTTATACTAATAGTATTATTAATACTTGTCGTGATGTTTTTCTTATAAAAGACTCAAAATAAAATCATTAAACGTGAAAAATGATAAAAAAATAGGTGTATATGTGAATGACATTAACAATCTGTTTTCGTATTACCCTATTCTTGACAACACATAAAACCAGAACACAACACGTTTCGTTTGGCGCTTTATTAATGTTATGACCATATAGCACTCACTACGCAATTTCGGAATTAACCTGTAACCACTCTGCAAAGGGTAATTATAATGTTTGGAGTATGGACGCTTTTATTATAAAATTTTCAACATTTTACAAGATAAAAGGGTAAGAGAAGGGTGAGCTAAGTTTTTTACACCCCACGCAGCATTATATCCGTAATAAAGTTTTAATACTTCTTCGCACTCGAGAACTTTGCCTCTTTCGTGCTAACCCTAAAAGACGAGGGCTTTTTAATTACGAAAAACATTTTCCCAAAAAGGTTCTCTCAGTACATTGCGTACTGGAATTTGCAGGAAAACAAAAAAAAACGGCGCTAAGTGGTTAGCGGAAATTCAAGTGTTAAAAATGTCGGACTATGCCCAAATACTGGCAGGGTGTAGGGGTGCCACTGGGAAAACAATTACAATATTTAAGCAGGGAATGAGGTAGAGCCTCTACTGATATTTAACAAAAAAAATTCCTCTGATGACATGAGAAAGTGGAGGCCCAAATCTACTAATGCGTTTAAGCACGAACGCAATTCAATATCAGATTAGTATACTGTGAAGTCAGTAGTGGAGTAGCAAAGGTGTTAAATTTCGCTTTTAAAAACAGCGAAATTTGTCACTTTTGCTAATCCACTATCAAATACACACTATTTCTGATCTGATATTGAATAGACATTATGCAAAAAGCATGAGTGGACTTGGACCCCGGGTGTGATGTATGTATGCTATTATTTTTAATTCAATCTCGAAATAATTCTTGTCGAATAGATATCTCTTATCATTCTTAACTATTCGTTCGACTGTTACCTATACCTGTATAGTTACAACCTTCCTCAACAGAATAACGGCTGCTTACATACTACATATCATTTCAAACACATTTAGGACCCTAGAATAAAATAGTTCTAAAAGTTCAACACAAAAAAAAACAACAAAACTGTTACAAAAAAGGAGCAAACACAACCCTACTGAGGAAAAGAACGAAGGTTTCATTTTAACAACGGACTCCGAAATAAGATAAAAAAAGCCGACAAGAACTAGTGAGAGATAATTAACCCTAACTGCAGGGTGTAAGATTCAATTTCGCCGGCGTTTTTTGCCCCGCCTCATTAACCGAGCATGGAATGAAATCGCCATTGGGTGGCTCGCACTTTTTCACTCGCCTCGGCCGAAGGGACCTGGATCCAAGCCATGCTATACATACTGATTAAGGCCCACGCTGAAGCGGGATTAGCGATGAAATGCTCTTTTTATTCTCAACAAGAAGGGAAGCGAAACGTAGATTCAAATGGCAAGGTGGCAAAACAAGTGGTGTCAAAAACGTGGTTTAATTTGATTATAAAGTGTTTTGTGATAAGTACATTACTATTTTAATTAACAGTTATATTATAAAAATATAAAATCTATGATTACTACTTAATTTGGGCATGTATTTCTCCATTTAAATGGCGTATGTTGTTAAATTCTTTAATATCGATGTGCTTTGATGCATCTATACGAGAGTAGCTATTTACTAATTTAGAAGCCAATAGCCAATATTTCAAACCACTAAACCGAAAACAATTTAAACCAACTTCTATAGCGCCGCAGCGTCTAACAAGGCGATATTTCATTTTAAACCGCTCGCTGTCGGCGCCACACAAAAAATAATCCCAATAGATTCCTAATAATCATTTTCAATTACAACCGAACATACGTTCTCATGTTAACTATTCGTAAAGGGCTTAATAAATATCATATGTTTATGCCCTGGTTAGGTCATATAGCGACCAGCGGTTGACCCACCATAGTTAGAAGCGTAAACAGCTCGGGGGTTCAACCTGAATTGGTCACGAATGATGAGTAGTTGACAGAGGTAATATCTTTTATCAAAGCGGGCTATGTTAATGCGATGATATATGAGATTTCGTTGATATAAAAAGCGACTGGTGGTACCCCTTTCTTTTAGGGTTCGGTTCGCATGTTAAGTTCTAAATGATTGTGATTTATAGTGCATGATAATGAACCTAGTAAGTGTCACGTGTGTTAGGAACAAATTGATTTATGGATGGGAAGCGGGTGTGACTCAGGTGGTGGTTAAGGAAATGTAGTACATACTCTATAATTCAGTATAGTCCAACCATTCTTAGGTACTTTGTCTCTAATAGTGATATAAGTTACTTCTATGATAAAGGTAAACACGGTACGAAATTCTAATGGAGCAACATCTGTGTGGTGCGAACTATTTAGTGTCAAGTACATTGGACGTGACCATAAATAATTCGCAAATACAGAGACACGTGACCGACTAACTAACATATAAATAACTATGGAACATAATGATAGAACATACCTTAAACCTATAATTTCCCTTCGATTTTGTCCAAATAAATAAATTATGCAGATTGATTCTTTACTACTCACCTAAGAATAATCGTGCATTGTAAACTTTTACACATTACCTACTGAACCTAGCTACAAAGTGGCTCTCTCCCTCGCCCACGTAGCGTTCGTGTGCTGGGCCCATAAAGCCGCCGTGTGAGCCAAGGCATGAGCTACGAGCCACGGGCAAAGGGTGTTACTTTACTTTTAATCTTGGAGAGCGCACAACTTTTATATTTACGAGGAAGCTGCCTCTTTATGGACTGCGTTGTTGCTCTTCAAGATATGGGTCGGAGTAAGATTAGTTTAGATGAAATGCTAACTAAATAACTGCCTTTCTTTCCAGTGTGTTGTAGGAAATGATTAAGGTAGTAGAGCTCAATGGATTCTATTGGGGGGAAGGATAGCCATCTATCACCAATATATTCCATTTTAATACCATATAGTGATGAAAGTGTGTGAAAAAAGTCGTTTCTTCAAAGTTTCGGCACCGAATTCATCAGTGCGTTAAAGGAAAAGGGTATATTGTATGTCATAAACTACATATTAAGCGTCGCTTCTTCGATATAAATACTATTGAACGACAGTTAATAGTACTCTACTAAGTTCTAGCTTAGTTTCAGCATTACATTGAAATGCAGGTTATCGTAACAGCCGCTACATAGTACGCGAATAGCCAAGTCATATAAGTTTCATGTGGAATATCATTTTACGAGTTCCGTTCGCCAAATCCAGGGTAGGGGTTGCGCCGATTGTCATCAGCTGATCGTATCTTTAGGGGCTGGTTAGGCGACATGGTAGGTACGGAAAAGCTGTATTGCGTATGGTATTGTTATAAAATTTGTTAGATTATAAAAATCGGGTATTGTATTATACAAAAAAATATAGAAAACATTGGTACATGATCTAACAAGCATTGAAACTTAAACCTATTCAACCGTTGTTATTATTCAAAGGTAAGTATCATTGTCGGGAAACTTATACACATAGATTATGTGTCCTGAATAAGTCTTTGTTGTAAATTATTATAATATGATCAAGGATCTTGCAGTAGATAATTAATGTCTTTTTTTGGGCATTTATTTGCAGGAGATGAATAAGACACTATCATATGTGAAATTTGGCATGGAAACTATCAACTATATATTAATAAATTAGACTATCTATTAATTTAACTATAACTATGGAAGAGCATGTATGAGAAAGTTAATGGGTGTGAATGAAGCAAGAGAGATTTGTCAGGATCGTTCCAGGTGTCTATCGACAGTCGATTTCTATTGCATACAAACCCCGACAGTAATGCTATAAGTAACCTAGTTTAAAATATACGTATACTAGTTTGTATATAAGGCTACACAATGTAAATTACAAAAAATCCCAGCATTGTTAAAAACCAGTTAAAAAGACATCACTGGAAGCAGCAGGAAAACATGAAACGCCAGAATCGTAGATAAGGGCCCAACAAGTAAATTACGAGTACAATTTGAACCATTATTTATTTTTATGATAAGCCCTTAGATTAATTACTTGTCGTTCCTTTTTCCTTTGCCACGTCCTTAAAGCGAGAGGGCATTTTGATTTATGGTCCTAAAGTGTTCATATTTAAACAAATGTTGCTTTTTATTGTTCCCCATGATAGTATTTCAAAGTTTATTGATTAGTTTCGAGGCTATTAAAATAATGAGTTATTGTTTTCTGTGTTGACTCAGTCGTAATATTTTTAAAGGGTTTAGTTTCTGTTTTCGACGTTGTTTTAAAAAAATTGGGGCGCTATTCTGTTAATAATTTGATGTTAATCCGAAAAGTGAAATAATTATGTTGAATTTATTACCATTCTTATTATCATCGACTCAATGTTGATGCTGAATAAGGGGTTTTGATACAATTTATTAACCTTTTCTTTAGCAAGTTATCACCAGTTCTACCTTAACATTCACCACTACCTCAATTCTACTACTACTTAATGCTACCCGATATAATATTATATGCATGATCTGTTAAGATTTAGATAGTATAATTATGTTTGAAATAAAGAAACCTATTTGTATCTAACTATAACTTAGAACGAAAGTTAACTAAATTCTAATGCAACTGCCACGTCTATCACCATAATAGCACCCCGACTTTTGTCTTTGAAATAAAAATAATCTCTTTTAACGTCTCTCCCATATGAAACTACGTCTGCGATGGTTTATGGCTTTATAGTCTATTTTTAATGCGTTAAAGCAGGAGACGCTATGAAATAGGATTGATGTATGGTTTAATGTTTGGCTTGGATTTATTATTGTTTCTACTATGAGGAAGCTGTTTGTGAGAAGGGACATTTGTTAGATCGGAAGACAATGTATGGGAGCAATAAAATGTAAATTAATGCCATATTTGTAAACTGAGAGAAAGTCGTAAATTTATGTTGCATGCTACTTATCCGTATTCTGGTAGAAGTGTTTACAGTTTATAAGTATACGCATACGATTTTGACGACCTCCGTGGCGCGATCGGTTAGCCGCCGGAACGCTAATCGTGAGGTCCCGGGTTCGATTCCTGGTGGAGGCACAGTTAAGAACTACGCTTTTCTACTGCTTTCCAGTCTGGTTGTTGATTATATATGCTGTATATGTATTTATCTATGTATAATATGTATATATTTCTTAAATATACGTTGACGAGTACCCTTAACACAAGTCTTAAATGAACTTACGAAGGGGCTAGTTCAGTTGGTGTAATAATGTCCAAATATTATTATTATTGTATACACATCACGCGCGTTTCCCTACAAAAAGGTATACAGCGATCACGAATCTTTGTCATCCATATTACTCCTCATACAGACTCGGCGGCGTTATAGGTACCTCTAACGTCACCCTTTTACAATATTGAATCTATTTAACTGTCATATGTCTTATCGATCCTAGGTACTTTTAATGTCACTATTTTTTCAATATGTCGTTTATCTGACTGTAATATGTCTTAACGGAACCGCCCTTCCACCTTGCTGTGGGCTATAAGCTTGTATACATATGTATTTATATGTCACAATAATCAATATACCCATAAATAATAATCAATAAACCTTAATAAGCTTATAAAAATTTCCTCAGAACATTGTGTTCTGTCCACTACCTCTGAAATCATGAACGTGATAGTGTATGAAAAATACAGTACGCAATTAAAATTGGATACAAAAGTGAAAAGCAAATATTTGGATAGACTATACAAATGGATGAGCAAAGTTTGTTTAATAGTCACACTATTGACTGTGACAATAACCTCATTTACTTCATACAGGTATGATACGACCATAATACCCGATTGGGTGTATAGGATTAAGGAAACATATTGGGGTTGAGATGGGAGGTTTTAGCAATTGATGGAGGATTAGTCTCTTAGTCGCATCATGCTATAGGAAACGTTAGGTAACTTGCTACTTTCTGTTCAAGACTAATATCAAATAAGATATTTGCAACTGGGAAAAAGATTTATGGTAGTGAAAGTTGGCAAAAGAAGCATGAAAATAGAATCAATGCCGTCGAAATGCGGTCACTGAGAAGCATGTTAGGAGTGACATTGAATGATAGAATTAAAAATAGTGTGATAAAGTAAGGTTGCGGTTTGAAAGAAGATGTAGTGACTAAGATTGAAAAGGGCATGCTTCGATGGTTTGGACATGTTATGCGGATGAATGATAGCAGATTGACAAAAGCAATATATATGAGTGAAGTGGAAGGGCGGTTACGTAGGGGCCGGCCTAATAAGACATATAACAGTCAGATAGACGCGATATTGAAAAAAGGTGACGTTAAGTGGTCTGTCAGGACCGGGACAAATGGGGATGCGTGATCTCTGCCTCCCCCTCTATAGGAAATCAGGCGGGATGTGTGTGTATGCATGAAAAATATTCAGGAAGCGTAGATAGATATTTATAAGGAATATTATATTCATGTGTCCAAGGTTCTACCCCGAAAGGACGTAAATGATTATGTATATGTATGTCGTGTACAAAATCACATAATACGACCTCACATTCCTCTCGGTATGGACAGAACCTTGAAGGCGAAAATACCACCAAGATAACTTTTTAGCAAGAACATTGTGGATGTTATGTTATATTTAACATTGACGACCGGTTGCTAACCTATCGCTCAAAAGAATTAATTAACCCTAGTAGTCGCATCCTACGAAATACGGAAGAACGGCAGCTAGTTTGCATTCTTCTGCGTCTGATACTAGCATAGGACAAACATAATCCTAACAGACAACAAAATATATAAACTAACCTGGTTTATCCAAATCGCTGATAAAAGGTTCCGTTTCTGTGTAGGCCGTGACGAGACCGGCGGTCTTGAGGAGACCGAGACCGACCCATAAGGTCCAGAGAGACCCGGTCTTCGGGTTGCACATCGCACTGGGTTAGGACGACCACATCACTCGCACTTAGGTTCCTAGGGTTAACGGTTTACCTGGAAGAAAGAGAGGTAATTTTATGATCAAAGTAAAGGTGGGGGAAAACATTATCAAGTGCAACTATGCCTTTGAAAGACCAAATAACTTAGTGGAGACAGTGGTCATCTGAGCTTTTGCATACCATAAAAGAGAGGAAGGTCGTGAAGAGAGTTTTATTTTTAACATCATGTATACAAAAATAATACTGACGCTTTATTCATGTTCCTAGAAAACATAGAAAACATATAGAACAAGTAATATAGAAAACATATCCAAAACAAGTAAAAAAGTCACTTAATGTCTAGCCCATTAGATACCTGAAACTACATTTAGAGAGAAAAATACAGTATACCACGTTAACTAAAAAACGCTTGTCAAATGCAGTTTATTTCACACGCCCCAAAATTGAACCTCTTCTTACACCATCCGGTATTTCTGAGCGAATAATACGATAAGAAATAAACAGCCAAGCGTGAGGACATGTGACAGAAATTCACGGCAATATTTATGTTATTGCACAAATCATAAATCTTGGTGCGTGATGCCGTCGCCGGGGGTTGAGGCTTTGTGCCGCCAAGATATCCGCCATTTTGTATTTGCATTGACATTCAACGGAACACAAAATGTAATGCGCCGTTCGTGACTTACGTATACGTGTATACTTATCGAATATATGTGAGAGAGATTCTTTTATTATTCCAAACGACAAAAACGAGTTCACGACCATTAACCCTTGCGGGATAGTCAGAGGTTCAGGTGTCCATCTCCGCAATTGCGAAGGTAGTAATTCTCGAACCCACATGTTTACCAGATAGTCAGTACTCAATGTGACAGGTGATAAGCTATGTCGCCATTTACAAGCACCAACTATTCACGATGTTTTCCTTCACTGTAGTATTCGACAATATAATTTTATTACTTTTTATTTATTTTTTGTTATTTTTCCTTATTCGAAATCAATTGCGTTTTTTTAGTCAATCATAACTAGAAATACTTTCGTTCTATTTAAAAAGTCTTTTGTATCTTATGTAAACTCACCTAGTATGGTCAACCCTAATACTTAATGTTTCTGATACATAGAAAAGCCTTATAAAGTTATAACTACCTATCAGTGTCTATTACTCGGATATTAATCACATCCCTATACATAATCGGGCAGTTCAAGGTTTTTCTAGTTCTACTGATATCATCTTTCCTACAACTCAGAAAGACAAGAACCCACTTCCACTAAATGTCATACTCAACGAATTCCCGCTACTATCGATTGTACTCGAAACTTACAAACTCTCAAGCGCCTCTCGCTGCCAACTTTCCTTATAATTATTGATAGCAAATAGTTGACGAACTCAAACAAAAGCACGACCAACTTGTCCCAGGGGGTAAACACGACTCTGCAAATATATCTCATTAATCAACAAACATCGGCTCGGTTTGCAGACGAGTAGCTGCCACACACGTATAGTGTAAACGCACCGTTTCCCCAAGTAAAACAAAATCGGGTAAACACGGCCCCTGTCATAGAGCTCAAATATTTGGTTAGACATGGCAATCAACGATATCTATACTAATATTATAAAGCTGAAGAGTTTGTTTGTTTGAACGCGCTAATCTCAGGACCTGCTGGTTCGAAATCAAAAATTGTTTTTGTGTTAGATAGACCATTCTTTAGGAAGGCTTTAGGCTATATAATAATATTTGGCTGGAATGTACCCAGGTGACAATTTTATTGGGTTACTGGTTTTGTTAGGATCTGGTTTGTTAACTTACTGGCTATCCCTCTGTATTAAAATGATCATGATGTGTTTAATAATATAGTGTGCCTGTTTATTCTCCTACGCTTCCAAAAATGTGATGAGTTAAATATGCCATGGACTTATAAATTCTATCTACTCTTAATTACATCTCCCTGCTGACTAGAAAGACAACTATCAGTGTTTTATTCACATACCGACAAGTAATAAAATACACCAATTTATAATAAATATAAAGAAAGTACCGCTTCTAAATCCTTTACAGCTCTTTTATGATAACAACGGAATTTCACCTCAAACCATCTGTTGAGGGCCCAAGTGTGCATTATTGAATATTAATAGTGTTTGAACGGGTGGAGATGGCTATTTTCTTACCCACTCGAGGCTGATTCCCACGATCTTAAATAGAATACTAAATAGCTTATACGTGGCATGTCGCAGGAGGTGAATTAAACTACAGACCTATTAAATGTATTAGAGAGAGTGAAAGCTGTAACGAATGTTCCATTTCTAAACTATACTTACCACGGTATCAATACTAACAGGACCATCACATGGTATATTATATAATTTCTTTAACCTCTGATCCACATATACTGGGATTAGGTAAAGGAATATATCTATGAATATATAATGTAGCACTATTCTAGTGGTGCTGGCATTCTTTTAGAAGCTATAACCAGCATAAGAAGACAGTGGATTGGTTGATGAATATAACATCTTTTGTGTACATACATATACATTAACGTCCTGTAATCACTTTCGGGGTGGACAGATCGTTGGATACATGAAAAAAATCTTCTTGAACAAATCATGTATGTCTTTTGTATGGAAGATCTCATACAAAAACTTTACAAAACTATAGTACTACTTTCAATCTGCTTAGCAAATCCAATACTAGTGACACTTGGAGAATGATAAAAAGAGGAGCCACTGAAAGAGTGAGAAGAGTGGAGCGAAATAACAAACAGCGCGATACAAAGCGAGAGTTAAAAATTCAGTCGCTCCATTGAGGACAGATTAGCGCCGAGCTGCCAGACTTACGATTGCGCCCGATTCTCCTAGACGAATGGCAGATGTTATTTGCATATACAGGAACACTGTCTGTCTAATCAGGTGCTAGCTATTGTGAGTGAAAAAAGTCTTTAGTAATGTCGATGCGAAGATAGCCTCTCAAAAATTAATATACGTAATAGGAATGTTAATTATTTGAAAAATGTATAGTACATGAGGACATGTTTCAAGTGTTGATGCTTTTACGATTTATATAAAAGGCTTAATAGTTCAATCAAAGTAATATAAAATTCTATTACTATAATTACAATTCTAAGTTCAATTCTACACCTCTTTAACTTATACATAAAAAGGTCAGTATTTACGTAACAACTTAAACTGCACTGGGCAGAAGAGATTTGAGCAGAAACAGCTAAGATTCAGAATGAATTTTAAGTATTTGTAACCCTAGAGGATAATTCACTGTTCAGCTTAATAGTATTAAAGATTCATGAGACTGTATTTACAGCTATAAAAACACATTGTAATGAACTTGCACTCTTATATTACTTATCAGTTACATATAATTCAAAGACAATATATCCAATCACTGCACGTCAACTGCGCGTCTCAATTAGCAGAATCCGCGCCCACTGTCACAGCGAACAAGGCGGCGTATCTCCGCCCAAGTTAGGCGTTCGTCGGAGACTTTAATTTGTTTGTAAAATGAACTGCCTCCGAGTCACTCCGCTGATTTATGTTCATGTAAATGTTTGCAGACATGTGTCGAGATGCTCCGACTTCGGTTATCGCTCGCCCCTTTGATGGATGGGTTGGAGGCTGCATAGGAATGAATGAATGAGCGAATGAATGAGGATGTAGGTTGGTTGGGAAATGAAGGTTTTGGGTTTGATTGTCTTGCAGAATTAGAAATGATATAAGGAGTTTCCTGCATGTAAATTTTTGAGTGCTCTTTTAGTCTGGGATTTTCAAAGAATCGACGCTAACTGTTTTTCGTTCAAGTATGGCTTGGGAGTACAGTAGGGAACTAGGGTTGAATTTCGTTGTGTGATGGACTTGGAACCAAATAATCCCAGAAATAGAATATTATTTCCACAACGTTAGTTTAACCCTAAAAGTGATGTAAGATCGTGTACATATTGCGTAATAATAGCAAAAAGCGCTGTTAGACGCTTGAAAACATATTTTTTGATACTTACTGGTTAAATACATCGGAATATGTTTAAGTAATTTCTAACCAATAGTTAACTACACTTATAAAACAGCCATGCTTTTATTTCGAATAAAACCATTCAACTGGCGCCTTACAATTCGGCTGAAAAAGGTTCGACTTTGGCCAGTGTCGGTCATTGAATGAAAGCCTCGAGGAAATTGGCTCGAGGGAGCTCCCATCAATCATTTAGGGCGCAGGCACCCAAGGGCAGGCTTTGTGGGACTCATATTAGAAGTTATGGTGTTTACTCACTGCAGTTAATGCGTAGTTTTATTTATAATAGTTCTAATATATTGTGACTGGGTATTCAAAGGCTTAAGTGCACTTCTCCGAAATTTAGAAACCATGTTCGGGATGAGAGACTAAAAATCCACGTTCCTCTATATATCTAAACAGCACCCAACTCGATAGGTAGTGAACCGTATTGCCGTATACAGGCACTGGCTTCCATCATACTTGGCGACTGTAAATTATGTACATAAATGAAAAAAATAAACACTTTATTATTAGGGTTACAGCCGGGATAGACCCAGAAGAAGAAGTCAGAGGTGTTTTCCACTAAGTTAAGGCCATGTTTAAGCATACACTTCACAAATTTCAAAAAGTTTTACATCATTCTTTGAATAATTTAGAAGATCGCTTGCATATCTCTTATTGTTTATTCATTCTCATTAATTGTGAACGAAATTCTCTATGCTATGCTTCAAATACTCAGAAACCATGGTAACAGGGTCCTTAGATTAAATTTTCAGATTTTTCTTTTATATTGTTCTGTCCAAGATGTTATTTACATGCCTTCTACAATATATCCTAATTTTTCTGTTCAGTTGTTCTCACGACATTTACTAAACTACCAATCTGTGTTCTACCAAAATCTCTTCTCGACAAAGATTATATTATTTATCTTCAGTAACCTCACGAGAACACCGAGTGCTAACGGCCCCATCCGATCAAAGCCCAGCTAAGTAGATTAAATTCACAATTAAGATGCTAAACGGCACTGTGGGTGCAATGTCACGTATGCAGGTAACTTCTAATAAGTCCATATGGTTCACGTATTGAGTGCAAACACAATATTTGGTAACCGGCGCCGATATTCACGATCAAACAACAAAGTGGACGGGATAGTTATTGGGTTGCAGCGAGGGTTCTGTAGGTATAGTTTTGATGTAGTAGTAATTATGTTGGAGAATTTATAATGCATATTTATGTATGTAAAAGTACTACATACTAAGATATAAACTGAACTTGGTGATTTTAAAAGCGGTGATGAAATCATCAAAAATTCAAAAAATACGTTATGTTTCCTAAATAATGTTATTGATATACGTATACGCCAAAAATTTGTACAGAAGTACATAATCTTCTATTTGAACAAATATAGAGCAACAAGCCTACAAAATTTTACAAGAAAATGGTACTTATCACTTATATTTTGTAAACAAAGAATTACCTTTGCTAACCAACGTTGAAAAATTGTTGAAGTCTACTTAAGTAGCTGCATTGAATTCTGCATAATAGAAATCAATTTACCATACATAGTAAATTGACAATAAATGGAAGAGAATGGCGCTGTCATATTTAAACCCACCAGAGCACAACCGCAGGCAAGCCACGTTAAGCGTGGGCGTCGTTGATTACTAGAGAAAACAAGTTTTATGAAACAAGTGTTCTAGCAGAAGTATAAACAAAGTTATAAATACATACTTGCATATACATAAAGGGCCTTTAATGTCTTTTAGGGTGGACAGGACCTCGGAGACATAAAAACATTTCCTAGTACTTGTCCTTAGCGCATTAGATTCCATTAACCCCCTTTATTCATCTTGCACGGCGAATTCTTAAAAGTTGTAGGAAAGGGTATTGTATGAACTTTCCAGATACGCATCAGATAAAAAATAAAATTCTTGTATTTTCCGAATAATATTAAATTCACTACTATGAATTTTAACATTTAATATAACAAAATAAACAAATACAATAACAACATGATCATTTTCTACAATATCTATGTACAATGTATAGTATTTACGTATACATAAATATGTTATTTATTCTCATATTACTATCACAAAGTTCTAATCATGTTTTCTGCTTGCGCAACCCTACATTAGAAAAACTGTCAACATAACTTTTCACACGATCTTGTTTAAGGCGCACCTACATTTGCACAAAAGAATTCCTGAACACCGATTATCGGCAAGTGTATATTGGCCTTTAAAAGGAATTTATTGGTACACTAATAATAGTCAATACGCGTTCACGACCATTAACCCTTGAGGGGTAGTTAGAGGTTCAGATGTCCATGTAATTGTGAAGATAGTAATTCTATGGCCACCTCGAACCCACGTGTTAACCAGATAGTCAGTACTCAATGTGACAGGTGGTCAGCCATGTCGCAATATACAAGCACTAACTATTGCCTGTTCGGGGAACCAGTAGGTTTCGTCACGATGTTTTCCCTGAGCATAGTAGTCTGTATTGCAATTCTAAGTATATTACTAGAATGCTAAATATCTATCTTTCTTCGCGTAATAATATATATTTCTAATCGGTGTACATTATTTTATATAATACATGGGTGAAGTGGAATGGCGGCTACGGAGGGACTGGCCCAATAAGATATATGACAGTCAGATAGACGCTATTTTCAAAAAAGGTGTCGTTACACCTATAACCGCCGCATGTGTATCGGGAGGCGTATGAGTCTCAATGAAGCGAAAGTGATTTTGTCGGGAACGATACGGATGGGGATCCGTGATCTCTACTCCCTCTACAGCGCAAAAAGCGTGATATGTATGTATGTATCATATATAACACATCACGCTCTTCTACCTAAAGAGGACATCAGAGGATTTTAATATTATGAATCATAATCGTGTAAAGTTTATTAAGTAAATATTATCAAGCCTGTTCCTAGCAATATTTTGCTTCACTGGTATCCATAACTCTGCATATATACTCGGCAGTTATAGCTAGATTGTGATCCTCGTATTTGTGAGCACACCCTATTTACGATAGGTGTCATCATTGACAGAATTCGCGTTCACATGAATACCAAACGAGACGGTTACACAACTTTCCCACGGATTATAGCTCTTGCGAGTCAGGAAGATGTCCCATTATGGTGTATACTAATAGATTATTTTTAATTGTGTATATACAATAGTAACATAGATAACAAAACAAACACTTCAGGACCATTAAGTTTTTGAGAATAGACAGAGGTTTAAGGTGTCCAACTTTGTAATTGCGAAAGTAGTCAATCTATGGCCACCATAAACCTAATTGTTGACCAGATAGTAAGCACTCAATGAAGTGTAATGTCGTTAGCCGTATTGGCAATTAGAAATGAGATTTATTTTATTCTTTATATCGCATACTCTACTCATCTCGATTCGCAAAAGCTACCACTCCGTCCCACAGCTTGTAGACAAAGCGTGTTCTTGATACAGGTGTCGCCACCCTCGTCAGCCTGCGCCGTGAAGGGTTACAACAGCCTTACGCCGCGGTGTCTGCTTCGTGAATTAGGCTCCGGATTAATTTATTACACTATACTGAATTTAGGCTCCTGTTTTTACGACATTATGTAAGAGGAGTTTAAAGGACTAGGAAAAATTTAAAAGAAAAGAAAACCGTGTATATAAGACAGTTAGAGGCTTTATCTTTGATATTATAATGATGCTAAAATATGGCTACATCAAACCACTATTACTAGTGATTGAGTTGCTACCATTAGCTGAGTTTTGGAATTATCTTTAGCAACATATAATCTTTAATTATTGTAAGCTAAAGATAATTCCTAAACTCAGCTAACGGTAGTAACTCAATCATTGACTATTCCAAAAAAGGTAAAAACTCTTACAATACCTTTACACAATCAATTTTCCTAAAAGTGTTAAATGTAGTATCATCCATGCTTGTAATTAGAATGTTATCTAGCAAAAACGCTGAATGGTGTGAGCAATATCGTGGAGCTGTTTACCCTCGTCACCCGGTGTGGTCAGCCGAAATGAAGGCGGAAACATAGGCCATTGCGCCCCTGGATATGGGCATAATTTATTTCGCTGGTGCAATAAAGGCATAAGTCAGAAAAAAACGATTTCTAAAAACATACTCAATATTTATAAATAAAAATTAATTTCAAATAAAAACGCCATATTATTATTGTCTTGTACATTAAAAATCGTACTTGATATTTACAATACTATGTACTATTTAAACACTTCAACATCGAATTGGTCTAACGACATTTTAACAAACAAATTCATACATTATATTATGCATTCACGTCCTTTAACCCCTTTTGTGGTGCACAGGACCTTAGAGATATAATATCTCCCAGCCCAGTTTTTAGCATAATTATTGGGATTGCAATGTCATAATGCAACATTGGTGACAGAATGCTGGCCACCGGCCAATAGATTCTATGTACACCAGGTCCCTTAGCTTTTTTGTCACCTACGCTATGCCGGGAAGAGCGGCTACTTTGTACGTCCCAGCGAGCACGGGGATACACAAATTAATTTAAACAACATAATACACTAACCAATATTTAGGCATTCATACTGTTAACTCATCATTTATCTTGCATACATTTCAGGTTGGTCTTCTCTACGAATTTCGGTGAATCCAAATGTCCGACACAGCCTTAGCCGTCTAGCTATCAATCCATCGCTCCACAGATCCAACCTTCTGATCGGTGCCTTGCCTACTGCGCCAATACATGTTTACTCTGAAGGCTTTGCGATATGCCGGAGGCTACTAACCGAATGGTTAGGGGTGTTTATTTTAAAGCGAAATATACTTTCAGGTGTATACGAGTGGTTGATACTCATTGGAGAGGGCTGAGAAGCCTATTGTAACATTACGTACCAGAGTTTTAAAATATTATTAAAAATCAATTTAAAATATTATTGAAAAAAATATTTATATGTTAAATATCTTGCATACATACCTACATACACATTACGACTAATTTCCTGTAGAGGGCCAGGCATATATATTTATCTTATTTTACGTTTCGAAACCGTTGTCATTGTCTTTTTTTTTAATGAAACTATATTACGCATTAAAAAAAATTATTAAGAGATGCAGTAAAAGTGATTAGTAAAAATCGGTACCCCAAATGATTCCTATTTCACTAACGTCTCAAACTACATGACAAACGAAAAAGATATACTACTTTCGAATCTCTCATCTCTAAGCATTTAAAACACACAAAATTCATAAATCCCGAATTGGGCCGTTTTCGTCCTACTGCCGCCGTGATACAAAGGGATAGTCCCAATGTCCATCCTCGCAACTTACACGTTATTTGCTTGTCGGCTCAACCGACAAATTGCGAACTTGTTTCCCCATTTAATTGGGTGTTCTTACGTATGTTTTCCTCTTGTACATGTATTTTATATAGGATTAGAAAGGTTCATTCGATACCTATATTGATCTTGTTATCAAGGGGTTAAGTTGATGGGAAACATTGTGAGGAAATGTATCTATCACTCGAATATATACTTTTATATATTATGTTTAATATTTCTAATCGGATTAATCACATTTTACGATTTAATCATCACTTGTTAACTTTTATTCTGTCTAACTAATGTAGTTTTAAATGACTAAGTATCATATCGCTCTGACTCTGACAATAAAGTTATTGTCACTTAGCTTATTACTAGTTTACTGCCTTTCGGGCTTTATGTAGTCAAACAACCTTCCTTATACCGCAAAATTGACTAACAGTCGTGAAAAAAATATGATTATAGAACATTATAAGCATCGTGAATTTTCGTCTGTTTGTAAGACGTGAACCGAAATGATTCCCAGAAACATTCATACCCACCTAAGGTAAACTTATTCAGTCCATGTAATTATTCTAGCCAGAAACAGCGACCTAGATCTGTCCTAGAACAGGCGAGCCTAAACCAACAAGATTAGCACTAACTCTGTTTAATTAAGTTCCCATTAAGGGGCATCTCCGCAAGCTTGAATTTGTTGATCAACATCTTAACAACAGATCAATCAAAATTAACAATTTGCTCGCCCAACAAATTGCTCGGGGGTCGCGAGCCTACCATAGACTACTAACTGCTTTATTCGGGTGTTCTCGAGAAGAACGAACGATTATCACTACATAGTATAAAACAAAGTCGCTTTCTCTGTTCCTATGTCCTTTGTATTCTTAAATCTTTGAAACTACGCAACGGATTTTGATGCAAATTTTTTAATAGATAGAGTGATTCAAGAGGAAGGTTTATTAGTATAATAACATCCATTAAATAGCCAGAAGTGCGAAGCCGGAGCGGGTCGCTAGTATAATATAAAGCCTACATTGTGGAGTTGTGGTAACTGAAATGCTAAATAAAATGGTATATGAGTGTCAATGAAGCGAAAGTGGTCTGTCAGGATCGGGGCAAATGGGGATCCGTGATCTCTGATCTCTCTACAGGGAATCAGGCGTGATGTGTATGTATATATGTTGTGGTAACTAAAATGCTAATGTATATGACAAAAGTGATTTATGTGTCACATGAAACAGCTGTGACGCAGGAGTAATTTTATTTCGAAGGGTTTATTCGTAAAAATTAAAAAATGTATAGTTTATTGTATATCCACATACATAGAAACCAAACCTAGATAACCAAATCTCAATAAATATAAAACCGTTCAACTCCTAATCTTATCTAAAAGCACACAAACCCAATTCAATTCACAAGTGAGATTATTCTAGAAAATGAACCAGGGGCAACTAGATTGGGCTGAACAAATAAACCGACCTGGCCGTTGGATGGGGAATTAATATTTCGTGGCCCCACGCGATGTAATTAACTGCCTCCCTTTACAACCTTTGGCAGACTTTTTTCTCATTACTGCCTTTTCAATGTTGTACTGTACTTGCATAATGTGTATGATAATTATTATACATTCATAATCATACTCCTTTTCCGGTATGGAACTCATTGTTGCGAGCACACAATATATTCTCGTTTTTCGACTCTCTTAGTCATCTTCAGTTATATTATCTGAGTTTTGCAGTCATTGATATGGTATATAAATGACAAGTAAGTTCGTTTTTATATTTTCATGTAAATAAATATATTTATTATTATTTATTAAGGTCCTATGTCCCCTAGATGGGGCAGAGGGCATCCACAGTGCTCCGCCATCTCGATCGGTCTTGGGCTTCGCGTTTGACTTCATTCCACGTCTTTCCAAATAAATATAGTTGTATATATAAATATAAATGTAATACATAAATGTGCACTGCATAATTCAAGGTGGTTCAAGATGGCCATAGAATTACCTTCGCAATTGGCCTTCACTAAAGCTCTGACTACCCCACAAGTATGAATGGTCGTGAATGCTTTTGTTTTTTGCTAGCATTTCTTTAGTATGCTAACCATTTCCACTCTTTTCTTAGTTACTTACTAGAACATGACGACAAGAAAGGCTTTGATCTACACAAGCTATCACAGTAGATATAACACAGAAGATATTATTATGTTTGCGAGATTATGTCTCTGAGAATAATATAAGGTTTTGAGAGTTTTATGAAAATTTGAATATGCTAGATAAGATAGCATAAAACTTTCCACACATCTGCATTTAATTGACCATACATATTCAAATTAACGCTAAATATTTACACACTGAGTCCATCAAGTTTTTTAGCAGAATAATAAAACTGAGTTGGCCAATCAATCACAATATTTGCATAAATTAATGACATTCATTATAAATTACATTTGAATTCCATCAACATTCAATAGTTTGCTTAAAAGTGTGATATTGCTTAAATTTATTAATACTAAAACGGCAAACTGTCACTGATTTTTGTTGCGTTTTAATTACATTACTAATTTGGGTGTTACCAGTTTATAATACAAAAAAGTTGATGAAACTTTTGTAGAATCGAACACACTACCATTAGATTACAAGATATCGCATTTGCCTCAATAGGTTTCAATCAATCAACCTATGGCAGTCCACTGCTCGACGTAGGCCTCCCCAAGGGTACGCCACAAAACACGCCCTGGCTCTCAGCCAACTACTACCAGCGATCTTCTTCAGGTCATCAGTCCACCTAGCAGGGCGGCGTCCTATACTACGTAATATATATGTTTGTTATTAATTTGTATATTTAATATCATGTATTTGTCATTTGCTAAACAGGCACACAAATAGAAAGAATGTTAACTATCTGTCAACATTTCCTGACATCTCATAGCACTTGAATAAAGGACTACGGGTGGAGACAGAATTAAGACCTACGCTTTTCTGTGCTTTCCAGTGTGATCGTTGATTATATATGCTATATATACGTTGACTAGTAACCTTAACACGTGTTAAGTGAACGTACCAAGGGACTAGTTCAATTTGTGTAACAGTGTCTCAATTATTACTATTAAGTCGTGATTATATGTAAGTAAATAAATGATATTTAAATCCAGAGCAACTCAGACTATTAAAGTGAGAGAATTGATTAAAATGAACGACGTGTCTTTCTGAGAAGTTATTTCTAACTCCAACTTAGTTTCTTCAGCTTTTAATGGATTACAAAGGAACTGCCTCATTTTAATGGACTCACAATGGGCTTTAAATGGGGAACTTTATGCAATAGCTACCTTTCTGTTCGACAGGTGTTAGAGTAATATTAATTATCAAAAATATAAATTATAGTGACTAAACTATACTAGTAATAAAAGTACTACTATACTAGTTAACATATTATCTGAGCAACGTAATGAAACCTTTTATTTATTTAAAACAAAACTAAAGAAACATAATTATAATAATGTAACGTAAGCACATACACTACAGCTAGTTATTTTCTAGAAAAGTCGCAAATTCTACTGAACTATTTATATACTCATACAGTAACTCGATCATTAGAGTTGTACAATTACAGAATACAAATAAAGTAGGTTCTTCTTCATCAATGCTCTGAAATGCGATTTATTAATTAATCGAGTTGCAAAATATCGCCGCTGGATTGATCATTAAGCATTTTATTGTTTCCTCATAACAATTCATTAAGAGAACGATCTGTTGAAACATCGTAACATCAAAAAGTAGCGAGTAATTTGATACGACTACGATTTAATCGATTCACGGACGCGATTCGTATTGTTTTATTGCGATCCGTTTCATTTGAGGCTATTATTTTGTTTACGGCGAAACGAATTGATTAACTTTTACGTGTTTTTTCTTTAATTTGCCTAGAGCATTCCACTTGATTAATTTGGTAAAAACCATGCGAATAACCTCTGTTTTTATTATGTGAAACTTTTTTGTCCTAACTACATTAAACAAGCTTAATCTAGCTTTTTAGATACAGTTAGCTATGGTCTGTCGCCATGATTTATGGGCTAGTCACAAAACCACTCTCTACATAGGTATAACATTTCTACATATTTAGATTTTTGATAGAAAGGAAACATCATTGTTGTATATATCGCTTTAATGATGGCATTTATATTAGATAATAATATTATTTGTTAGATAATTGTATTATTCCTTGGGTACAATAAATTTACCAACCTGCAGTTCTTTGTCGTCTCCTCTGATAAGTTTTATTAATCGAAAACTCAATATTATACAGTAATCATGGGTAAACATATTTAAACTATAAACTTAAAGTAGAAACAAAAATTAAATTATATAGAAAATATCTTTATAGTTTATAGTTTTATTACTTAGCAGATAGATTACATTCTATTCACGTACCATCTAGAGAAACTTATTCTATATAAATCTATCTAAAACGTTTGTCTGAGCATTTGAAATCAAATGTCACATTCTATCTCAGACAGCGGGTCACCAAAAAATAAATTAAATCACGCCAACCATTATATCTTGACCTCCATTTCAAAGGAAACACTAAGGAAACAGAGGTCGTAGTAAAACAGCCCTCAGGTTGGGTTTTGAGAATAAAATTACACTTCAAATGTGGAAATAGATGTTTTTATTATGGTAATTATATGGTAGTGGTCACTGGTAGAATTCGTCGCCTTATAACAGTTTCGTAATAATTTGTTTCACTTTTGGCCGAGCTTTTAATTGCTCCACTGATGTAGATTGTAGAGGTATTACCTAATAGTATCTTTATCTGAAGGTCACAAGTTTTGCTGGATTGAAACGTTGAAAGAAGGTACATACATACGACGATGACGACCTCCGTGGCGCGATCGGTTAGCCGCCGGAAAGCTAATTGTGAGGTCCCGGGTGCGATTTCCGTTGGAGGATCGAGTTAAGAACTACGCTTTTCTACTGCTTTCCAGTCTGGTCGTTGATTATAAATGCTATATATGTATTTATCTATGTATAATATGAATATATTTCTTAAATACACGTTGACTAGTACCCTTAAAACAAGTCTTGAACTTACCAAGGGCCTAGTTCAATTGGTGTAATAATGTCCAAATATTATTCATTTATTTATATAAGAAGACTTAGTGCTTGTAATGAGTTCCATGGAATCTATTAGATGATAATGATCAACATGTTCCCAATAATCATGACAAGCTTAACTTGTATGAAAATGATAATGTTATGTCTATGAAACTACGCTGAGGGAAAACATACCCGAGCTGGTAATAGTCAATGCTTGTAAACAGTGACATAGCTTACCGCACCTGTATCAATGAGTACTGACTATCTGATCAATGTTCAAGGTGGCCATAGAATTACTACCTTATCGATAACGGAGATGGATACATGAAGCTCTGATTACCCCGCAAGGGTTAACCCAAGTTAATGATCATGAACGCATCTTTTTGTCTCCAAGACATCGTTGTACCGGAAGAGTTTGACAGTCGTGTATTCGTTTAAATCATTTGTTATATTGTTTAGATTTATTATATTTATAAAGACAAAATATAGGGTATTTTCTAGTTTAACATCATGTAGATAAGCTTGGGATGAGAGATGATAGAAATATATTAAATTTATTTATTCCTAAATTTAAAATAATATACGAGTTACGAGTATACCAAGTTTAAGACAGCTGGTTAAAGTATATAAAGTCCCATACTATCACTAGTCTACATAACAACGTAAAATATGAATCAAACGACCTCCTCACAATTCCGAATGGCTTGTGGATCGAGTAATGTGATGTCATAACAAGCGATTGTTATCTTTTAGAAGTTCAAATTAACATACATTTAAGTACTGTAACTATTTACGTTAGTTTGCTGAGTAATAAAATTAATGTTACTGGGTTTTAGGGGTCAGTTTTGACTGAGGTATATTTAAATTAGATAGGTGATATCATAAAAATGGTTCTTCTTTATCAGTTTATATAATGATTGTATAAAAGGTATCTGTATTTTATTGTATGGTGTATGAATTGGTGGTGGATGGGATACAACGTGTAATAACATAACTTTTGCTAGAGATAGCTAATAGTCTGTGTTATTAAGCTATTCTCACATTTATTTTAGGAGTTATTGACTTTGAGTATTTAAGCACATATAAAAATGGCACCTTGCGTGACCTTATTTCTGATTCAAATGTCCAAAAAATAAATGTTCTAATAATAATCAAAGCCAAATTCGTAACGATTAAGCTTGTAGATAACTAAACTAAACAATCCAATAGGCGCTTATGTAACTACGCAATACTTGACCATTAATTAAAACATAGAAAGTATCAATTTCACACTAAAACCCACGTAATTGAAGGTAGAACATCTGTTGCTAAAATTATCTTACTACCAAACAATCAAACGGTCAATTCCAAGCCATGGACTAATAAAATGCGAGTACGATATCTTCATAAAAAGCTATACCAGTTTCTTGAAACCCGACACGTTCTTGACCATTATTTGACACGTTATCATATTCATCTTTGGCTTCTAGAACCGGAAATGGTGAATAAATTCCGTACAAAATGTTAATGACATCATAATTTACTACTATGAGGTTTGCTATTATAAAAAACTAAGTCGGACATAGAAACTGGCAGGTGTATCTAAGTTGGCAAAGGATTCAACTTATAGGTTCAGAGTTTGATTCCTAACAGGAACACGTGGAAATGAAATGTTATATTAATCAAAAATGTATCAACATACTTATATCTATTTTCGCAAAGCATAACACACAATTTCTTCGATGAGGAAAGCCATCATGAGTAAAGCTATCTACCTATTTGCATAAGAGACAACCTGTCACGTTAGTTTCTGTCTATTTTGGGTTTGTTGCGAATGAATGGAATTTCAATTATTTATGTTATAGGTATAAATTAACTAATATGCGACTTATTTTGTTGAGATAGATTCACGAACATCTACGATCCCGTAAACAATAATTGTCATACGATGTATGTTAATTCTACGTATGTAAGACTAACATCCCTTTATTATTCACGTTATATACATATATAATTGTAACATTACTTGAACCACAGATCAGAAAACGAACCCTAATGAAACCAATCCAACGCAGACTGCAAAGCTCCCCGCCAAGGCCAGTTGGCTAACAACCCTGTAAAGTTTATTAAAATCCGAAACAGCGAAATGTTGTAATTTACATGAAATGAGCGCCGAAATGCTGCCAATTACTCGGAGGCAATCTGGGCGCGATTCAACTTATGGCCGCCATTAAGGCCACGCCGAAGTCGCAATTTAAAATCTCCTCAAGAAATGTACATTCGCAAACAACACTGTTGTCGGACTCAAATCGAGTGGAACTAGCCGTGTAATGCACACAATTGGGGAATAGGTGATTTGTTATTTTTTTGCCTCGTGGTACTTAATTTTCACTAGAAATTCAGAACAGTGACAGAGTGGTGTTCTGTGACAATATAAGTCGAGTATAGACTATTGTCTTCGTCCAAAAACAAGAACGTTTCTCCTTGTGTTTAACTTCACAATCATATCTAGCTGAATAACGTATACGTTATTCTTTCGTTCTTTAAAATACGTTAAATTTATCAGTATTCCTATTAAACGATAAGTAAGAAAAAATAGTAAGTAATTACAACGTACATAACCGTCCCTTAGGCACGTCAAAAACACGCTAGGAAGAAAAGCTCTTACAATTAAATTTCTGTCCAATCTAGCAAGGAAATTGACTCCTAATTAAGGATAATTTGAAGACAGACTATCTCCAAATTCCAATTTATTCAAATTTCCACAGATAAGGTCGGCCATGGTAACACAGACTTAGCAACGTTGGGTCGAACGAGAGGTTTATTGATTCATCTTGTTTGGAATCGAGTTTGAATTATTCGTTTAATTTGGCCTCACGGAGCTCCAGTGGTTGGCCAATTTATTCGGTGGAATCTGACGAGTTACAAGTATCGATAGTGTTAGTAAGGATCTGATTAATACGAGAATATAGTAGGTATAAGTTTTCAGATATATGACATAAGTAACAGAAGTATTCAATCTACTTATTGTTTCACGCGTCTTACTATGATGACCCGAAAATTGCTTGATTTTTGCGTGATTATACAATATATCATAGAAGTAAAATTTTTATGATTCCAGTTTACGTATATATTTATAAACGGAATTTTAGGAAACGTGCATATGTATTGATACACAAATGAATTCAAACATAATTATTTAGATACTTTACGATACAGCTGACGCCCACGCATCAAAACTAAAAAGTCTTCTAATTATACAAAATTAACTCGTAAAATAGTTTTATGTATATGGCTGCATAACAATTAAATGAACGTGTTGTCTAGCTCATTAATTCGGACAAAAGATTCAAACACGGACGATTAAAAAACAATTGAAAGAAGTTAATAGCGTCTTTTATCTATGAAAACTTCACAAAAGTTTTATACACATATATATATTATATTCACGTCTCTACGTCCCCAAAGGGATAAGTAGAGACTATCGATCGCCACCTGGAACGATTCTGATAAATCGCGCTTGCTTCACTCACACCAATTAACCTTCTCATACATGCTCTTTTATTCTTCACTTCGTACACCCGCCTTGACAAGAATGTCTCCAATTTGATCTGTATAATTTACGCGGCCTACCTCGTCCAACTCTACCTTCCACTTTGGCTTTATAGATTTCTTTTATTATTTTTAGTTGTTCATATACAGATATATTAGTCCATAACGAGATGACATAGCTTATACACCATCCTAATCTTAGAATAGCACAGAACGTGTAGTATGTCATTATAGATTCCGCGGTAACCAGTTAGAATGAGAAGCAATTTACCTAAAACTTGGGTCTCAAAATTATATAACTCAACGGTCACCTACACGATTCATAGAAACGAGTTTTGTGAGATATTTTAATGTTTTTTGCATATTGCGGTAAATTTGTCATGTCCTTTTGAGCCACTATCGCTTGATGGGAATTTTAAATAGACGTTCGATTCGCATATTAATCACGGATTTTGTGACACGCCAATTTGTTCATTCAATCATTCTGCTTTCCAACTGTAAACCGCGTCACAGTTGAAATATTTAACGCGTTACTTTTATAAGCTTTTCGGGAATGGGATTCATATAAACTTATGATATGTGGGAGAGATAGACGGGCATACATTTGATATACTCTTTCTGTTTTAATATATTATATAATTAGAACATGTCATGTGGATGAATGATAGTAGATTGACAAAAGGAATATATGTGAGTAAAGTGGAAAGGCGCTTACGTAGGGGCCAGCCCAACCAGACATATGACAATCAGTTAGACGCCATATTTTAAAAGGGTGACGTTAGAAGTGCCTATAACTGCCGAGTGTGTAAGTGTCCATGAAGTGAAAGTGGATTGTCAGGATCAGGACAGTTGGGGATCCGTGATCTCTGCCTTCTCCTATATAGAGAATCAGGTGCGATGAGTAGTATATATATACATATATATATATATATATATTCTTATTCGTACATAAATTCTAGAAGGTCACCTTTCTTTCTTTTATCCCATTAATACTATAATTTCTTCTTCCTTTCTATCCATATAACATCAATGCAATCTGTAAGAGACGTTTCGTGGTTCCATTTTAATATCTAAGCCGGGATCGGAGCAATAATTCGCTGAAACGAATTTATGTAATCCCCACCAAAGGTCTTGGCTCCCGAACATATTGAACTCATCGACTAGGGCTTACAAGGGTTATTAGAAAGGCATTATTATTAGTAAACTAACTAGCTGCCGTTCTTCAGCGATGTAGGAGGTGACTAAGGGGCAAGGGGTAATGGGAAGCTATTGGGCAATGGGTTAGGAACCTGTTACCAATGAATGAAAATTTAAATATATGTTTTTCATTTATGTTCATAATTTACAGTCGCTAACGGTGAGGGAAAACATCGTGAGGAAACCTGCCTATCCCTCAGGATAGGTAATAGTCAGTGCCTATATACGACAATACGGTTAACTACCTATTACGTTGGGTGCTGTCTATCTAATGATGCGCGGGCTTCGAATGACCCATACCTATCATGCCTTCGAAATTTCAGAGATGGGCATTCAAGCCTCTGACTACCCCGCCATAATAAAAAATGGAGTGTGTATACACAAGTCGTGAAGCGTATGTTATGTATTGCGCTAGAAATACAGCGATTACTAGCTTATCTTGCTTGGCGTTTTACCTTAGCAAGTTGTAGAAAACAACTTCGTAATGGCATCACTATCATGGCCCAATAAGACATATAACAGTCAGATAGACGCTATATTGAAAAAGGGTGACATTAGGTGTACTTATAACCGTCGAGTGTGTATGAGTGTTAATGAAGCGAAAGTGGTCTGTCAGGATCAGGACAAGTGGGGATCCGTGATCTCTGCCTACCCCTCTACAGGGAATCAGCCGTGATGTGTATGTATGTATGTATACATCACTTTCTCAATAGTCTAAAAATGACTGAAAAGATATTATATATACAAGGTATTTTCCACCCAACAGACATTAACGAGAGTGAATATATGTATACTGAATTGAGGACTGTCTACACTACCTACCCAAATGTACCGCGTGTAGAGACATAAAATCCGGAACCAAAACAAAACACTTGTACTTTCGAAGCTAAATTGTTCAAAGCCCTGAAACCCACCCGATAACCGGATCAATCCATAAACAAGGCCGTCCCTTTCCAACTCATCCGTTGTGAAAGGGACAAAGCGTGTAACAGATAACTGAAATTGATCCTGTTCGGAAATCCCTGGCGACCCTCACCCAAATGAAACCTTAAACTTTTTAAATATTTCCCAATCTAAAGGTCTGGGAATCATTCTTGCTTTTCATAGAAATCTCTCCCTTTGAGTCATACTATCTTATACTGTGATAATAGAAACGATTACAATAATTGTTGCATAATACAGATGTTAACACTATAAGGAAATACATCAAGAGGAAACGTATATGTTTCAAGGGACAGGTCATTGCTTGTAAGTAGCGCCACGAATAATCACCTGTCACGTGAGGTGCTAGCTGTTTGTTTACTAGGTGGTCATAAAATCACTACATTTGCAGTTTAGGAGACAACACTTGAACTAACTGTCCGGCAAGTTTATTTATCTTACATACATTCATATGTATATTCTGGCCTCTACGTCCCCAACGGAATGGGCAGATTCTAACGGTCGGTCGCCACCTGGAACGATCCTGAAAAATTTCTCTTGCTTCACTCACACCTATTAACCTTCTCATACATGCTCTTATTTATATCTCTTAGACCATTAGGCTATATATGTATAAATGAATAAATTTTGTCGGTATGGATGCAACGTTTTTGAGAACGCAATGCGCAATTACGCAATGATTGCTGGGCTTATATTGTAAAGTCGAAGACTATGTAATTAAAAGTAGAACTAGATGATCCCTATATAGATGCAATAACAATAGAGTTGACTAAAGTCCACATAGTTTTGTTTCATTTTTAAGAAAATTAACCTAACGTTCAAACTGACCTAAATCTCTGATAATACCAATAAGCCTATACAGTGTGTCTGTTCACCAAATAGTTAGTCATAAACGAGTCAACAAAAGGCACGCGGATCCCTGTTTGCACAGATCCCGTCGGTCAGTCTCCGCCGGATCCATGCTCACTAATGAACCTGTGTCAATCAGTATGTTTGTTCCCTGCCCCTACAATTAGCGAGCAAACCGTATTCCCGTTTGATGCCTTTGCAATCGAATTCCGGATTGGGAATACATTCTTGTCCCGAGCTCGAGCTGTAGAGGGTATGTGATCTAGTCTTTATTTGTTCGGGATACAGTCATTATTGTTGTCAAGGCATGAAAAAGAGCAGATAGTGTATATGTCACATAAAACTTATATAACCTATGTATGTTTAAATTTATCCATATCTGTTATATATCGTGACCACGGCCTATGCAATTGGGTCGAAACGTCGGGCAAAATAAAGGTAATCAGCTATCTTTATTAATTTATCGTGATATGACCCGGTCTCTCATAGTAAATGAAATGAGTATAAATCGCGAGTGTTTAAAAAATAACCATATCTGTTATGTCAAGGCTAGAATGAAGAGGCATTGAATGGTCTCGGAATATAATAAACGGTGAAGAGGCATCTACATAATTACATTTATTTATCTAAAGTGATTGAATAAAAATTATGATAAAAATTCTTATGGAGGTTGAACGGTCAACCAGCCATGAATTAAATTACGATAAGTTAACTTTTATCGTACTTTTAATATTATATGTTACTTTAATAGTGTCGTAATTGAAATAAATCGCTCTTAGTTTTTATAGAACACAAATAGCGTACGGGTACATATAGTGAAAACTTCTTGTATACAAAAAATTCTCAAACTACATACAAAACAATTATCATGTAAGTACAACAAAAACAATACATGTGAAACATTTTCCAAGGATTAACCATGCAAACGAATATCCCAAATAAATACCAAATGTCATATTTTTCATTAAATCTCGTATCACAAAGGTAACAAAACGCACCGAAATGCTGAAAAAATGATGTAGCATCAACCAGGCCGCTCAATTTTATGCGCAGCCATTTGTTATTTCGCTTTAAATAAAACAAGGGCATTTTTTCCGCTGGTGTTGCGTTTACCCCACTATGCGTGGAGATGGCCTGTGTAGGCGTTATTTATGCTTTAATTTCAGTCAGAAGAAATAGTCATTCATAATGTAAACAATTATGTGTAGACCTCGTCGTGCTGAAAATTCATGGACACTTTCGGTAATATACTGTGTTGTAGGTACATTGTTTGGGTGGTTTATTTGCCACGTCTCAGTTTATGAGTACAATAACTCAATACACATACATATTTAGAAATAAGAATGCATTAGCTAATGTAAATATGTGATAAATGTAAATATCCATTTCTACATGATTCAATAAACTGCGAACCCGTTTGATACAGTTGCATAAGAGTTCATATTCAGTCAAGCAACTGTCTTCACAAAGAAGCTTGTCTTCTCTCAAAACCCAATTATCACCAGACTAGACAACTATGTTAAACGATTTTGGTACTTTACTGCCAATTAAGTATAGCCAAATAATGAATAACACCAAAAAACCCGAAAAACATAAATTATATACTACAGGCTTCAGTCCAATATCTCTATGAATTGAATTGGAGCAATCTCGGAACCCCGATTCATACAAGCTTTTTGTAAATGTCTGTCGCGATAATCTCGGTTCGCAAATGAACGATCGGAAACAGAATCAATCACGCCCTCCGCCGCGTTCCCTCTGCGAAGCACTTTTTCATGCGAGCTGTGCTCATTCCTGAGCGCCTGGTGTGTGGCAGAGGTATTTAGTAACATGCATACTGATAAGTAGTAGGAATAAGTAATGAAATGGTTAAAGGGTTATTTCTAAAGACTATTAGTAAATATGTGTTGTAAATGTTGATGGTTTATTGTTAACCATTGTCTTATCAAATACTTATGTGTACTCACGTCTATCTAAGATTTAATTGATTCTAAGCCAGCTACCTTATCTGGTGTAGATACTTACCTGCAAAGAAAAACAACTTTTTGATATATATATATGTAAAACATAACACAATGATAATGCTGTAAACTATAATTCTATACTTTACAGTTTGACAGTTTCAACAGTAAATTGATCATTGACTTTGTTTGATTGATTTAATATAAGGATCATAAAATCAGTTATTGAAAGTAAAAAAAAACTTTTCATATGAAAATTTGTTCTTTAAATTATGTAATCTTAAAAAATAATAATTAAATAATGGATATTCCTGATCAGACTTAATGTCATTACAATCCTAAGACAAAGTAGAAACAAGTTAGATAAATGATTCAAAGCACTATTCTATCTATTAGGAAATCGCAACGTAGAGGAAGCGCCCACACCCCGTCTCGATGCGGTTTCAATCCATGCTAATGATCTTGTGCTTCCACTGTGTTTGCATTATGCAGTATTGACACGTGACGAATGAGGCCTCATATCATAGGCGCAATGCGAGCGACCACTGGATGATTTTGTCGCCACTGCGTGCATAATGGACACTGTTTCTAAGCGGTTTATGTGATTATGACGTTGATTCTATCTTTATATAATAATACTGTTTAAGTTACATATTTACATACTACCTACCTACTACTATATACATTATTACCTAGAAAAGTTGAAGTAAAAGGGCGGTTATGTAGGGGCCGGCCAAATAAGATTGAAAAAGGGTGATGTTAGGAGTACCTATAACCGCCGAGTGTATATGATAAAATGTATGAGTGTCAATGAAGTGAAAGTGGTCTGTCAGGATCGGGACAAACAAATCCGTGATGTCAGTCTACCCCTATACAGGGAATCAGGTGTGATGCGTAAGTATGCTATGCTATGTACTTAAGTTATAATTATAAAAAAATCTAAAATACGACAATGAAAATATGGAATGATATATTTTTAATATTCTCTTACTAGAATAGATTTTCTAAATGTAATGTGTGAATACTATAATTTTAATAAATAACACAAGTACATATTTAAGGCAATAATATTCTGGTCTTAACTCTATAAGACAGTAAACTATTGCATGCTTTCTCTTCTCTATTCCATAATATGCCTGTCTATTCTATTCCTTGGGGAACGAGGGTCATGACTACATTTTCCTGCTACAGAAACCATGTTTGTAATCTATATACTTACAAATTTTGAGTGGCATAGTTGGTATACAGGGTGGCGCATTCAAAACGGTCAGTATGGGAAAGTCTGAGACTATAAGAGATACGAAGATTTGTTCTTAGGAACCATGTCACCGATTTTGATAAAAATAAAAACTGCATTCATACTTTCTATGAAAAAACAACTGTATCCAGTACGGGAATCGAACCCGGTTGCTTTCAAAAAATAATTTGGCCCTTTTCAATTTTTCTTTTTAAATATCGATTGTGTAGGTCTTAAGCTGTAAATGTCTGTATGAAACATGGTGTCGAAAATGAATAAAATGCATTGTTTTGGCATACTTCAGTTTATCATAGTAGTTTACATACTCCGTAACAATATTCAACAGACTGTTTGTAGTTTTGTACTTCCCTACTTGTTACATACACCATAACATGTGGCATTAGCATTGCATTAATCCTTGAAGGAGTATTTGTTATCTACAGTAATCACAAACTAACAATCTATTGAAAAGTCCACTTAAAGTGACGTGTTAAACCACATTAGAAAATTACTTGTGGGATTACGTTAAGGATGAATTTTACAAAACAAGCTATGACACCATTGAAGACCTAAAAGTAGCAATAAAGTCAATTTTAACGCAAATTCACCACATGAAAATTTAAAATTCAATAGTAAGATCGTTACCTAAACGTGTTGAATATTGTATTGAAAACAACGGTGGTCACTTAGAAAACCTACTATGATAAACTAAAGTATGCCAAAACAATGCATTTTATTCATTTTCGACACCATGTTTCATAGAGACATTTACAGCTTAAGACCTACACAATCGATATTTAAAAAGAAAAATTGAAAAGGGCCAAATTATTTTTTCAAAGCAACCGGGTTCGATTCCCGTACTGGATACAGTTGTTTTTTCAAAGAAAGTATGAATGCAGTTTTTCATTTTATCAAAATCGGTGACATGGTTCCTAAGAACAAATCTTCGTATCTCTTATAGTTTCAGACTTTCCCATACTGACCGTTTTGAATGCGCCACCCTGTATATTTTAAGGAGCGTTACAAAAGAAATCTATAAAGCCAAAATGGAAGACAGAGTTTGACGGAGTTGGTCGCGTAGAACTTATACAAATTGGAAACATCCTTCTCAATGCGGGTGTACATAGTGTGAAGAACAGAAGAGCTTCTATAAGGTTAATAGGTGTGAATGAAACAAGAGAGATTTGTCAGGATCATTCTAGGTGGCGATCGATAGTCTCTACCTATCCTCTTGGGGACGTAGATTGTTAAATAAATGTACGTATTTGATATGTCTGTCTCTTATCTTTATCCAAAATATACCCAATAGCCCTAGTTGAGAATTGAAACTATGTTCCAGTCAATCACAGATACAATTGATGAGATTTCATCGTGTCAAATGCTCAAGACGCCACAGTGCGCTATTTAACACATTCCCTGCCGGCGAATGAGCGCTGCGATGGAGCGACGGCGGCATGTGGGACGCGGCGTATCTCAGTCGATAATTGGATTATCCGATTCAGCCCGCCTTGATTGGCAGCCGAAATGAACAATGAAATTTCCAATATCTACACTTCTACACAATGTGCCGTGTGGATTTGTCATAGCTGAAGCGCTTGTGACGATTAAGGTGTTAAGTGTTTAGGTTAATTTATACGACGCTGGATAAGTGGGCGTGGGTTATTGGTTTACACAAAGGATTGGAATTAAAGGTTTTGGTTTTGAATGCTATGTGCGTTCTTTATACTTTAAATTATTTTTTTGCGTAGTCTTTCAAATTATGAAATAAAAAATCACAAGGTAGTGCGTCTACAGTGGAGGATAAAACTTGAAGAATTTCTTATATACGTTTTGATAGGCTATATAGGCAACACTTGTTGAGAAGTTGAGTGCCTCTTCTGGTGAAAAATGGGTTCGGTATCCAAATCCGTATTCCACAATAGTAGAAAGGGACACCTTAGGCTCTGGCTGTAAGAATAATCATCTTAATTCATTAGTACCTTAGCCAAAAGTACCAATCTAACAATCTAATACAACAAGCTTCCATACACGTGTAGGGCGTAAGTGAAAAAGGCACAAAAGCACTTGCTCCGTTGGATTGCCAGACTAATGCATTGGCATCAGTTACTGCCACCTAGTTCGCTCCCCCGTGACTCTCCGTACAGGCCAATTGAATCGCACACTTATGAACGCTACTACAAGCATATGTACTTGTTATTGCCTATAAAGAGGTAGGAAGATGATTACGCATCTCTGTTTACATTTTTATCTCTTTTTTCATTAATATCTACTCAGGTGTCGGGCTTCGAATGGCATATACCTAAAATACCTTCAAAATTTCGTTAATGAGCATTCAAGCCTCTGACTATCCTGGCGCAATAAAAAAAAGGAAGTGTAGTTTACACAAGTCGTAATGCGTATGTTCTGTTATGTAATAACGTTAGTTTTGGACTGTTTAAGTCATTTTACCGCTTGTGAACAAAAGTCATGTGTACTAAGAAAACCCCTACGTTGCATCCTGCTCTTAAATTCAGCACACCTGAATGAAGCATGTGCTTAATCTTTTTCTAGATGATACGTTTCTTACCATTATATTCTTTATTAAATTGTTCAATTTGGGCTCTTGCATGTTTTTCGTTCGCTATTTACTTTTATTTTCCATTTGCCGTACCATCTAATTCTGAATTAATTAGCTACGAGTACTACCTACTTCTAAATCATTTATCATTACATGTTATTACAATTTCAACAAGCCTCTGACTGCGCCGAAATTTTATTTTTGCTTTCGTTATTGTTAATCTAAGACAAGGGTATCGTTTGCTCTTGGAATAATGATCTAAATTCAGTGCCCGGGGCATCCTTATTACACCACCCTCAACTAATTGGCTTGTTTCGTCAAGAGGAAGTGAAGCTCATGACTCCATTTCCAATATTATGGAGATTTTCGAAGGCATTTCCAAATTGTGTACACAAATTAGGACTTAATAGGACCGGGACAGAACCTCTCTAATTATGTTGGGTCCGTCATAATTAAAAATTGATTTCTTTTCCAAGAATATTTTAATAAAAATTTTTCGTCGAATATTCTTCAAGAAAAATTAAAAAGCGGATATGAAGTTTATTTATCCCAGTTTTTGTCGTTTATAAGAATTGGTTTATTCGTTTGATCTTCTTAATTTTCCATATTAGTTTTTCCCTTCAATAAATTAATTAGTTCCTCTATTCTAGAATGTCATTAGAAGTCTTAGGTTATTTTGGCATAAGCTGCTTTCTTCAGAATAGTCTTAATGTGACAAAAGGTTCTTCAAAACCCTGCAGACACCAGTCAAATACCTAACACAACCATTCATCCTCATAGCACTAAAATTTTCACTTCAGCGCCACAAACAAACACGTCACCCATCCAAACTTCCCTAGGCCGTTTCTAAGAAAGCGAACCGAATGATGATGTAGCAGTAAAGGCGCTAGAGGCAGCGAGGTCTAGCGGCCAAACAACGCCCCATGCGATACTATTGACACACGATAGTTATTAAACAAAGGCGGATGACGGGTCGCGTGATCGCACGAACGCTAGCCTTTTCGCTTCTAGACGAGACTGTTGCAGAGAATGCTGAAATATACGTCATAGTGAAATTGGTTCATTTTTGTGATGTACATAAAAAGGATATTAGTATATGAATATATTTATGAAGACTGTTGCCCTATCATTGTTTAAATAAAATTTTTGTATTCGTGTGTAGAATGCGTTATTAAAAATACTTACGTAATAAGTTATTTGATTAATATGGGTATGTAGCGAAAGTCATCATATCTACTTCAGGGAAAAAAGATTCAGAAAATTAATAATCAGAACTGAAGGAATCAATGAAGGATGACGTTAAAAGCACCTATAACAACCGAGTGTGTTTAAGTGGTTTGTAAGAATCCTTTATGCCCTATCTCTCTATACTCTACCAATAAGTACGTCGACAGGTATGATTTGCAAGCATGTATTAATTTAAAACAGTCATGGTTTATTCGTAGAATCCGCGCATTCTGTACACGAGGTCCAGGCGAGTGCGGCAAGTCATTTGGCTACGCGCGAGCCTTTCGCTCCGCCGATTACATCTACAAGCCGAACTTATTCGGTCGGAGGAAACGGCCTCGCCACTAATCGGAACAACGAATATATGTTCGACATACCGTGTAAAAAGCTACATGAATTGCCTTGTTTTACATTAGTTATAGCTTACATGTAAGGTGGAATGTTAAATACGGTTCATAATATGTTACAAATAATAAAATCGACTAAATGTAACCATTTGTCTCATGCTTATCGCAGTCGTAAACAGAAAGTATTTCTTCCTAGCACATTTTAAGAAGCGTTTAAAGAATTCATAATAACATCATCTATCAAGGTAATACTAATCGTGCGTGAAGAGATATGAAACCTAGGTTTCGACCCAAAAAAGACAGCAGCACATCAAAATATGTATGTTTTTATGTGATTTTCAATCGCCGTCACCACAGTGCGGGCCAATACGAAGCCCAGGAGGCACGTAAGTACCTCATTTATCAAGTAATTACATCGGCGATCGCGATGGGGGCAGAACCCGATCAGATAAGCGGAGGCCTTGGGCAAACAAATTTTAATAGCGGACCCCAGCAGCGCTTATTGCTTCGGCCAGTGCAAATATTGAGGTACAATGGGCGGCGATGGCCAATAGGCTTAGAACTATCCTAATTTAGATGGTTAGTGCTTGTAGGATGTAGTTAGGTCGTAGGACGAACAAATGAATGTATCTACACTGTGCGAAGGTCAAGAATTTAGAGGAAGGCAAAGATTTCTGAGATCTTGGTATTATTTGGTCACTCGTTATTGAAGGCTGAAAGTGCCAGGTGAAGTTATATACCGTATCACCGTTACCAAACACACTTTCGTCAAATATCCATATTCGCGGCATTATTAAATCCTACAAGCCTTTTTAAGTCTTTAGACTTTTATACTGCATTAGTTAGAAAACACCGTAAGTTATATATTAATGTATGCCAAAAAGTATTTAAGTGTTATTCCCATGAAAGCGCCAACTGAAAAACGAACCTACAACCCCTAACCTGAACCAACAAACCCATCCATCACAACCCTAGGAAACTAAGCGGCCGCCTGTACCCGAGTACACTCGCGTGCGCAAACACGAGTCCTAACCCAAAGTTAATTGGAATCGACATAAAATTAAACCAATCGGAGTGATTAATGTTGCTTACATTTTTACCCCACTGCCTGCGATGGAGGTTTTGTGGACACAATGTGTGCTACATGCATAGACCTATTCATGTACATATGTTTGATATAAAACTAGGCTTTGAGGGGTGGGCAGATTTGTGTGTTTTTTAGATACAAATTGTATAGCTACATCGCCACTTAGGCCTCGATAATCTAGTTCTTTTGATAAATTTTTTTCATATGAGCTACGTCTGTATCTCTGTCATTTGGTATCATGGATCGGAATTTTTCCCTAACCTGAGATAATATAGCTGCATTGAATATATGTTATTTAAGTATGATCAACCTTATATCATACACAATTTGTATGTATATGTAGGTACTTAAATCAACAAAACTGAAAGACGAATGAAATACCTTGAGTTAGCTTTTTATTGTCATGCCAACTATCACTGGTTTTTACTATATATACGTTGTAGCTCTTCTTCGTTATGCCATAGCAAAGTGGCTCCCACCACGGTTAGGGCAGCTCGTGGGCAAATGAGCAGAATCAGGCCACCGGTCTGCCTCCCATGAATGACTAAACATTGTGGTCTGTCTATAAAGGCAACATGGCGGCCCCACGGGAAACGGAAATTCAATAGCCAAATTGTCTGCCTCGCTACGGGAGACCTGAACGAGAAGGGAGTAAGTGGAAAAGTTTGATTTATGTGAAACTTCTCGATAAACGATAAGCTGTTTTAGTTTGATGCATACGCTACACGACCCATACGACGAAAGGCAGAGTTATTATTGAATGACTCTAGCCTCTTAAAACTTAGCAGTCAACCGATCAATGATACCCTGCATGACAGATGATAACTCCTCCGCCTTTCATTCTGCTTATTTCCTATGATGAAATAAATAACATTGGAGGACAATATTACACCAATTGAACTGGCCCCGTGCTAAATACATTGAAGTCTTATACTTGTGTCTTTTTAAGAAATATATACTTATTATACATGGATAAATGCATATTTATATGTAATCAACAACCAGACTGAAAGCAGAAGAAAAGCGTAGTTCTTAACTTTGCCCCCTTTGGAAATTGAATCCGGACCTCACGATCACCGTTCAGGTGGTTAGCCAATCGCGCCACAGCGGTAGTCATAATCGTCATATACAGATAGCAGGAAGATTTCTCCAAAATTTTTGGCCATCTCTAGTTAACTAGTCGTGATTTATGCCTTTTTAGAGAAAAGCACGACATATATGAAGAAACACAGAATTGTTAAAAGTGACTTACTCTCTTTTGGTTGAGCGCTGGCACTGTATGTCAGTGTTCATAATTCAAAAGTGATGGGCTGTTCAACGCAATAGGCAAATATGAGATGAGTACTCAGCTCAAATGACAGCTATTATGGCACCTATTTAGTGCCCCACTAGGTTGAAATTCCAATAAACGTCCCGTTGATTGACTCTGTCGATTATTACGAGCATTTATGAAATTGAGATTGGTGTTAGATAAGTTATTTAGTCGCTGGCTTTTATGGGTAATAAACAATATGTGACTAGCTCCGTTTTTACATATAAAGTTTATAATGGGTAATGGAAAATGTACTACATTGAAGCTCGTATTTTGAAAATGGACAGTAATCCTTACTGTGTTTCCTTTCCTCGTAGAAGTAATATTAAATGGTATTATGCTTCAACTGGGAATCGAACCTGAAATCTTTAATTTTGTTTTTTCTAAATGATAACCGAAATAAGTAGGTAATGCTATAGCCCTAAACTTCTCTCATACACTATCAATCCTCAGATTTTACAGCCCTAGACATTAAAGGGCAGCTCAATTAAAATGACTCAAAACAAACCCTAGTTTAATGATAAAACAACTTATAATATTCTATTTCCGTCCATATCTTGCTAAGAACATAAGCATTTATCTACATATATCAATCCACACACACCATCGCATAAAAGCCAAATAATAGCACACGTCAATTTGTCACAGATTCAAATTTGACACACGGCCCACAGAGTCAGTTATTACCGAGTATGCAGATGTAATGAGACGTCCGAATGCGGGAAACGTCAACCGAATAGCGCTGAGCAATGACGCTGTCAACGGATGACAACTGTCAACGTACTGTCAGTTGGTATCTCTGCATTTAGTCTGGAAATTCGGAATAATTAACGTTCATACGTCAAGTTGAAATATCGGGCTCGAAGTTGGAGTGTCGTAATGATGACCACGCCGTAAATACGTAAGCAAGGGGTAGTTTTTGTTCTGATTTATTTATAACAAGAGCTAATTATAATATTTTACATGTATACTTCACACAGTTTATAGTCCAGGAGAGTTGGTAAAATTCACGATCTATATTATTTAACCAAGTTCTGAGCCTTGGAAAATTAACTACCTCTCTAGATATTTAATCCATGTGAAAATATTTATATGTTTAGAATAACTCACTAACGTTTATAACCATACAGTAAGAAGTTCCCGTGAAGAACTAAGAAGTGACCGAATGTGACAATCATTTACACCACCTATATACACATGAGGAAGTTCTATATACCTACAGTATCAACATACATATTTTACAGCGTTTAGAAAAGAAATTTGATACTCTTCGCCGCTGCCCATAAATCTCAAGGCACTAGCGATCATATTTATCGGCGAACCAGCATTCGCAGAAGGCTCCAATAAATAAGAATTTGGCCGGCGCACCCCTAATACATACAAATATTAGGAATTTGTTTAAAAGATAGCGTGGAGTTGTGCTCTGATATTTTTATTGCTTCTCAATGCATATATTTCTCCAATATGAATTGAAATTGCTTTTGCTTTTAAGGTTATTATAGTCGGTGCTGATCTGTGACTTGACTTTATGTTAACAGCTGCCTTCTCATGAATAACGTATAGTGATAATCACTACATAGTATAAAACAAAGTCTCTTTCTCCCTATGTCCCTTTGTATGCTTAAATCTTTGAAACTACGCAACGGATTTTGATGCGGTTTTTTTTAATAGATGGTGTGATATAAGAGGAAGGTTTATATGTATAATAACATCCATTAAATAGCCAGAAGTGCGAAGCCGGAGCGAGTCGGTAGTAGTTGCTTAAAGAAAACACGAAGTATCAAATAGTCTTGAATCTTAGTCTGTGGTTAAATAGAAAAAGGAAAGGTTAAAATGTACGAATTAACCGTTTTAGGGTAGTCCACCTATTGGTACCTGTTGTCACGAAAGTTCTCTATCGACTGTATCTCGAGAAGTGATACATAGATGACGAATAAAATAACCTATTCTTACGATGAACGTTTCTTTGTAAATTTAAAGCTACTAAAGAATTACTTTGTATTTAAATTATAGCTAGAGGGACAAAGTATCTTATAAACTAAGTATCTATTTTTATTAAATCTTAATAATTAATAGAATACATTATATTACTAATTTATTATCAGTTTAACGAGACTGTAATATCTGAACAAAGTTGCGCTTTAAACTTATATTGCGCTTTTATAATGAAGCTATGAAGATTATATAAAGTTAATAGTCAATTAACTTTACCAACATGTAAGATAAACTGATCATTAGAAAACATCGTATTACAAGAATTAAGCACTTGGCAGCTCATACATGAGATAGTCTTATCAATAGTCCCCGATGAAATAAGTTTAATAATTTTTTTCAAATAAGTTTTTTGTGTATTTATTATTTACATAGCATTATTGTATATAGGTATTGCTCAACAATAGCTTTATTAAAACGTGAGGGAAGTAATATTGCAAAATTTATATTAGCTATCTATTCACCATCAATACAATGTATTCGGAAGCAATAAAGCTAAACATTTTATTAAATTTATATTGTCATACGTGTAATACGGAATATTGCCGATAGATTTCTAACGTCTTAAATCGTTTACCCCCAATTTCTTAGCCAGGAAGATATTATACAATTGATAAGCATTCTATTTATGTTTCAATGACAATGAAAATCACACATATACATATATATATATATACATAAATACATTCACGACTTATTATATCTCTAGCTGTCGACAGAACCTCCGATACAATTTAATAACGCGTACTTTTTAACATACATTCAATTGTAATCTTGTAACATTGACGACAGATTTTAGCCCATCGTCCAATAGATTCCATCTACGCCGGGAAGAACAGCAACTAGTCAGCATCCATTTTACGTCCCAGCTAAAGCATTATAAGGTTACAAATTAATCAAAGAGCAATACCGTAGCTCCGTGGCTGAGAAGTCCAAATCAGTGAGGCTGGTTGAGAGCCACAGCCATATTTCACGAGACTCTCAACTGGAATACCCTTAAAGATAATAACCTGTGGACCGTGTAAGCTTACCGACTCCTGAAAGGGATTTATATCGGGAACCTTTAAGAGCCCCGGGCACACGGGCGGAGTATTGGTTGAGAGAATTTAAAGTGATGGTATTTATTTCAGTGTTTTATATTCTTTATTATTCTGCAGTTTGGAACGTGAATGGAATTATAAATAGGTATATTGCATCTAGAGGTAGATCTAGGGTTGGGTTAAATCTTTTTAGACTTCTCCATATTAGGTCATAGCAACGTTAATACTGATATACGAGTACGAACATATAAGTAACTATGGATATTTTTGTCTCCAAGTTACTGTCTATCTCGAAATAATTAATTATAGTTCATTGTGCAATCATAATAAAAAAATATAATAACCAGATACCATTATTTTCTTCCTATTTGTCTCATTTATAAGATACTCCTATTCTAATATCAAACTTCATATAACCCTAGTGTGACCACACTTTAGCGGCATAAAAGAAAAATCATTTAGAAGCGAAAAAAGGTTGCTGCTGAAATTATTGGCCTCCTCTTGTTGCTATTATTTATGGTCACCCTGCTGGGACGCTGTTTACTCGGCGCTCACGACCCACTGCTTTCAGGGGTGGATAGGGGGTAAGATGCTGTGGAAGCTAAACGTGGAGTGTCTGGGAAATTGAGGCTTTAATCGAAAGTTGCGTAAATTAAGTTAGTTTTAAAAAAAACATGCTCACGCCGAATGAACGTACTATAATCCTATTTATAACCTAAGATTTATTATCCCTGTATGGTAATGGAATATGTATCTGTCATGGGTGTTGGCTAGTGTCTATCTAACTTGTGCTTTTAGGTGTGAAGACGAACAATTCAATCTCTTAACTATCCGGAAAGAGAACAGTCAAAATGTTTAAGATCAAATGTAAATGAAAGTTATTTATATCTAACACTTCATTTCATAAGTAATACGTTTGTATATAACTATGTTAACCAACGTATGTGTATGTAGTCGAATCCCCAGGGACCAGCTGAGCTCAGCTGTTGCCCAAAATGGATGGCTGGTCGATATACACACTCCACGCTTGCGGTTCTTCCGAATAGCTCTCTAACACAAAATGCTAGAAGATTTATTCAGCGTTTTATATGTATTTTGGGTTTATATTCTAGTTTAAAATAAAAGATATATACAATGTAACATAATTTTCATTATAGATCTAAATAGTTCATGTGCTAATTTTGTCGGTTAGGGAAAACATCGTATGAAACCTAGCTATTTCTTGAAATACTAAAACAAAATGACAAATGCGTTCACGACCCTTAACCCTTGCGGGGTAGTCAGAGGTTCAGGTTTCCATCTCCGCAATTGTGAAGGTAGTAGTTCTATGGCTTCCTAGAACTCACGTGTTGAACAGATAGTACTCAATGTGACAGGTGGTAAGCCATGTCGCCATTTTCAAACACTAACTATTATCTGTTCGGGGAACAGGTACGATGTTATCCCTCACCATTGTATTCGATGCAATTCCTAAATGTATTTTTATTACGAAATACATAGATGTATTTTATCTAAGGTCGTGAATATATGTATTAGAAATACAATTGTAACTCAATAGCTGGTACTAAATCAACATGAACAAATTCAAAGCCTATTCCGCGAATGTAATTGCTAATCTGCATACATTGGCCATTCACTTTGAATCGCAAATAGATAATGTTTACATTAAACGCTCAAAAATATATGTACATTCACAGTCTCTAAATATAAGGGTGAAACGAAAGCTACATATATGTTCAATCACGAACCGGGTCATCTATAGTTTTAAGAGATTCGCGATTTATACTCATGATTAATAACTAACGGGACGTATCACGTAAATTTTTATATAATAAAGTTAGTTATTTTTATAGTTAAGTTAGTTTTAGGGTAATCTATGTCTGCCTGTGACCAAGGCTGCTGCAACGTAGCCGAAACGTCGGATTAATAATAAAGGTAACTTAATTATATAAAAATTTACGTGATAGGTCCCGTTAGTTATTAATTACGGGTCTTCTATAAACATACAAACATAAAAATTAATCGCGATCTTATTTCAAAGAGATTGGAGATTGTGCCCACCATCTCCAAATTATGCTTATCATGGGCTACTCGAAATCATCTTTTATCAGATATCAATATCCAACATTGGGGGTTGTTGTCAGTACTCATCACACTAAGCAGGCCCGTTGATGAGGGCAGGTGGACCGATGACCTCAAGAAGGTCGCTGGCAGTGGCTGGATGAGGGTCACGAATGAACTATTTGTGGCGTAACCTTGGGGAGGCCTACGTCCAGCAGTGGACTAGTATAGGCTGATTGATTGAATATCCAACATGACAGGTGGTAAACCATACCTTTGTATATAGAGATAGGTTGGACATGATTATCAGTAATTATTAACAAACAATTAGTGACTTTACCAACTATTAGGGACTAAGATTGAACAGACAAAAGTAACAAATCCAATAAGATCCAATAAGAAATATTATTATAACAGTCAGACGCCATATTGCAAAATGAAGACGTTAGAAGTACCAATAACCGCCAAGGTTGTATAAGTCTCAACAAAGCGAAAGTGATTAGTCAGGATCCAGACAGATGGGGATTCAGATTTACAGGGAATCAGGAGTGTCATATATGTATGTTTTCCAACATAACCTCAAAAAAATCTTAGCTACTAAATTAATGCTTCGGATAACTGTCAAACCGCCCAAGTCTTGCAAGACACAAGAAGCAACAAGGTAAGTAAAATGGGACCTAGTTTCAACCTATTCAAGTCCCAAACCATGAAAGGTTTAAGGGACCCTTAATAGCAAGCACCCTTTCATTGGAGCCCATTTATCAACGTCCTACATATAAGGTCCTTTATCATGGTCTAGATCTCTTAGATGACCTAGGGCTTGTAAGCAATCAGCTTAATTGGGTCTTTTGATAGTGTTTAAGCTCTAGACTTCGGCTTGAGAACTAAATGCTATATGTCCCGTTGTGGGCTTGAATAGTGTTTAGCTAGTCGGTGTTTGTGAATAGTCTGAGATATATTTGCTTAATAAACATAGATATGCATTTTCACGTGTTATATTATAAATAAATAAAATTCGTGTAACAAAGGTAAAACTTTGTTTATAAAATATACGAGGTAAGTCAAATTTCTTGTAAAGAAATAAACTTATTAAATGGTATTTATTTACTCATTATACAGGTTCGAAAAAACATGAGAATATCAGTCGTGGTAGTCAGAACTTTGGAAACAAAATATTATCTTTTCAATCCTATTTATCATATCTAGGGGGATTGAATTGGCATTAATTTACTATGTTTGGTTTGACCTAGGTTGTCAGCCCATCGTTTTAAAAAAAATCCATTCATCATAGCCCTAATGTTACTCGTACAAGCCCCCTAAAGTAACCAAGAAAAACTATTGTCACTAATATGATATACCTTTTACCTAGCTTCTAGAATGTACTCAGACTCCTGCCTACCCCAAACAGCTTTAGAGACGTAACATAACCTGATGTCCCGACCTAACCTGACGAAGTTAGAAGCCTTAATAACAAATGTCCGAATCAGATATTCCGATCTCGTATCTCTGAACACTTCCATTTGCTAATTTGACTAACCACCATCATTTTAGGGTAAGGGAGTGAAGGTTTACGTAATATAACATACATATATATCAAGACTAATATAAATGGGAAGGTAAATAGGGGTTCGTGTGCCATCTGAGCAATCATATCTAAAATGTTTTTGGTCACATTGAAACGACTTTCGTTAAATAATGATATAGTCACATGTGATTTCGCATGTCGCCATGTATATGCGATGTTATTGTTGTTATTGTTTATTTACATAGAACAATACAAAAGGACTAATAATTGCAGCGATCTTTTTGAAATATTATATCAATAAATTTTTAACCGCATCTTTCAAACGCAGCAAACAATATTTTTTCCGAGTGTAATGTAATGTATGTATGTATGTTGTGTGTATTATATAAAGCAAAACTAGCCTATTTTAAAACCAGCACCTGTACCAAGCTATCAAATCTGTTTTGCTAACTATCAGAAGTTAGTCAATACAACAGATGTTGAGTCCATTTCCATTCATAGCTATATACAGAGATAGATAGGTTTCCCTACGTAATTTCCCACCCACTTATTCAAAAGGCAAGCCTTTGTAAAAACAACAACCATCGCCCGCTGTAAAAGCAACGTCGACTGCGCTCTCCCTGAAAAAACGGCAATGGTAATGCTAATAGAGCTCGGGGGAAAGTTAAGCAATAACAATCAGGGAGCTTATTAAATTTTCATCTACCCTCATAAATAAATATCTGCTGTAATGGAACGAGTGCTGTCCGGTTGTTTGTGCCTCGTAAGGAGGCTGTGGTGATTCTAAGGCTTTGTTTCAGTGGCTTCTTGAGATGTATTTTTACTTTGCTTTGGTGTGCTATTGTAGTGTAATCAACTGTTTGTGCTAAGAAAAGCCTTGCAAATCTCATTCTTATGAATGTTAACATAATGTTGGTGTAGTGAAAGAAAGCATAAAGAGATAATGTTCTACATACATACATACACATCACGGCTGATCCCATGTAGAGGGTTAGGCAGAAATCATCGATCCCCAACTGTCCCGATCCTGACTAACCACTTGCACTTCATTGACACTCATACACCTCTTCATACACACTCGGTATAGGTACTTCTAACTTCACCCTTTTTCTATCTGACTGTTATATGTCTGATTAAGCCGGCCCCTACGTAACCGCCCTTCCACTTCACCCACATATATTCCTTTATATGTTTAATGTTCTATTTATGTCTTAAGCGTGTTTATGTTTCATGTATCACTTTGAATTAAGTAAGAGCGTTTTTCTTAGAAACATGTTTTCCTAGAACGACTGGGTTCCATTATCCCCAACCTACCTTTTGATTTCACGTTCTTTCGTGTTTAAAATACTTAAAGTGAAAACTTTTCCATAGAATAACGTTCCAAATTTATTCTTATCTTTAGGGAAAAGTAGGTTAAAAAGGCTCCCATAAAAAGGTTGAATATCCCCCAACTAAATCCTCCTTGGTCGTTCCATGCGCTGCCTCAGATATGTCGTTGTGAGGTAGGCCATTTTTTCGCAGTCCGCTTGAGATAATATCAAACCCAAATAAATAAAAAGCCGGCATAAATTGAAATGAAATTCCCTATCTTCCCTCCTTCTAACTCCATGCTAATAACCTTTTTGGTAACTGTAACACATAAAAGGATTTTACATTTGAACGAGTATAAATTTCCCGGAACAATACGGGCTTACTCATGTGTGTTTTTTTAAATATATTTTGCCAAGTACCTAACGATACCAATATTTTTTATTGTAACGGAATTGACTCACTGGTTTTCTATTGAATCGGAAGTAAAGTAAAAGTACTGAAGTGACCGTGTCAGTGTAAGGGTGAACTTTACGAATAAAACTAACTATGCCTCTAAACAAGTCTTTACTGTATTTGGCAAAGAATTTATCCCCTGAGTGGCTTTAATAGTTATGATAGTATTAACTCGAGTCTTCACATTCTCCAAAAATTATTTATTTATTAATATCTAATAAATGTGATTGACACCATTACAGAAAATGCGCTGGTAATCTACGTTAATCCATACAATAAATGTCAATGTTTAAATTAATAAACAATACACAAATGTCAAAAAAGTAATTTGTCAAAGAAGATTATTATACTCAAGCCTCTGTCTTCTGGAAAGAAATATCATAAAGTTACGTCTTCTTATTCCTTACTTTGCATACATACATACACATCAGGCCTGATTCCCGGTAGAGGGGTAGGCAGAGATCACGGATCCCCATATATCCCGATCCTGACAGACCACTTTCGCTTCATTGACACACATAAATCTTCTCATACAGACTTGGCAGTTATAGGTACTCTTAACGTCACCTTTTTTCAATTTATCGTCTCTGATGTATCTGATGTATCTGATTGTCATATGTCCTATTAGTCCTTACTTTGCAAAGCTTTGTTATATCAAAAGACGAGTTTTGAATCAGTGGTAAGGCCCCGGTGGCTTTTCTTTCTAGAATAAGCGATAAGGCCGTTGGTTTACGCGTTTCGGCCGCGGCTTTATAGCTTTGCTATGCATTAGCGGTATTTCATTGTGCTGCCCCTTTCACGCATATATCCCTAAGGAGTGTATAGAGGTACAGGAAACGAATATTTCAATAGTTTGGTGTGTGGTAGTAAAACTAGATAATTATCCAGTTTTTCAGTAAATTACATTTTTTTACTTTATATGTAGAAATCAATATATGTAGGTATGTGAAATAAAGTATCTTTGTAAATTACTTATTTAGTTACAATCTCAATAGAATGGAGTAAGTTACATGTCAATTCCCGAATATGGAAAAACCATACTGGATACCTTTATCAGGAATAAGATATCTCTTCTTGAACTGTAGTATCGATTAACTAGCAACTACTACTACTAACTAGCAACATGACTAGTAAGAAAAAAAAACCATATTTTGACCCTGTAAAAAAGCAGCTGGTTACATTATCTCCCAATCCCAAACCGAGACGATCCGTGCATAATCCAAAGTATCATTATCAATTAATTATGCTTGGGTTCCGTACCCTGCTAATTAGGGGGCTCGCTGATTGCTTAATATGTTTTGGAACGGAATGCTAATAAAGGGCCCATACATTAGCATAATGTAAGATGGAACGTGTACTGTAACTGCGGGGTTGGCCCTCAAAATCACAAGGTTTACACGCATACACATACATTATCTCTGAATTAGTGGATTGGATATAAAAGTTATCCATATTTGACGAATAACTAGTGGAAATAAAAAAAAATTGCCTGTATTTGGGATAAAACAAAAAAAAATTGGTCTTATTAGTGTTTTCCGTGCCAAGCTGGGACGTAAAAAAAATGCTAACTAAATGCCATTCTTCCTGGTTTGATGTAGAAGTCGACTAAGAGACTAGGGGTAAATGGAATGTATTGGGCGATGGGCTAGCAACCTGTCACCAAGGGTCCATATGACATCACAACCCTAATATTCATGCTAACAAGACTAAGGAGATGTTTTCATGTCTACAAGGTTCTGTCTACCCCGAAAGGGATTAAAGGAATAAATTTCAACCAATCGTCCAAACTTACGTCACAAACATTTATCGTAGAGTAATTGTTACTTACATTATTGAGTCCGGTTGAATTTCAATATCTGAAACAAAAATATTTCAGTCAGTTCATTATTACTGAATAGTATTTTCACTCCATAAATATGCAATGAATAAATATACAATGTACTTTGTTTTCGTTTATATTGGAATTAAGCTTTTATTCTTCCTCTTTCGATAATAGTCAGTTTCTGTGATTGGTGATGGACAAGCTAATTGACTATCTGATGCAACATGTTCCGCAGAAAATCGAACTCGGAACCATTATTTTCCAAATTCATTGCCTCAACCACTAAGCTACAGTTGATCTAAAAATACACTATATTACTCTACTTAGTATTATCATAAAAGCATACTTTGAAAATCATAAAAAAATTAATGAATAGCACTAACACATAAACTTAGAACACGCCAGCAAAACCTAATAAAACCTAAACTATGACTAAGTTCGTAAAAGACTGAAAATAAACGCGAATGGAATCTTTAATAGAATAGTGAAAGCTATTACATGAGTTTAGTCACACTATCCACTTTTTACTAATTATCTATACAACGAAAAATGCCTAGGTCACTTATCTAGTTACTGATTACTTAATTAATTGTTTTACTTTATTAATAACTGAACAATATCATCTTTTCATATAGGACAATATCTATGGGGTATATATATATTATCTTTTTATATACGGTTTTGGTTATAATTTTTTTCAGAGAGTATAAAAACAGGTTGGCCGGCATCGAATGACAGGGAGAAGTGGCGTCATTTGGGGGAGGCCTATGTCCAACAGTGGATTCAGACAGGCTGATGATGATGATGATAAAGACTAGGGGACACAACATTTCTTCGGTTACCAATGGCATAACTGTCTGTGATCAATGTGGTGATTGCAGTTAATTATAATAAAATTCAATGTTATTTAATCACATATTTATCACAAGCATTATACAGTAATCATTAGGTAAGCAAATTGCAACAAGTTGTATAGAAATACAGTAGACTACAATATACTAGGAACATAAAAAGTAAATAATCTGTTTTAAAACCAGATGTTTACATTATTAATAGTCCCAAACCATCTATTGTGACAGGGGACAAGCCATCAGCCCATTGAGAGGCTCCTAATACCCGTTAAAAGGACAACAATATCAACCCGTCTCTGTCGCCTAAGCCCCTCTAAGGCAAGCGTCAAAGCGATACAGCCAATGAATAAATTATCGGAACAATTAACCTGCATGTCCTGAGATGGTTTGGGACTTCAAAAATGTAACCAGCTGATATTCTCATGATTAATAACTAACGAGACTTATCGCGTAAGTTTTTATGTAATAAAGTTACCTTTATTAACCCGACGTTTCAGCTACGTTGCAGCATTAAGCATGAGTATAAATCACGAATCTCTTAAAACTATAAGCTGATATTCTTCCCATTGATGACAGGAAAGAGAGAGTTTAACGTTTTAACTGGACTTAATTAAGATAACGATATGTTCCACCTTTAATTATAATAAGTCGCGTGATAGTTTTAAATGTGTTTGAATGCCAAGTAACAGCCGTATTTCCAGTATTTTGTGTAGGAAAATAAGGGACTAGAGGTACAAATAAGTGACTACAAAACCATTATTGTAAAAATAATGTACATGACATTTGATAACGAAGTCCTCTTCACTCCAAACAGATTAGAGGACGTGAGTACTTGTGTGTATCTTCTCAATTATAAGCACATCAAATCCTTTTTAAACAAACAGTAAAAAAAAGAAAAACTTTAGTCACAATACCTTAAGGCCAGGGAAAGGGTTCAAACACGTTGACCGCTCAACGCCGCCAACCCACATCAACAGCCGCGCTTAACCCTAACACAACACCAACAAGCAAAGTCACATTTTTCTCTCACAATAAAATGGGACAGTCCCACCGGTGGGGCGGTGGGGCAGTGGGGCTAGTCCGTCTTGTTGACGAAGGTCGGTTACGCACAAGTGACAGGCCCCGAGCGTTTCGGAGGAATTGCGTTTGTAACTGCTGTGTCTTGCCCAATTTAGTAGGGCTCTTGTTCAAGATGGAGGTGTTAGTGTGTAACTGGGTTGGGACTAAGTGATCTATTCATATGTCTTAGACGAAATAGTAGAGCTAGTAACTAGTTAGCTAACATCCAACATTATAATTAGTTGTTCTAAACAACTAATTTTTACCTATTCTTAGTATTTTGACACCTAAGAAACAAGGGTAAAAGGAATCTTTTGCATCTACTTATAATAACCATTAACCGAAACGTCGGGTTAGTAATAAAGGTAACTTTATTATATAAAAACTTACGCGATAAGTCCCGTCAGTTATTAATCATGAGTATAAATCGCGAATCTCTTAAAACTATAACCATTCCATTTTGTTGCCATTAGACCTTAATAGTAATGGTTTTCTAAAGAGTCGTGTTTGAGAAGGCTTTGTCCTTCCCGAAAAGAAATAAAAGCCGTGACCGCAAACATACAACAAAAATTAACACTACCATCTAAACCAAAATAAAATATAATGTTTGGCCATTCAAACTAAACCATCCACTGAATCGCCCACTCTAAATTCACTAAAACTCCAGACTAACCCCTCTACCCTCTTAATCGCGTGACATTATATTTTAATCTTTTTGGGAATAACTCGCCGAGCATCGCACCCGAGTCCTCGATTACTGCGCAGTTAACTGCCATCGCCTGCATTTGCATACGAAAGGCAGAGGGTGTTCCTACGGGAATAATGCGGGTAAGAGACAATCTAGCGTTTGATTTAACCGTTCAGGGTATGTGGAAATTAATATCACAATGGAAAAATAATGTTGGATACAAATGACATAATAATTCTTTTGTATAGCTATAGTCAGTATCTGTTAATTGTGATATATTTACTTTAGCGAGATATATATTTTAAGTAGTCTCGAAAAACTTTAACAAACCAAATTTAGGCACTCAAGTATACCCTGAAAAGCCAGTGGTAAAGCTTATGTATGTATATTCATCACTATCATTCAGTTACCTATTCCAACCTAAAAGATCACCTGCTTACAACCCCTTACAATCTCTAACAAGCTCCAAAATCTCAAGTTCCCAAACTATCTATTACCAAACTCTTATCTCTCCTAATTGATATTGTCTACAAAATAGAGCCACTCCCTAATCTTGGGCGCGGTGTTTGAGACGCAGCTAAAGGGTTAAGATAGGGTGACAATAACACACTAGTCAATGGGGACCTTCGCAGATAACAATATCATTCGGCTCTTATTATTGTGCCCATAAAATATGGAGGGTTTTCGTGTCTCCATTGAACAACTGAACATTCATATACTTGGGTTTTTATTTTTGTGTATAATGTAGGTAATTTTGTAAACATTGTTTACGTACATATTATTAAATTGAGTTTTTAATCAATAGAATTAGTAATGATGTCGATTGCTGTAGCTTATTACATTATAATGACACGTCTTAACTAGATGAAAAAAATCTTACACTTTCTTAAATCGCTTTCAGATCGGATCAACTTTAACAAAAAAATATTTGCACGGTTAGCTTTACTATTCAACGTGAAACATAGGTTGAAAACCAGAAGCCATTTAACTCTAGTCCCTTTATCACTTATATACCTAGAGAAAACAACTTAGTTATCATATAACGTCCCAGACTTGCACGGGATCTCTTATTATCCTTTATTATTGTGGCAATAAAATATGGAGGGATTTGGTGTTGGGTCGAAAGTTTTTGTAGTAGCAGCTCAAGTGGAAAGGTCGACTTTATTCAAAGTTACTGGCCTATGAAATGGTCCGACGATACAGTCTCTGTTACGTAACATTAGGATGTGTTTTGTAAACAAATATTGTGTGAAGTGGGTTATTTTTATAGTTCTATTCTTGTAGTTTTTTCCTTTCGTTTCATTTTAGCAACATCATTACTATTATTCCTTTCAGGCTATATGTTTAAGGATCACTTGTCTATTTGTATTTGTGTAGTAAGCTATTAGTTTATCAGTGACATATGAGTTTTTTTCAACACTCAAGATTATAGGTAATATTTCTTGTAGTATATTTGTAGTCTATTGCGTATTTCTTATAATAGGGGAGTTTAATGTATCTCATTTTAGATGTAGAATAGTCAGGTACGTATCTCTTCTTTATTAATAAAATATTCAAACTTCATGACATAATAACAATCAAATAAAAATTTAATTTCAATAAGCTATTTTATAATTATTTTGTCGAAAATATTTTCATTACGAACTGGAACGAATTAACAAATTAATTTTAAATTTTATATTTAATCATATGCTCTTTTAATTTATCAATATAAATAAGCACCTTCTTTTAAATTGTCTACAGTAATATCAAATATTTTTTCAAAACAGTAACAAACTGGTTAAAATTCATATTTATTTAATTTATTTTAATCTATGTCTTTATTTTTAAACCAAAAAAATATGTTTCACATAATTACTCTTTTTCATTACAATTACTTTAACAAGCCCTAATAACGTGTACATTAAATGAATTAATAAGCATGGCTATTTTCAATTTATTTATAGAGCAATCGATTCGAAAATTAGTGTGTTTAACGACAAATAAGGACTAGTTCCTTTGGTATAATCAACTGGTACGTAAATAATATTTTTTGAATTTGGTGTGTGATGGTAAAGTTTTATTTCAATACAAATGCAGAGCTCAGACATATAATTAATTTTCACGTCATTTCGTTACTTTTGGAGCCACCAAGTCTGAACCACGGTCGCCTTCAGAATAAATTTTAAATTCAACACTAGTATACATATAATGAACCATTCATTGCGTTTAAAATGCTATTTTTAAAATTTAAATATCGACGGGCGTTGGTTTGATTGAAAAAAAGACGTTTGCGAAGTAAAATTGCTTTTACAACAATAATTTAAGTTAGTGCGACGACGAAATTGAAAAACGCCATTTCACAAAACATCTAGATTGAAATTCAAACTCCAATTATGTTTTCTTTTAAAGAATCCGTGTTAGTCTGGGACGTTTTAAATTGCTACTAGCTACCTCTTTTAATATGAACTAATAGACTAAAGATAAATATAATATATTGTTTGATCGGCTAGTAACATATGGATATTTTAAAATACTACCATCACAACCCTAACAGTTAACTAAACCGATAATTTAGTTTAAATTTGAGGTAAAATTAACAGTAAGATCTCATATATAAGATATAAACGTGCTAGTCTGGGGCGTCAATTCCCAAATTTTCCGATATTTTGACAAAGGCATGTGAGAGAAGGTTAACTGTGAGCACACTTGTAAATGCCTGGCACAACGCGACAGAGCCTTAGAAATGTTCAATCAAAGGCTCCACCTAATTAACTGTGTATCGATTAAGCGGGCGGCGTTCTTTGGTTTTTAATTAACCGGAACCAAAGAACTATTTCAATATACTTACACTTGTTCTGAATTCGTAACTCGATACATCGTGAGTATCGATTACATACCTACTTTTGTCAACATCGCGCGGCTAATGAAAGTACTGAATAGGTAACGGCGTTTAAATTTAGAATTGATTCGAAGAACGAAAGGTAAGAAAGCAAATACCTTTACAAGTTAACAACAAAGAAATTAACAGAAACGATAAGGGTTCTAGGATAAATAATACCTATTGAATGCCCAGTGACCTGTCTCAAATATTGCTGCTATACCTCGGATAATTGCGCTATAGGTAAACATGTTTTCCGAGGTACTGCCGATATCAAAGAATACTCAATTTGTATGTATACACACGTGTACATTCACGACCTTTAATACCTTTTGGGGTTGACAGAACTTCGTAGATATAATATCTCCTAAGTAACTTATCAGCATGAATATTGGGGTTGCGATGTCATAATCAAACATTCGAGACAGGTTACTTGCCCATCACGCAGTTGATTCTATTTACTCCTAGTTCCTAAGTCACCTCTCCCGATATATCTGGAGCTATTTAGCTTTTTTTTACGTCCCAGACTAGCTCTAAACATATGTATGTACATATTCAAACATTTAAAATTAATTTCAACAAATTATTAAATAAATACTTACAAAACATCAACTCCTAGTCCTTTTTACGACCTTTAAAAACAGCTCCTCTCATTCTTAATCCCCAGACAATTTCCCTACATAACAGTAAATCACAGTTCACGAAACTTTAACTAGACGTTGTAAAATTTTCAATCAACAGACACAAAGCGTAGGGCCCACACGACCCTTCATTACCCCCAATCTGGCAATTAGGCAGTCAGTGCGGACCCCGGCGAGACCCTTGGGGGACTACAGGGCGCAGACACTCGCGAATGGGTACCATTTTGGATGAAAGTAAATTAGTGTATCGTTTATTGGGGAGTCATACTTCTGTTTTTTTACGTATTCAAAGGTGTTCCAACCATATTTATATCTATCGTCAACCTACACGTTTTTTTGAAGTTTTGTTGAAATTTTAATTACCGAGGGTATATGTAGAGGTATGTGATTAACACATTGAGTGCGGTGCAACGTCGAAAGACCTTATGCATGTACTTGCCTACGGTGCGGAGCGAAATATAGCTTACTTCTTTCTGGTGCGGGAGCTATAACTTAAAGAGTAGTTAACGTAAAAGTAAGATAGATATATTTTTGTGATTGTCTATTCAGTAGCTACTTAATTGATTGGTTAAAACTATATAAGGCCTTTGGACCTTGTACCGCACTGAAAAGATTTTTCTCTATTCCTGTGCGGCAACAAGGTCTAAAGGCCTTATTTCAAATATAACGTCGAAGTGCCTTGTATCGCACTGATTGATAGGTGTCAATTGATTAGTGATGTGTTTGACATACCTGAATATCATAGTAGACAGATTTTTATTTTAAGGAGGTATTTATGTAAGCTTTACCTAAGTAAAACCCAATTTTTATAACAAAAATATAAAAAAAAAGTAATTTGATATTTTTATTTTCATTCTTTCATATTTTGTACATACATTTTGTTATTATTTTTCATTGTTTTAAGAGCGATCTCTACTTTTTGAGTACAACCCAAAAAGTTTATCATAACAAATTGATATAATTTTTTTAAGTATAGCCTTATGTAAAACTTAATTTTAAAACCAAATAAATTTATCGATGTTCTGTGTTTCTTATCATTTCCCATCACTAAAATATTAAATTTTTTGTTGCTAAATCGATGCGGTTATGGGTCTTTAAACCTTGCATTTGTTTTTCTTATTTTCTCTTAGAGTTTTCACTGGAGCTAGGGGCGACGACTGTATTGTGACAAACGACTCTTTGACAATATTTTACCGCCAAATTATGACGATTTTAAAGCGTTTTGACTGAGTTATAAGAGTTTTAATCAAAGCGTGTGTTACAAGGTTTAATGACCCATGACCGCACCAGTAGAAACTTATGGTATCGTGTCGATATGCCTTGCATCGCACTGAAATGGTGAAGCAGCATTTTTTTGCCGCAGTCAATGTGTTAACAAGTAAAATGGGTAACTGAGATTGAAAAAAAATGGTCTATGATCTGTCTTTATTCTTTTATGATATAAGATATGTTTTAGATTTGGAAAAATGCATATTCAGAATGCATATTCATTTCAGTTTTCATTTCTTAGAGGACTATCTATCTGGACTATCCTTTTATTTGGAGGAAATAATTCCTAGCTGAAAGCTCCGGAACAGATTATAGAGAAGTAAATTTACGTGCTTATATAATCTTAGAACATCTGTACAATCCACGTATCTGAATACCCCATTTAGCAGCTTCCAAATTAGTGAAGTGGAAGTATGAAGGCTTTAACGCTACGCTTGGCCCAGAGCACTGCTAAGGAAGTCTTAGCGTAATTGATGTTGCAGATTAAACGGGATTTGGACGTAATGGCGACCAACTAGTTTCCAACATTTACTGCAACATTTAAGGTGAAATTTGGCTCGGATCAAAATTAAATGGGAGTTTAATTTTACAGTTTTCGTTTAATTTAATTATGTAGTTTTTAGTGAGGGAAAACATCGAACGGATTATCCACTTATTACATTTAATTATTTGTATATCACAAAGGAAATGCGAAAGATTTTATGCCCTATACTATTTTTTCAGTACTATGAAACGTAATATCTACACAAATCCTTTTATCTAAACGTTACATACAAAACCCACCACTCTAACGTACAAAAATATTTTCGTACATGCTTGTTGCTGCTGTTTAAGATAACATGAAAAACCTTTTCGCCATACCAGTATATCGTTAGCAGAATTAGCCCTCAACCCTCCAAAGAGGAAGGGCCAATTTGCATATGCAAGCAGTTGATTGAAAATGTTAAATCGATTGTAAGATGGGACTAGGGCTCTCAAGATAAGGCCACTTTGCATCTTAATGTACGACGCATTTGATAACGACTTTATCTAAGGGGCGGTGTGTGATCGGCATGTTAGGGAGGCTTTTGTACGCTAAGTTTTTGCCTGATAAGATTGTTTGGGAAACGATTATGTAGCAAGTTTGGGACGTATTTTAAATGGGAATTAGGTGTCTTTCTAAGTGATTTTCCTTTAAAGTGTGACTAAGGGATATAGTGTCAATGCAATGACTAGCAAATTCTTAACAATATATATGTATGTTGATATTTATGTCCTTGCAACTTCGATAGTTATGTTTAAGACGATCAGGAAGATATAATGGCTGTATCTTGTAAAAGAAAGAGTAATGTGAATATAAATATTTTGTATCATAGTTTTTTCTTTTAGGATAGTCTTTTCACGGATAGTATATAAGATTAATCGAAGAGAAGCTCGCTATACATATTCACATCTTTAAAACTAGACTACATTCAGTTACTTGGTACTTTCTTAATGGATGCTTGACATACGAGAATAGTCACATATACAACTTATTTTTAAGTGCCCTTCACGCAGGTCAAAACCTCCTTTGAACCCGGAAAGCAAGAAGCGTTTCCTTAAGGATAACCATTGCTCAGCCAGTAAGAGTGATCGCGGGACATTAGCCTAACTGAACCGGCGATGTATTACTTCCGACAGGCAGATATGTTACGCGTCCAATGAAACAGAAAGAAACGGCTTACGTGGACAAATGGACCAGGAAAGGCAGCTAAGTTAATGTTCTACTAGCTTCGTATGACTTTGTGTATACTTGTGGCATGTACAAGTCAAAAAGGATAATCATTGGATTGGGGGTTTTGTCTGCCCTCTGAAAGAATTATATGTATTACTAAGTATGCTTCACTTCTTTTCCCAATATGTTAGGAATTAGGGGTGTTGGAATCTATTACACGGTGGGCTATCAATATTGTATCAAAAGTCCAAACAAATGCCATATATATATATATATATATATATATATATATACGTATATACATGGATACATGGATACTAAACTATGGATGCATTGGAAGTACCTTTAAACGTCGTGGGTGTATGAAGAGGAGTTGGGAGGCTTATGTAGCGATAGTGGTTTCTAGAATGGCAATGTGTATTCGTGATATCAAACTACCTTCATTAGGAAGACTAGCTTTATAGGTATGCATACACAACTCTAATATTACATTCTAAACAGATCTGTCTTGCCACAATACGTGACTTCATACGTATGTTTTCCACACATAAAAAGGCAACGTAATCCCCAAACTTTTCCATCTAAAAGAAAAATTAATCCACTCTAAGTGGGAAAGTAATTTGATTTAACTTAGGACTCCACTTCGGCTGCGTGATCCAACTTGTAAGGAGTCCACTGGAAAAACCCTGGCCATAGAGTTAGAAAGACGCATTAGACAGGCTTACATGATCTGTAACTTATCACCTGTCACATTGAGTACTGACTATCTGATCAACACGTGAGTTTGAGACGGCCATAGAATTACTACCTTTGCAATTGCGGAGATGGAAACCTGAACCTCTGACTACCCAGCAAGGGTTAATGGACGTGAACGCATTTGTCTTTTTGTCTGTAAATTATGCTACGTTTGTATGAAATATTAGATACAAAAATAAGATCTGTAAATGGTTATTTTTTCAGGCAATGACACAATTTATGTTGAAAATTGTAGCTTAAATATACATATACTTGTAACCAACGTTGTCCACATTTGGTGCTAACAGAATATTTACCACATAACATTCCCAACTGAGTTGTTACCTTTTTGCTGCGACAATAACATGTACAATATCAATGTTTATTGTTATCATCTTTTCAATTTCATTAATGAAAATACGTATATGAAGATAATATTTGTAATGTTTGAATTAATAGGTATATTCATTGACACGTTTATTACTTATTTTAGTAACTTAAGTTTAAAACTTAGTAATATAATCTCACTTGCTTTGATATACTAGAATGATTGGAAGTTATTTTCTTTATTTTTACACATGCTCACGTTTATTCATTAATCTTAGAGAGAGTATCTTCTTTCCACACCTAATAAATCGTGTATGTTAATTGAAACGTTAAAGAACTCATACCAACTTTTATTTATTTCGTAGAGAAACTAATCCAGTTGTCATTTCTAATTTGTTTTTGGTCATTGAAAAAACGCATTGATAACAATCAGGGTTCTTTAGTTCAATGTAATAGTAGTAATCATTATCTTAAATTTGTCATTCACTTGTAATATATTAATGTTTTTATGGATTAATTATTGTTAATTCGGTTACCCTATATCTATATTAATGGTAGCTGCTAGCATTGAAATGTAATATTGTTCATACATTGCTGCCTTCTTTTTTCATCAAATAATAAATTCAGATTCATGAAAAATTCAATACTTTTTCGTTCGATTATAAATATTTTTCATAAATTATTGAATAAAGTCAAAATACTCCTGCACCATAGTCCTTTTTACAACAGACTACTGGTTCCATTTAATTCCTCTCCAAGATGAGCATAGAACACATTGAAAATTAGATCCGAATCCCGTGTAATCCCATTAGATCCGCTCTTGACTCAATCCTCGACCTCCGTTGTTTTACTTTGTTTCCCTATCTCAAGTATGAACGTGTTTGTAATACGGAATTTTCCTACTATTTGGTAATAATACTGTGTGGACCCGTGTTAATATGGGACGTTATTATATTTATTATTAGCTACCTTTCTCTTCGATATAATGTAGAAGCCACTTGAACAGAAATTGAATTGAATTTAGTTTAAAGTTTAGAAACTTTTCAACAATACATAACTCTTATTTATTAACACGATATTTTTCCAACTCAATTTAGGTGTTATAACGTTAATATTTTTGAGACACACATGATTTTCATACATTTAACAAAGAACCTGGACTTATTAGGAACATTTTATAAACAAAGTAAAGTTTATCAGGGACCATAGACCTTTGCAATATGGCCAATACGTCTGGTAGCAAAAGCAATACTTTATTTATAAAATAGTATAGTTTTTAAAGAACCTATGTATATTTAAAATCCAAGTTAGAAGTTCAATAGGTAATAACCTTAAGTGTAATTCAAAACCCTTTACAATATTTCATAACACCCTTACTCATTAATTAACAAAAAACTAACTTCCGTGTGCAACCACGAAACCTTATGAGGCTTTAGGGCGGATATACACTTCCGATCACGGTGGGTGTCCGCATCGATCCGACACATTAGCCTAATAGACACGCTTGCCACATGCTAAGCTAGTATTAGCATAAATATCTCATGCGTTTCTTTAATTTGTATTCTGGTCGTGGAGTGTGGAGACGCCTTAAGTGTGGCTTGAATAAAATATTGAATTTAGTAGAAATGGACGGAGTTGTCGATACATATCATTGAAGTTAAACAACTCTAACCGCCGAGTGTGTATGAGAAGATGTATGAGTATCAATGAAGCGAAAGTGGTCTGTCAGGATCGGGACAAATGGGGATGCGTGATCTCTGCCCACCCCTCTACAGGGAATCAGGCGTTATATGTATGTATGTTAAGCAACTCTGGCCATTTTTAATGTTTGGATGGGTAATCATATATTTCATTAATCGATCCTTCGTAGTAACGTTAGTCACAAAATTCTTACTACCTCTGACGTGATTAAACATTGTAAAGTGTATATGTGTTAGGTAAATAACTTAAATATATATATATATATATATTTATTTACTCACGTCCGTATTATCCTATGTGGTGGATAGAGAAAAAGGCTCTGAACGGAACATGAATATTTGAGTTATTAGTATGTTAATACTTATCCTAGTTGCTTGTATTGTAGAAAGATAGCTATATACCTATCTATTGGCATCCCAGCCTATGACAGGCCCCTAGGTACAAGATTCCATTAATAACCGATAGAACTTGTCGAAAGTCCAATTGAAAAGCAATAGTCCCGGGAACTTCCTTCGGGCAGATTGACATCGGCCCAACTAAGTTTTTGATTGTCTAATTGTTATCAAGTTAGATTACGCGGTTACACACAACACGATTTCATATTTTGCATAGTTAGTAGATATATCTCAATATGTACCATTTTGGTTGTATTGTGTCTTCAATAGAATGTAAGGGGTTGCTGTTTTAGGTATACTTATAATTACATTCTTTTTTACTCATAAGTACATATACTGTAACTAAAATAAAAAAAATACTTGGAACGTATTTCATTGCGTTTAGCTACCACAATTGTTAAGTGCAATAGTATGTTAAATTATAAATATTATGAAAAAAAATATAAAAGCTAAGCTAAGAAGCTTGAATTGACACTTTAGAGTATATTGGGCAATTCAGACCATTCCGATCAGATTATTATAGTCAGCACCGGACATGACCCTTAATGAGCCTTGTATATAACTCTCGAATATTTCCCTACTGAAATCTTTCCTAGAAAACACTCATCTCTGCCCCGGTCGTCACACATTTTAATAAGCCCTTCCTCCTCAATCTTTAATTAATCCATACTATTATCCATATAATATAATTCTTATTATTTGTCACTACTTTGAAAATTCGGTTAGCCGAATACACCTCCCGAAAATCGGATCAATAAATCGGGTGGCGTGAAATTGGCGAAACTTTGCCTAAAGTAATTCCGATCAGAAACTCAAAGACACTGAGTCGAACCCTCGGATAGGCATTTATTCATTTCAATAAATTTATATCTGAGAGGAAACTTCCCTCAATGCATTCCTACTGGGAATTACATATTACGACCCATGTGCCTTGCGGCGTTGTCAGAGTTACGAGTTTATTTTATTTAAGGCCATATCGAACGCACTTTTCAGAAGAAAGTTGGTTCCTTCCGTTATTAGCGGATATATATCGGTGTGTACAGGTCCTGACTATTACTAGGAACGGACTATAGAGAAAAATAAATCAGATTGCTTACAAAATTTTCCCTAAACAAAAAGAAAACGATGTTTTTCAGAATTACTTAACAATTTTTTTAGCATTTTTTATTTTCTTCTCCATTAATACCGAGTAAATACTGTCTCTATTTTCGCACCTTTTCCTCGAAGCTTCATTATAACCTTTCAGAGATGCCATCGCATGACAGCATCGACAGCCTGTCACCGCAGCCTTAATGGATGCCATCAATACTGAGCCAGCGCCGCTATTTCATCATGACTCCACAGAATCAACTACTCGGCCCTTATCGTGAGGATAGAGATTATGACATGTATACGAACGTGTCTAAGTTTTATACACATCCTTATATACGCTCGGTGGTTATAGCAATTTCTAACGTCACTCTTTTTTCAGTTCGTTGCCTATTTGCTACTCATATACTTCGTATCAAAACTCATGAAAAATTTCCGTAAATTTGCGATCACTAATATTGTGCACTTTTAACCAAATCGTAGAAGGATTTCTTTTTAATCCTATTCTCTATATCTTCAAATCACTATTTTAAATTCCTTACTAAACTCGATCTTGAAAAATACCCATTTTATTACATTTTGATTAATAACTAACGGGATTTATTACGTATGTTTTTATATAATAAAGTTACTTTTATTAACCCGACGTTTCGAAAAACATACGCGATAATTCCCGTTAGTTATTAATCATGAGTATACATCTCTTAAAACTATCATTACATTTTGTCAAGCAATCCAATAAAATTAATTTGTAATCATAGTTCCTATTGTATTAAACAACAACTTCATTTGGATAATGATCTCCAAAGTCCTGCCCATCCCACAAGGGACAAGTCGTGATACGCGTGCTTATTTAACGTTCTTTAGGAGCCCTACAGATCAACATTTTCTTTGAGACATTTTTCTTTCGCCTAACACTTACACTTCCATTTTGAGCCTTATTACAAGGGGATAAGACTCAAGATTTTTCAGGCTTTGCCGTAATTCGAGGGTTCAAAAGATTTCATGGAACAATTGAACCGGGATATTTGGTCTTACATGTTCACCTTGCGCCCTAATCCCCTAGGAGGTGAACAGAGTTATAATAGTAAGTTATTTTTGGGTAGAATCAAGAATAGAATGGGAGTTGCGGTTTGTATAATGTGGTCAGGTTTAAAAAGGCTTTTTTCGATTGTTAGGACAATTTATAGAGAATGTTTGGTAGTTAAAATATAAGTGTTAAGTAAAATAAACAGAGAAAGTTAGTTAATATAAGAGTGAAGTAAGAGAGATTTGGCAGGATTCTTCTAGGTGGTGTTAGACAGTCTCTGCCTATCCCGTTGGGAACGATGCGTGAATATATGTATGTATTGGTAGGACATGTTTGGTGTAATTATATCAATATTTTCTCTTCACAGTCATATACATAATATATGTATAAGCTAATCTATATGTACATATACATATATGTGAATATTATATTTCATGGATCCACATTACACATCCAACATATGAAAATGCCATTTCAAACATCATTTTTTAAGGCGGGTATTACGAACAGAGGAGCATGTATGTGAAGGGTAATTGGTGTAAATGAAGCAAAAAAGATGTGTCAGGATCATTCCAGATGGCGATCAATAGTCTCTGCCTATCGCGTTGAGGACGTAGTGACGTGAATATATGTGTGAATGTATATATGTAAATATTACTCTACTAACCCAATTAGGTAACACAGTCGCGATTAAATCTTTCATTTATTTAAACTACAAATTGAAATCCTTATTTATACTACAAAGTATTTAAGGCTGTATAATCTCTTTCCGTTGCTAAGCAACACCTGCTTCACACACAAGCCATTTCCAACCTTATATTCATTGTCATAAAGCTTTATTGTCCAGAAAGATTCCCGTCCATACTGTCGCATATCAAGAGTAATATTTTAACCTTTTCTATGCTCACTTGTATGTAATAACTGAAGTATGAGAGATTTTTGTATACGTATTTTTTTGTTTCTTTAATAAGCCATTCACCACTAAGGTTATGTCGGCAAGCACAAACACTGATGCCATGGCGTTTGCACTTGTTATTCAGTCGAAGCTGCAAATGTGTCTGATCTACCTTGTTCTTCGATTCGTTCCAGTTGAGGATCCAAATATAATCCCAAAGCAAACATATTAAGGCAGTTTGGCATCACAATTGACTAAATATTCAGCCGAAAATAATTATTTGTATTTTCAACTTTCACTGAGCTGCTGACTTTGTTGACGAACCATAGACGACTGTTTGTATACATTGAAGAGCAGTTTATAATCTCTAGGGTAATGCCTTAAATGAGGATTGTAGGGCCTTAAATTAGTATGGAAGCAGAAAGGGTTACAGGTATCGAACCCGGTCGAATAGAGTAATGAGGTATCGGATTAAACCGGGCAGCTCAAGTTAGTCTGAATGTTTTAATCAGATCAATTTATATCGGCTTAGTTTGATATTTGGTTGAAAGGATGATGGTATTATCTGGTATGAGAAATATCTTGGTAATATATTAAAACATGCTTATCAAATATGCCTCGTTTGACAACATTTCTTTGGTGCCTTTTAACATACCGCTATTACTAGTTATGTCTATGAATATAAGTTTTATCCCCGTATATCCGTTAAATACTATATGTTTAGGTGCTTTAATCTAATTCAGAGTGGACAGAACCTTGGAGACATGAAAACACCTTCTTCTTGCTTACTTAAAAGCATGTATATTGGAGTTTTGACGTCATATAGAATATTGGTGATAGATTGCTAGCCTATCGCCCTATAGATTCCATATACCTATCCCTAGTCCATTAGTCGCCTCCTACGACATAGTGGGAAGAACGGCAGCTAGTTAGCATTATTTATACTTCCTAGCTACCATGGGACAAATCTTTATATGTAACCGTTAAATTTAAGGTAATAATAATTGTAGTGGTAAATAATCCTTTATTTAGTTACTATTGCAAGTCTAGACTTATTTAGACACTCGGCAAACAACCTGTCATAAAAATTCCATAAATACCTTTTCAACACCCACACTAATCACTCATTAGAACCCATTAACCATTTTACCAGAACAAAGTTCTTTTGACAGAATTCTAGCAAATTCCCAATTCGGACGATCGGGGACTAAGTCTGGGAAATTCTTTTTTCAGCCTCACTTAGCCATTGACAGGAGCCTGACAGGAAATAGTCCGCCGCCATTAGGGGTACTTCCGTGACAAGAGGGGTGATTAGGAACGACATTTGACTTGTACTAACGAACATTAAAAACTCCATCGATTTTTAATAAGTATCTACCTATTACTCTTGCGGGATAGTCAGAGGTTCAGGTGTCCATCTTCGCAATTGCGAAGGCAGTAATTTTATGGCCACCTCGAATCCACGTGTTGACCAGATGGTCAGTACTCAATGTGATAGGTGGTAAGCCATGTCTCCATTTACAAGCACTATCTATTACCTGTTCTGGGAACGGGTAGGTTTCGTAACGATGCTTTCTCTCACTGTAGTATACTTTTGGGTAGGTTGCGTCTTATGCTATACTAGAGTGTTAATAGTTAGTTACTGATCTGACTTACATATGGGTTAGTTGTTGAAAGAAAGGACTAAAGGTAGAAAGATTGTTTAGGACGATGGGCTAGCAACTTGGCGTCTATTTTCTATATGAACGTTATCACAATTCAAGCGACTACGAATTTTATATTTTACATACATACACATCACGCCTGTTTCCCTGTAGAAGCTTGCCAGAGATCACGGATCGCCATCTGTCCCGATCCTGACAAACCACTTTCGCTTCATTGACACTAATACACACGTGGTTATAGGTACTTATATACATATATAATATACCACATTATATCTCTGGTTTTCCGTCTACATCAAAAGAATAAAAACACGTGAATGTAGTATGAATAATAAATGTACCCAGTCCTGTAACGATATGAAACACTAGATGCTATTTAGATCCATTAGCCTATTGTAACTCTAGACTCCTATCTATTCTAGTGAAGGAAATACAACTCGATACATTTCTTGGAAACCTTCTCCCGTTGCTATCTGTTGGAGGAATAATAATCATAGATACATAATACAAAGGAACTTGCTATATGGAATATTGCTATACAATGGGCTAGAAACGTGTCACTAATATTTCGTGGTACTGTCTTCATGACCTCAATTATTATGATAGAATTTACGGAGAATAAGTAATTGTTTCTGATGAATCTCTTTCCTTTGAATATCTTCTCAAAACAGATTGAAGAGCCTGAGTAAATGATGTCACATTAACAAAAAATCATGGTGTGATAAGGTTAGAATATAAAGAAACACGGGTATACTAACTTAACGTAACCCAACCAATATCTTTGTGATATTTTGATTAACAGCTACATACGGACGTGTCTTCGGATAGTGTGAGTGTAGTGTGTCGTGTTATGAATTAACAAAAATTCCAATTGTGAGGGTAGACAGACATTAGCTGAGACGCTAGTCTTGCCGCGACCACGGCCTATGCAACTTTTGATTCATCACACATTGTATACATATAACGTAAGTTATGCTATGATGCTAGATTATTATCAAGCACATTCCCAATATTCACGTACAATTTTTATTATATAGGTAACCAAGGAAAAGTGTCTCTAAGGTTCTATACATCCTCGATCTATATGTCGTTATGAGAATCTCTATACGTACTTTCAGTCAACAGCAGAGATCTTTCATTTCCTGTTTCCGCTCTGAATCAATATTGTTAAATGTAATCAAAACAAAGTCGTCTCTTGCGAAAATTACGAGCAAAAGGCGAACATTTCTTAAGTGATTTTCATAAAATAACAGACAATATTTGGCTCTGATTTTGAGCATAATTTGCTACTAGGTAAACAAACCCAATTATACATACATTTAACATAATATTTATTACACGAGTTCTAATGGTCTTTTTATTCCCTTGATATAAATTGAACATAGTAAATATAACATGTTATTGAGTCCATTTCTTATACTGTTTTAAGCGTGGCTTGCTAATCTTCCCCTCTCACACTAGACAAATTTTATCCTTACAAGAATTTACATACATATATTCACGTATATACTTCCCTACTGGGAAAGGCAAAGATTATCGATTGCCATCTTAAAAGATCTTGATAAATCTCTTTTGTTTCACTTAGTCTATTAACTTTGTCTTACATGCTCTTTCTTGTTCACACTACCTTCATAAGAATGTCTCCTATATATTTAAGCATTCGCCTAGTTCAGGCACAGAAAAATCCATAATATAAAGCAATTTATTAACCTTAATAAACTTATTTGTATATCATATTCAACGTCTTCATACCAACAAGTTAAGTCAAATCAAATGTGAGCAATAATACCTAATACTCAAGATATACTACTTTTGCCGCATATCAAGTACCTACGTGATATCAAGTACTCGTTCCCATTAGGGTGACCATTCGCCTAATCGCCCCTGCCTAATTAAATAGGGTTGCCACACGGGATGTTAATGCGATAATAACTTAGGCCTAATCTGATTATGGTGAGCGGTTCAAACGAAGAGTTTAACTCCCTAAATTACGGGACTTGCCTTTGCAGGAGAATTCGTAGGGAACTTGAATACTTTTGTAATGTTAGTATATAGAGAGAAATGGGTATATCAAATCTCTGTCTATCCCTCTATAGGGAAACGGGCGTGATGTGTATGTATATACTACTCTACTACGTTAAGGGAAAACAACGTGAGATTACCTAGCTATTTTTCGGAACAGGTATAAGTCAGTGTTTGTAAATGGCGACATGGCTTACCAACTGTCAAAATCAAGGTGAATTGTATTGTTAATTAGTGATATATTTTATACATATTCAGACAAAAGTCTCGTGGTTGTGACAACATTATCTGAAATATTCGTGAGAATTGTAAAACCATAAAAAATTCAAGATCGTGGCTAAGACAAAATTAGCGTAAAATATTCATGAGAATTATAAATCCATAAAAAATAATATGTAGAAAATGAATTAGGCGCTCTTTCCTAACGAAGATACCTGGTACTCCAATATCCCTATTTATCTATATGTCACTGAATGATTTGATATTTCGGGTATTTGCAAAAAACCTACGCGTTTTGTGAAAAAACGGATAATTAGATAATTGTGATCATATTGTACAACAAATCTACTATTACAAAAGCGATTCGCTTTTGACACTTCGCCGGACGCTGCACGCTGCCCCGGCACGCTTTGCTCGGCTCGTGCGTGCTATCATATACTAATCTACGTAGATTTCTTTAGTTGTTTTGAAAAAAACCTAAAAATTTTCAGTATGATTGAAAATATGATCACAATTGTCAAATTATAATCCGTGTTTTCGCAAAACGCCTAAGTTTTATGCAAAAACCCGAAATATCAATTCATCCTCCGTATATTAATATTAATTCTACTATGAAGATACACGAAATTAATACCCCAATATTGAGCGTGTATCGTGCGGATGAAGCAGTGTCAAAACCCTAGTTGAGAAGTGGTCTAAGATATTATCAAACACTACTCAAGACGTCAGAGTTGAGACCCCGTGTAAAGTTCACAACTCAAAGTTTGCGAGTTGGTAATGTGAATTAGAAGTGGTTGGGAGTTCATACTCCGCGATCCGTCACTGATATTTAGGGGGATGTTTGGCACATAATTCGGTTTCTAAGCTCCTTAGGAAAATAGGAATGCAATATCGCATTATTAATTATAAATTACCTTTTCACTGCATCAAAGTTTTTGATTCTAGATGTTTATTGTTTGTGTCAATGTCATTTAATGCAGTGAATAGAGTTTTCTTTCTTTATAAGCAAGATATGGTAAAGAATGAACGAAAGTTACATGCACACACTTTACGCCCGTTTCCGGATGCCCATCAGTCCTGACCCTGAAAAACCACTCACGCATCATTGACAGTCGAATATACATATACCTCCTCGTTATACGTACTTCTATTATCAAAGCAATTTTAATGGCACTGACTGCCTGTTTTAACATATTTATCAAATACTATAGTTTTTTTTAATTCTTTATTAAGCCAATCACCACAAGGTTATGTCGGCTGAAGTACAAACACTGATGCCACGGCGATTGAACTTCTTGTTATTCCATCGCCATGGTTACACCAACGCCGCCAGCCGCTACAACCGAAGAAAAACGAAATCGAAGCTCCACTTCTTCTCTTCCTTGTTCTTCGGTTCGTTCCAGTTGAGGATCCAAATATAATCCCAAAGCAAACATATTTAGCCAATTTGGCATCACAATTGACTAAATATTCAGCCGAAAATAATTAATTGTATTTTCAACTTTCACTGAGCTGCTGACTTTGTTGACGCACCATAGACGACAGAAATACTATAGTTATTAGAACTAAAAGTTCTACAATTTTTTTCGTTTTATTTACTGTGTTCTTACAGACCAAAAAAATAAAAAAACGTTTCGACGTCTTTTTAAACGTATTTTTAAACACTTTATTTATACTAAAAAGTGGTATGCCAGGAGCGTGAGAAAAATATATACTACTGTATACCTACACCCCTATATGTACATATCCAAAAGGGTTATTTATATTCTACTTATAAACATTATTTGCATTGGACTATCAACCGATCAATAACACATTCCGCCCATCTCATCCCCACTGTCACTCCAAAGACCCTCGCGAAGGGCAACGGAAATAAACCAATTCAGCCAGGGCAAACAGACCTGAAGTCAGGCCACTGAGTGGTCGCAGAGGTCCAAAATACAAAGTAAATACTGAGCAACATTGCCCCCGACACTGCAAACATTTGGTGACCCCGATGTAATCTCTGTTAATGTACGACGCTTTATAATACACACGTGTATCTAGTACTTTATATATATATGTTACTTTAAAAGACTTGTAGGGTATGTAAAAAGGTTTTGACGACCTCCGTGGCGCGATCGGTTAGACACCTGAACGCTAATCGTGAGGTCCTGGGTTCGATTCCCGGTGGAGGCAGAGTTAAGAACTACGCTTTTCTAATGCTTTTCAGTCTAGTCGTTGATTATATATGCTATATATGCATTTATCTATATATAATATGTTTACATTTCTATAAGTTACTCTCTTATATACGTTGACTAGTACCTTTCACACAAGTCTTATATTTACTTACCAAGTGGCTAGTTCAATTGGTGTAATAATGTCCAAATATTATTATTATTAAGTCTGGGGCGTCAATAGAATGTCAACTAGCTGCTTTTCTTCTCGGTATGTAGAAGATTACTGTGATTGATAATTAATGTATTAGATAAACGCGTTCCCGACCATTAACCCTTGTTGGGTAGTCAGAGCTTCAGGTAACTCTCCGCAATTGCGAAGGTAGTAATTCTATGGCCACCTCGAACCCACGTGTTGACCAGACAGTCAGTACTCAATGCGACAGTTGGTAAGCCATATCGCCATTTATAAGCACTAACTATTACCTAATCCTCACGACGTTTTCCCTCACCGTAGTATTCGACGCATTTCGTAAATGTATGTATTAGGTAATGAACGTTTAACCTGTCTATAATATAATTCATACACTTCAAACATATATTAATCAAGTTAGCTAGTTTACCATCGCTACTACAAAGGTTGGACATACATACATACATATCAAGCCCGTCTCCCTATAGAAGGGTTAGCAGAGATCTTGGATCACTTATCAATATGGTCTTTTGCTATTAAACTTTAAATGCCTAGTGTAAGAATACTTGGACTATATAAATTATATATTTTATTAACTATATGAGATAAATTATTTACTATATAAAACCCGGTCTCATTTAGTAAATAAACAAATCGCGAGTGTTGCAAAATACCTTTAATACATACATACACTCACGCCTGATTCCTTGTAAAGGGGTAGGCGGCGATCATGGATCCCCATCTGTCCCGATCCTGACACACCACTTTCGCTTCATTAACACTCATACATCTTCTCATACACTGCGGTTATAGGTACTCCACTCCTAACGTGACCCTTTTACAATATAGCGTCTATCTGACTGTTATATGTCTTATTAGGCCGGCCCCTACGTACCCCTTCCACTTCACTCATATATATTCCTGTTATCAATCTGCAATCATTCATCAACATGTCCAAACCATCGATGCAAGCTCTTTTCAATCTCAGTCACTAATTTTAATGTAATATCAAAAGTTCGAATAAAATGGGAATCCTTGATCTCTACCTACCACTTTCTAGGTAAATAGTCCTCATATATATATCTAATGCCACCAAACCTGCCCCAGACATTCACAATGGGCACGTGCCCTTAATCTGAGGTTTTAATTTAAGGATCCAAGTGGAATTTCCCTCCGGTAAAAACCCGGCTTAAGCTTTCAGGAAAATCACGAGAGAAAATCATCAACGATGTTATTCACTTACAATTCATTCAAGAGATGATTCTTGATCTTTGAATTTTAATATTATTTGGAATGATTACTAAAAAAAGGAGTGAATTTTGAAACATAGCTTAGGTTGGACATGCTATGCGGACGAATGATAGCAGATTGACAAAAGGAATATACATATATGAGTGAAGTGGAAGGGTGGTTACGTAGGGGCCGGCCCAATAAGACATAACAGTCAGATAGACGCTATATTGAGAAAGGGTGACGTTAGGAGTACCTATAACCGCAGAGTGTGTATGAGAAGATGTATGAGTGTCAATGAAGCGAAAGTGGTATGTCAGGATCGGGACAAATGGGGATCCGTGGTCTCTGCCTACTCCTCTACAGGGAATCAGACGTGATGTGTATGTATGTACATAGCTTAGGTCGTTTTAGTATTAAAGTTTTACGTTGAAGTGTAAAGGAAAACGTAGTGAGGAAACTTTTAACTTACAGTATTTGAATGAGTATTCTTAAGGATAGGTAGGGCTCATATATAATAATAATATCTTTATTGAGACATCCACATCAATTACATACAATATTCAACATACAATAGAATTCCTATACAATAATTGAATTACACAACACATAAAATTACATTTCAATTCATTTAACATTAAATTCTATTTAAATTGTATGACATGAAATTTAATTTTAAATATGACCACACAGCTAGTTGTGGTATATCTAAAAATGGACACAATTTAAATTACTAGAAGTCAAATATAAAGAGAAGAGTAACTTAAGGTAATAGTTAAGCCTCTATCTCATTTGAAAGGGTTAGGGCGTATAGTGCATGAAAGTTTATAAAAATACATACATACACATCACGCCTAATTCTCTGTAGAGGTGTAGGCAGAGATCACGGATTCCGGTTTGTCCCGATCCTGACAAACCACTTTCGCTTCATTGACACTCATACATCTTCTCATACACACTCGGCGGTTATAGATATAAAAGTAATGTTGAATAAACTTGTTATGTTTACTAGATTATATATATGAAATTTTTTACATTATTAATTATTTCTAAATTATCATTTATTCCCAAGTCACTTTTAAAATGAGAAGAGAAAACTTAGCTAGTAGCTTCCTACTAAAGAACCGAAAAACATCTTCAAATAATTTATTTAATAGCTAAACTAAGTACTTACTCTGAAACGAAAAAGTAATTAAATTTTCAATAGAACAGCAAACGGAGTTAATTACTCGAATTGAATGAAAACAATTGAGGTTCCGGGTTCGATGACCGTTCTGGTCAAATAAAAGCGAGCTGAGGGAAATTGGTACTTGTCTGGGACGTAATAGAATGCTAAATAGCTACCTCTCTTCTTGGCCTTTCTTATAACAATGTGATTATAAGACGACCTCCGTGGCGTAGTTAGCCGCCGGAACGCTAATCGTGAGGTCCTGGGTTCGATCCCCGGTGGAGGCAGAGTTAAGAACTACGCTTTTCTACTGCTTCCCCGTACCAGACTGGATATGTATTTATCTATATATACTATGTATATATTTCTTAAATATACGTTGACTAGTACGCTTAACACAAGTCTTAAATGAACTTACCAAGGGGCTAGTTCAATTGGTGTAATAATGTCCAAATATTATTATTATAAGAATAGGGGTACATTAAAGAACAGAAAAACATGTATGAGAAGGTTACTTCACAAGAAATATTTGTCGGAATCGTTCCAGGTGGCGATATTTAGTCTCTGTCTATACCGTTACGGACGTTGAGGTGTGAATATATGTATGTATGTATATAGAATTTCTTGGGTAATCATCTAGAAGTATTATATCAATGTTTCATATTAATCTAATCACAATTCCCAACATAATGCTAAAAGTAACTGAAGAGATATTATATACTCGATGTTCTGGCCACTTTAACCGGAATTAAAGGACGATATTATGTATGTAACACACATACACACACATAGAATACCATACGTAAGGTCTCTTGAACAAGTTTCTTCATTGTACCATTCTAGATTAAAGTAGGGGATTACTCGGACCCCAATTAAAAGTTTCTCCTCTCGGGTCATGGCAGAATACCGGCGATTAGTGACTGGCTGATCGCTTAGCAGCTTTGAGGTGCCACGTTAATGACGAAACATTAATGCACTCGATTAATGCCGTGGAAATGCTCAGGCGAGTTATGTGAAGGTAATATGTGTATGTATGGTGTATGTGAGGGTATGTGTAAGGTTTAATGCTGATACATTCATTTATTATCAACTAAAGGTGGCACATTATTAGTTAATGCAGGACTTAATATATACTACATAATAATATTTAAAAATAACAATCTCTTACGGTTTCCCAATATAAAAGGTAGCTCATTAAATTCTTATAAAAACCTGCAGTAATATCAAACAATCTATGTATTATGCATTCAAACTCATTTCTTCGTATCTACTCTATCATATCTGGATAAAACACCAATACTATTTCAAAAATATTGTTGCTAACTATGGGCCATTTCAGTTAACTCCACTGCCGGATCCCATGCTTATCTGGGATATAAAATAATGCTAATAAGCTGCCGCTCTTTACAGCATATTGAAAATACGCTCAGAGACTTAGTGTAAATGGAATGAAAGGTAAAAATTAAAAATGGTCGATGGACTAGTAACCTGATACCAATATTTCATATGACATAACAACCCGGATACTCATTCTAAAAAGTGACCTAGGAGATAATATTTTGTCCATAAGATTATGTGTATCCACTCCGAAAGATATTAAAGTATGTGAAAATATATATATGTATGTGCGTGAGCAGCTAATTAAAATGTAATCAAATCCCACACTATCTCAGTATAATAAACCAAAGTTAGCATTTTCAATTCCACCGTTGGATCTTGAATCTTTTATTTACAAACTTATTAAAAGTTTTAACAAGACGTCCGCAACGGCGACTGTACAAGACTTACAGCCTATTATCAAGACTATTAGAGTTGCTAGGCTAGACAGAACTAGTAGATCTACCAAAATTCCTAGTCATATATATAATAATAATATTTCGACATTTTTAAACCAATTGAACTAGCTTGTAAGTTTAGTCAAGACTTGTCTTAAGGGTACTAGTCAACGTATATTTAAAAAATATATAGACATTGATAAATACATATATAGCATATATTATCAACGACCAGGCTGGAAAGCAGATGAAAAGCGTAGTTCTTAACTCTGCCTCCACCGGGAATCAAACCCGGGACCTCACGTTTAGCGTTCAGGTGCAGATCGCGCCACGGAGGTCGTCATATATGTGAGGACACGCGTATCTCGCGAATGATAAATTTTAATAGGGTTGGCAGAACCTCGGATACATGATATCTCTTTAATCTATACTAATATTATAAATTTGAAGAGTTTGTTTGTTTGTTTGAACGCGCTAATCTCAAGAACTACTGGTTCGAATTCAAATATATATAGACCATTTATTGAGGAAGGCTTTAGGCTATATAACATCACCCTGCTACTCATATGAGCGAAGAATATAATGTAATAATCAATTTATAATTACAGTGCCATCTATGTTTCATGTACTAAAAACATGTGAAAAAATAAAAATGTGGCAAATTATTTGATATTGCTTGAAACCTATCCCAACAGGTAATAGTTACTGCTTGTTACTTATAAAATAATTACAATGGTAATTAAGTTCCAGTCTAGGTTTATGAATAACTTAATAACTTAACTCCAAAACGCCTCTCGAACAGTCAATAGAATCTTTCACTTGCTAAGCAACTCTAACTTAAACTTAACTTAGTTAAGTGTAACTAAGTTTAGCGTTATGAAAATCCTAACTTAGGCAAATGTTAATTACTTAGGAGTTAAGTAACACAAACAAGTTTTTCTTCAGACTAATATTAAGTTATGATCGTAGTTTCCATTATCCATTATAAACTAAGCTAACTTAGGACGTAAAAAGAATGATAACTAGACAAACAAATACAAAGGCGTTCACAACCATTAACCTTTGCGGGGAGGTCAGAGGTTCAGGTTTCCATCTCCGCAATCGCGAAGGTAGTAATTCTATGTCCACCTCGAACCCACGTGTTGACCATATAATCAGTACTCAATGTGACAGGTGGTAAGCCATGTTGCCATTCATAAGCACTGACTATTACTTGTTCGGGAAACATGTAGGTTTCCTCACGATGTTTTCCCTCACCATACTATTCGATGCATTTCGCGAATGCTAACTAGCTGCTGTTCTTATCGGCATATTGTAGAAAGCGACTAAGGGATAATATGTTATTGGAATCTATATGACGATGGGTTAGCAACCTAACTCTAAAGTTCCATATGACATCGAAACTCCAATCATCGTGCGAAAAGGTGACCAAAACGAAATTCACGTATCTCTAAGGTACTGTCCACCCCTAAAGGGATTGAAGGACGTGAATGTATATGTATATATGGTCAAACATATAATATTATTATATTTATTATACTATGTTTAGCTTTAAGATTTCATTTTATATTTATTAGTGTATTTTAATCTTTATTTATTTAGTTAGTCTCATCATTTTGATTTATTACTCGTACCATGTACCATGTAAATATTGATTAAATAAACTATGTGTCTTGCTTCATTATATTCTAGATTTCTAGTGCCAACACACTTTAGTACTAGTACAAGAGCCTTAAAGTCTGTTCTCAATAATATGAAATTCCGTTTAAAATTCAAAAGCCCTCCTTTGAAGTGTCGCCGACAAAGCAAAGATGAGGACGCAGATAAGTTCCAAAGCGATAGAATACCAACCAGCCAGAGTGACGAATTAGTATTCTTTTTACGGCTTACGTAAATAAATACATACTAATACAAAGTCTGTTAGTAAGTTGTTATAATAGTAATATTGTAGGACGTTATTACACCAATAGAACTAGCCCCTTGCTAAGTGCATTTAAGACTTGTGTTAAGGGTACTAGTCAACGTCTATTTAAGAAATTATACTTATTATATATAGATAAATAAATATATAGCATACATAATCAACGACCAGACTGAAAAGCAGAAGAAAAGCGTAGTTCTTAACAGCCTCCTCCAGGAATCGAACCCGGGACCCCATGATTAGCGTTCAGGCGTCTAACCGATCGCGCCACGGAGGACGTCAGTATGGGTATGTAATATAATATACATACACATCACGCCTGATTCCCTGTAGAGGGGCAGGCAGAGATCGCGGATCCCCATTTGTCCCGATCCTGACAGACCACTTTCGCTTTATTGACATTCATACATCTTCTCATACACTCTCGGCGGTTATGGGTACACCTAACGTCACCTTTTTTCAATATAACGTCTATCTATCTATATGTAATATAAATAGATATATTATTCTTACACACATACATATAACACCCGTTTTCCTACAAAGGGGTATACAGAGATTATGGATCCCCATCTGGAGATTATTCACGTAGGGTCGGCCCAATAAGACATGTGGCAGTTGCTAGCCTATCACTTAATATATTAATGTATGTTTTTGCAATTAAAATTTCTTTTTGTAAATTACTTGGTAATTTTAGCCAATAACATTATTTTTTGTTGAACCATTTTCAACATTAAGTATTACTTTCGTAAAATAATAGACAGTTTATACAGACTCCCTTTTTTATTGTGGCGGGGTAAGCAGAGGCTTCAATGCCCATCTCTGAAATTTCGAAGGCATGTTAGGTATGACAGCATCCAACGTTATAGACAGTGAACCGTATCGTCGTATATACACACTGGCTATTACGTATCCTGAGGGATAAGTAGATTTCTCTCAGCGTTAGCGATTGTAAATTATGTTCGTAAATGAAAATACATATTAAATTTCATTCATAGGTACATGCCAGAGCCGGGATTCGAACCTAGGACCTTTCTCATTAGCCAGTACGCCTAAAAGGTAAAAATTATTGAAATTTATATCTTTAATATAAGTTACGTATTAGCAATTATCCCCTGGGCATTATCAGATTTATATTTTTTTGGGAATATGTATAGACAATTTATTTTAGACAGATTTATACGAGTTAAAATAAAACCATTATTTTATTCACTATTATTTTTAACTCTACATTACCTTCTTAGTATCAAATAATACACTCATGGTTACCGTTTGCGGGGTAGTCAGATGTTACTTATCTTGTATTATTTACAAATAATGAAGAAAAAAAAATTAATGCTTATTTATTTGTATGACATGCCCAAACAAAACAGTTTTCAGGGATTTCCTGAAATAAATAATTCCTAGCTTACAAATGATTATGTGAACCTGAGACGGCTTCAGTAAAATACAACCATATAACATAGATTATATACAAAACTAAACTAATTACAAATATATTGATAAACTTCACAGTTATCTTGGGTAAACAAATTAAAACTTAAAGTATGAAAAAATAAATTAAATTATATAAAAAAAATATCTTTATATAGTCATCGCTGTCAGAGGGTGGTAGGGTTCCTAAGACATTACTAACTCATTAACTTCACAACGGTTATTTTTCGCGTTGTTCAAGCAATATTTTATAATCTTATTTACCTTGGTTAGATATCAGGGTCGTAATGAAATTCAGATAATGGAATAAAATTTATGAATAATAAATAATATCCTTTGCTATGGCTGAGACGTACAAAGAATGCTAACTAGCTGCCGTTCTTCCCAGCATGTCCCGGTTAATGGGATCAATTGATACTAAATCTCCGATGTTCTATACGCCCCGAAAGGGATTGTAGGACGTGAATGTATATGTATGAATAATTAACAATTAATTCAAGTCTTAAGTAAACGAGGGAGATATAGAATTTTGAGTTGGAAACCTTAATATTGCTATATGGTATAATTAAAAAAAGAAATTATTTTATCTATTTTTTTTGGTCCTAACAATTTGACATTATGTTTGTATTGTAACGTTATAGTTACAAATATATACACTCACTCACACCAATCATCCCTGCAAGAACAGGCAGAATCTAGTGTCTCAAACACTATTAAATTACAAGGCGTGTCTTTAAAGACTTTAATATTTCAGTAACTTAAGTATGGTTCATCCTTTAAGCTACATTACCTCTTTTACCTGAAAAGGGTACTGCTGAAAATCCATTGAGATCCCCCATCATTAAGTACCTCTGTACATTTTTCTATAATATATAAGTTGAAAAATAACACTAACCTCGCTTCACTCGTCTCAAATCCAAAACTTCAATCCCGTACTCGCACTCAACCAATCCGTAAACGGTAACACTTTAACATTACACATTCAAACCTACAGAACCTTCGATAAAATGAACAAAACAGCCTTAATACAGTCCAAATACACCAAAAATAAACACTACAGACAATTTAATTAGCCTAAAAAATACAATCATGAATTAATTCACCACTAATTCTCACTTAATTTCGCTTTATTCGGGGTGCGCTAATCAAAGTACATACGTCACGTAATTGCAGCCGGTTTCCAGAGCGGCCGACGCGACCTCTCCGCTCGGCGACCGGAGGCAGACTGAGCTTAAACTCACTCCATACCTGCATTACGCACACTGACACGAGCGCACACACGGACCAGCAAAGCTCCTACTGTAAACGGAGGTTTACTTCAAATATCCGCATTTATAGACGTAGTGTAATAGTAATCATTAGTGTTATACATATACGTAAGTATAATTCGACGTAGCTCAGTTGTTTGGGAGTCTGTATCAGTGGGTACAGGGTTCAAATCCCGCTTGAGCATTAACCAATGGAAATGAAATTAAATGAATTTCAGTGTACTTTTTCGTAATAACTTACATTTACGAAATGCATCAAATATTACGGTAAGCGAAAACATCGGGAGGAAACCTACCGGTTCCTCGAACGGGTATTAGTTAGCACTTGTAAATGGCGACATGGCTTACCACCTGTCACAAATAGTACTGACTATCTGGTCAACACGTGGGTTTGCGGTGGCCATAGAATTACTACCTTCGCAATTGCGGGCACCTGAACCTCTGACTACCCTGCAAGGGTTAGTGGTCGTGAACACGTTTGTTTTTTTTACTTTACAACCTTCCCCTATGTAGTGGGCACAGGTTCACATGTATTATTTGCTAATTACGAAGTAGAGTATTGCAAACCAAACGTTGTTTCGACCAAATAATGTCCAACGTGACAAGTAGGATTTCAATTCACTGTATATAGGCTCTCTCAGTTTCTTTTCTGAAAAAAGGCGACCAAGGGTAGTATGAATAGTTTTCCTTATCGCAGAAATAAAATATACTAGGCAATGAACTAGCAAATTGTTACCAATAATAGAATCACAACCTAGTTACGTCTTATTTCCCCAATATCTCCGAGGTTCTATCCACTCCACAAGCCATAAAAGACTTGAATATGCATGTGAATGTTTACGCCAGTGTACATTGAACCCGGGACATCAGCATACCGCTTACAAAAAGCTGCGAAAGCCATAAGGCAGTCTCGTCCTTCACCACGAGTTATTCAAACAAACTGAATAGGTCAGGTGCGAGTGGGCACTAATTTATGGATTCCTTTATTTGAAAACTATATTATACATACATAAATACACATCACACCTGATTCCCTGTATACGATTAGGCACAGATCGCGGAATCCTATCTATCCTACCAAACCACTTTCGCTTCATTGACATTCATATACCTCCTCATACACACTCAGCGGTTACAGATACTTCTAACGTTACCCTTTTTCAATATGGCGTCTATCTGTCAGTCATATGTCTTATTTGGCTGGACTCTACGTAACTACGTACTATGTTATATGAAACTTTAAGTGATTAAATAAGTGCTTTCCCATGCTAATGTGGGATGTAAAGAGAATGTTAAGTAGCTGCTGTTTTCTCCGGCTTTTTTGTTAGAGGCAACTGAATGACTAGGGGTTTATTTAATTTATTGGACTAGGGGCAAATTATTTATCAACAATGTTTCATTTGACATCACTACCCTCATATTCATGATAAAAAGTGATCTAGGAGATGGCATATTCTCTCCAAGGTTCTGTCCAAATCGTATGTAAGTATTTGTATGTAATATAAGTAATAATCCGTGAATTACCAGCCACCATGTACCACGTATCATCTAGACACAAATATTAGCACTAACTACGTCAAACCTTCTATAATATATCATCCTAAGCTCTAACAAGAAAATTTAATTCAATTTTATGTTGTTCTAAATAAATTTCAGGATTGATCGTTTATAATACTAACGTTTGGATATTTATATTTTTAATAGAATTTTAGACCACACATCCCTAAACCTTAGCCAGTAGCTTTTGTTTAGCCGAGGAAGGGACGGCGGCATGCCTCACAGTGTCACTCCGCGGCCTCTAACAAATTGTAAACAGCGTGTGAAGACCGCGATGTGTTTACCTACGTTATGGCACCGTTAAGCATGATGCTGTTTTAACTGTTACCCTTAATTGTATGGGAGGAATGTCAGCAGCCAGCTGGGATCTAATAGACGACTAATAAGCTGCCTTTCTGCGGTTATGTCGTAGTTTTAAGTACTTTTTGTAATATCTACCTGTATAAATTGTAAGCTGTACACTAATATTGGAGATGTGTACTACATGAGACCGGGTCGTATCACAATAAATTAATAAAGATATAGAATATAGATTATAAAGATAAGGTCTCACATAGTAAATAAAAGGAGTATGAATCGCGAGTGTTTAAAAATAACTGTTAGAGATGTGGTCCATCCTGTACGTACATCAACATATTATATTGTTTGTATTGACTGCAACTTGTCGTGAACATCTATTTAAAATAAATAAATAAATTCATACTCGTCCTTTAACTAAGGGTCAGGCAGAGATCACGGATCCCCATCTGTCCCGGTCTTCGCAAACTACTTTCGCTTCACTGACACTTATACACTTCCTCGTACACACGTCAACGTTTATTGGTACATCTAACATCACTCTTTTTCAATACGGCGTCTATCTACTATCATATGTCTTATAGGGCCGACCCCTACGTAACCGCCCTTCCACTTCACCCATATATATTCCTTTTGTCAATCTACTATCATTCATCCACATAAACTCAATATAACTCAATATAACACTCGAGATCTGTAAAAGTACACCATTAAGTTATCTATGGAAATGGGATGTTATTAAGATGTTAATTAGGCTTATTAATTGCTTATTACGGCGGCTGTAATTAAACTTTTTCCCCATTAATGTTATCGCAACGTTTTTTATTGTGTACCACGTTTTTGTAAGAAGAAACTTTCGTGATAAATTTTATTTATTATCTTCTATATGGGATAATATCTCGTTTCAGATTAACACAGTAATTGGATAGGTTCTAAGTAACTGCCTCTCGGCTTATAGTTATATATATTGTTAATGCTTGCAAATTTGAGAGGCCTTAATAAATTAATTTTAACTCTATACCATTTTACCATACTATTGGGTGCTAGACCAGTAAGCTGTCATTCGTATTTTATAATATAGAATCTATATCAATGGAGACTAAGGAGATATTATATGCCCGAGGTTCTGTACAATTCGAAAGGGATACGGAGTGTTAATGTATATGGAATATTATAATCCAATATTACTGAATGATTTTTGACCTTTGGATATTGGATTGTTTATGATATGGAATTAAATTAAATACTCGTAATAGCTTAATATATTGATGATAGAAAACATTTAACTCCAAATCACAATCTTGAATATAAGGTTATTTTTGTTATGTTTTGAATATTATTAGGAATTATAAATAACTGTCGTACCTTTCTACCCCTCGTCCCAGAAACGGTAGTCAACATTTTATAAATTAATTTACTCCTTACTAATCCGAGTTAGCAAAAGTTGCAAAACGGCAGCGTTCCGGTTAGAAATAAATAGGATTAGAACTTGTAACATCAGGCGTAATCCCTGCCGGTTATATATTTTAATTAAGACTTTGGAAGTATGGGGTACTTGCCCAAGTTTTTTCGTGTTTATCAAAATTAATTATATTGTGCTTTTATCTAAGTCAAGTAATTTAGACTTAAACTTGTATTGTAATATTTTATCCGAAAAATTTGTTAAGATAAGATACTTTTTAACAAGAGATAACAAAAAAAGACTATATAGCCTAAATTATATAAACCTGTGTGGGATTTGTTAGGTCTGCTAAAAGTGACTTGAAGATTATTATGCATAAGGACACTATTTGCTTTTCATTCATTCATTCCGAAAGTAATGATATAAATGAGTTGAATGTAACTGTGGGATAATCCATAATAAATAAATTATAAGAAATACATATAGGTTCAAATAACGAAAATTAGTGCACTTTTCATAAAATACACTTATACCCCAGATCTCATTGTCACCTTTTACACCATATCAAGCAGAAAGACCTCTATTTAAAACTTTAAAATAACATTTTAATAGAAAACCCTTCTAAACTAAATATAATCCCGGTTCCCAATGGTCTGCAATTAAAACGCCAATGGAACACCCATAATCGCCTCTAACATTTAACCTTTTGTTGCGCGATAGCATTACGACCCATTCTGATGGTAATAGGCAGAGATCCAAAGCCCCTTCGACTTCATTCAATCGTGAATAAAGGAACATCTTGATTGATTCCTGTCTTAATGTTGAGTCTTTAGAATACGGAATGCAACTTTAGATGGCAAAGTTAAGATTAGAGGATTTCCTTCACAAATGGGACGTTAATAGAATGCTAACAAGCTGCCGTTCTTTCTGTATTGCTGTCGTAGGCGCCTTAGGGATTAAATACGAATACTATATTATATTGGCTGGTTGTCGAACAACCTGTCACTTTTCACAGGCAAACAGTTTAAAAGGAAGGTTCAAATCGATTATTTATTTATGAACTGTAAATTATTGAAATAAAAATATTATTATTATTAATTATTCCTTGTTAATTTTATCACAACTCTTGATAGTTTTGCTAGATTAAAGAAAAAGAGAAAACAGTTATTCAAGCACAGACAAGCTTACAACAAAATACAAATAAAATAACAGTCACAGAGATGACATCTCCATGTACATACATATATAAATTAATATATACATTGTATTAGATTAGCTTATTTACTAAAGAAATGTTTCGGGCTTTCTATCCACCCCGAAAGATATTAAAATACGCGAGTATGTTACCAAACAGGACCAATTAATCCAAAGCCTTGTACGAAACATCTGGCAACTGCATTATGCATTCATAAACTTTTCCTAATATTAAATTTGAACTCACTTGGGCGATGTAAACGAGGCATCTAATATTTTAACGGCTGAACTTGCACGAAGATTTTAAACTTGTTCGAATAAGTGCTATTAAAGGCAGCTGCCATTTTTTAACGCGGTAAAGGAAGCACCTGCCTTAATTTTAGAGACAACTTAAACCAACGTTAGAGGACGTGAATATTTGTATGTAACTGCGTTATAGACAGAATAGGTTTAATAATATACATATAATAATGACGTAATTTAATCCATTTTGAGATATACATAGCTTTGGAGACACGATCATATGTCCTAGATTTTACATGAATGACTTTTAGCATGAATATTGACTTGTGATGTCATGTAGAACATACGTGACAGGTTGCTAGCCCATCGCTAATAGATTCCATGTACTCCTTAACTTTCATCGTCTCCTATGAAATGTCAAGAAATTCGACAGTCTGTTTCCCTTCATTTTACGTTCCAGGTTCTAACACAGGAATTTTAATTTTAAAAGATGGTTGACAAATGATAATAATTATATTGATTTGAGAAACACAAATGACGAAAGAAGCTTTCCGATGTGAAGTAAGAGGCTACTAAAGAACAATCCCTCCCTCATTTGTGTCGCCAGTACCATATCAATTGTTAAGTATTCCATTATATCTTTTATTCTCAAAGATAAGGCGTAATATATTTTATCATTTATGTTACAACTTACTATAATATGAAATTAGAAAGGCAGTATACTCATTACTCTTACGTCCCAGTCTAACACAGTTTACCTTGGAGAGTTTCAAAAAGTCTAAATTTCATTAAATCGACGGCAGCCTCCTCGAAAATTATGCTAACCCTTTTAATTCGACTTCCCGAAAGTTTTGATTTGGTGTTACAGTTGGAATAAATAAGATTACTGCACAGCGCCATCTCTCGCGAAGAAATGTATAAATTTAAACTTCAGGGAACTCAGCTTGTCCGGGATTGGATTGAATGAAATCAGGTGCAAATTGACAACGTGATAGGTATTTCTTCATCGTCAGCTTAGTTCCCTTTTTAGGTTTGCTATATACGAATAGATACATGGATATACTCTCGTCTTAAGCTATTTTAGAATAAATAAATAAATAATAAAGTAACCTTCGAGATAAATACGTCCTTGGTCATAGTTAGCTTTAATATCACGTTTTTAATGGTATTAATAAAGAATGTTTACGACAGAGTTCAAACACACCGTCCAATAGATTCTATTAATTCATAGATCCTTATTTTATGATTAACGAAGAAGAAAGATAGCTATTCATTAACTTATCTCCCAAACAGGAACACGACGAGACAGATCGAACTTAGAACAATAAGTATTGTTACTTCGGAACCCGTTGAACGAAATCCTACACAGCCTTCTCTCGATCCCCATTTTAATTGTTGTGGATTGGCAACTTGGCAGCTTCGGAACTTGCCGAGTTCTCATTCAACTTTCGCAGCCAAGAGTCGACTGATTCCCAACTTGTTCTGAATGAGTGTAAATAACTTGTATTGTATATATATATATACTTACGTTGGTTGACGTAAATAGAATGCAAGCCATCCGTAATTCTTGTCAAAATATTACAAAAATTTAATAACGGATAAGAGCCGAAATACGTAGTATACAATTATTACGGAGATAATTATTAACACCTCAATATGGGTGACGTTTTTTTACTAAAATATCCTAACAACATATAAACACGTCAAGCTCATTTTTCTATAAAGGGATAAATACAGATCACGTATCTTCTATATCCCATTTCTGATTTGCGCTTCATTAATTAATTCACTAAATTATCATATAATTTTCATTAATATAATCTTTAGTTCTAAGATAGTGCTTGTCTTTTCACACATCTTTTCACGTTCGGTCACCGAATAATGCTTTGAAAAGCACCTCAGCTTTTTCGCTTGAAATACCATGAAAGTTTCACGGTAGAAATTTTTACCTGAAACTCATTGATGGATGCTAAGCTCCTTTACGGGCAGACTTAGAAGTTTCCTGAAAGATCCCGCTTGAGAAATACCATAATCAATATTATATGTGGCCTCGAGACAGATTATACTTCAGAAGCAGGACTTTGCCGTGCCGCGTTTACTTGCATTTAGTTAACATATTTGTAGAGTGAGCTTCTGTGATCGAGTATGGAATAGTACGATGTTTGAACCATATGTTCTTAATGGAGATGTTGAGATAAAATTAAATAAATTCAAATAAACTTTAAGGTTTGAAGACACGGAGTAGATAAAATTAATAACATGTTATTGAGGAAATATTTACTTGTGGTATTTGCATATATAATCAACAACCAGGCGGGAAAGCAGAAGAAAAGCGTAGTTCTTAACTCGTCCACCATCGGAAATCGAACCCGGGACCTCACGATAAGCGTTCAGGTGCTCAACCAATCGCGCCACGGAGGTCGTCTAAATATAGATTAGTAAATGAAAATATTATAATACCAATATGAACATGCAAAATATAAATCAATCTCAACAGAATATACAACTTAACTGTCTAAAACGCAGCATAGAATGAAATAGCGGCTAAGTTAGGAAGATTTTTAAAGTTGTTCGAATGAGAGCTATTAAAGACAGCCGCCGTATTTTATGAGCACCCAAATAGCTGCCTCACCGCACTCTCCGATACAATCTATAGAGATGAGTCAAGCATGAAACAATGTATGGATCATATTTACTTTGTCAATGTTCTAGGATAAAGATCAGCTATAAATTTGGTTATGGTTCTAGTCTGATACGTAAATAGGATCAACTTTGATAGGAATTCTAAAAGTAAACGAAACGATATATTCTTGAGATTTTCTATCAATCTCCAAAGGCTCGTACATGATTTTCAGTTTACTTTCTCAATTAAATTTGTCAAAAAAACTCAAAAATAATTGTTTATTTTACAAGAAAACGGGACTTATCGCGTATATTTTATAAACAAAGCTTTTCGCTTGAAATATAATTACTTTTGCTACCTGACGTTTTAGCTATTGCAACATGGTCAAAATGAATAAACATTGTGAGCCTCTCAAAAATATACTAATTATTTACATTGTACAAGTCAGTTTGACGTATATTCATTACTACTGTCATACTTTACACAACAGTTAAAGGTCTATAAGTCGAATTACCATTTACAAAGGCTAACTATCCAGACGTATACATACACAGATTTTATCACGATGTTTATACTCACTACAGAACAGCACTCCTTTAAACACCGTGCCGAAAGACACTTATTTCCCTCCTCCACCACCCCAAGTTAATCATGGAGCCAAATGAGTGGTCCATCGGGATTGTCGGCGGATATGAGCGCCGGTCGCGGTGAAAAATGGCTGTTCTTGGTCCACCAAATGAAATTCTTATGGAAATGCTGCGCCCTCGTTCTAACGCAATAATGGTGCAGATTTACATTTAAATTGGACCTGCCTTTTATTAAAATTACAAGTTGAGTGATAGCTTCTAAAGTGTAAGGTGGACGGAGTAAGTTTGAGGTGTTTTAGGTACTTTAATATAATGAGAAGCGGTCGTAACCACGTTGATTGGTCAGTAGATCACTGAAGTTAAGAAACGATGAGAAATGTCAATGTCAGAAGCACAACATCAGCAAGACTATTTAAGTAATCTGGATGATAATGGTCAATAATAATAATAATCAGTTATTTAGGATAAAAATGACGATCCACTTGTTAGTAACAATAAATACTAAAGATCTATGTTAGTACTTAATAACTAATACTGACAAAGCTCGCTGTATCAGTCCACAAATGTGGGGACTGTCGAACCTGTCGGCAATAGCACTCAGGATGCTGTTACTTACTTTACCGCGCATGACGCGCAGTAAAGTAAGTCAAAAAATACTGTGTTACTTAAAGGGATTGGGTTTTGAACTACCATAATATTAAATGTTAAAGGTGAAAATAACAGTATTAGTTTTCTATTCAAGTAATCTGGATGATGATTGTCAGAAAATATTGTGAAACTTTTGGTATCTGTGAATGATTATAAACTCGTAAATTACGGCATAATATTGAGAATTAGGTTTAGAAAATTGACACCAATATTTTGTTATAAAAACCACAATAATAATGTTAAAGGTGACCAAAACAATATAACTTTTGCCAATTTCTAACTTAGTCTAGTCTAGATAGTCCATCACCACGTTTTAATTTAATTTAAGCACCATCTTAATTCTACTTTTAATGTTATTTTAAATGAAGACGAACGTTTAATTAATCACGTTCTAATCTAAATTGTCAGAAGTTTTAAGTTATGTTCCAGCCAACTCTGAATTTGGTTGAGGTGTTGGAAGCCTCAGTTCACTCCGCTTTAGGAGGGATATTCCACGAAATATAAATGCTGGAAAAGCCTCCCGTTATTGTATGGGATTGAGAATATTGCCTAGATGTCTTTAGGGTTTAAATTTATATAATATAAGTATGTGAAAGAAAAGTATGTGTACGAAGAAGCTAAGAGAGTAGAGATATGTCCAATCTTGGCGAAAGGGTAGCAATCCGTTACTTTTATTTCAAATTAAAGTCTTCACAACTACAATAGTAATGTTAAAAGTAACCAAAAAGACCAAATAATTACGGAAATGTCATCGAGCCGTAACCATCCAACCAACGGTAGTTATAAGAAACGAATATCTGCATATACGTTAGTCTACCCTTTACTGAGTGTACAAGATATCATTGTACGGAAGTGTAATATATGTATAGCCTCTCCCTTCAATAAATCGTGGCGAGCGAGTAAATCGTTGCCGCTCCGTTGAAATATGATGCGAAGCGAAAAATCGTTAGCACATAAAACATTTGAGTCAGCGATTGATTTGTGGAGGCTCCGTAGGGTTGTGCGAAAGCGGAAATAATATGTACTGTTTATTTATTGTTGTACTTCGCTGGTGAGGTACAGGGATGAAATTTATTGTGACTGCCTCTGTACTTTGTGAAAATTGAAGTGGTGGAGGTTTGTAGATTTACTACATTAAAATATTTCTAAATTTCGTAACATAATCGTGACTTGTGTTTGTATGAGACTCTTTGAAAATTATGGATCTAAATTAAAACTAGTATGAGTGTCTGGATTGGATTGCACTCAAAGTCAATGAGACTAAACACATTAAACATTTATTAAATTAAATGTTTTTATAATGTATATATATACAACATTGATTTCGAAGGTGGTTAATAAATGTGAGTGAAGCAACACAGATTTGATAGTATCAGATCGCGATTGACGATTGTCTTCATATCCCGTAATTTGAAAAGTAGACACATGAATATTATATACGTAATATAATATTCCCACTCCCATTTCTCTCTACCTGCCCTATCTGTCAGTAGTCTGTGCCAAAGTCCATGTTTCGAGTAACCCGCGGTAGTGCTGCCTCAGCGTTTAATTGTACAGAGGTGTACGAAGCGAAATAATTTAGCAACTCAGGTATCCTAGGGGCTAGCTAGCAGATGTAGTACGGTAATACGAATTTAATTACCTCCGTGTATCACTTTGAAATGCTAGCTACGTAGGAATATACATTCACGTCCTTTAATCGCTTTCGGGGTGGACAGAATCTTAGAGACGATAATATCTCTAAGGTCACTGTTTAGCATGAATATTAGGGTTGTGGTGTTATATGGAACATTGGTGACATGTTGCTAGCTCATCGTTTAATAGATTCTATTTAACCCTAGTCCCGTAGTCCCGTCCTACGACATGCCGGGAGGAATGGCAGTTAGTTAGCATTTTTTTTACGTCCCAAACTAGCACAGTATACAAATATACGTTAAGTATTCATATTAAAATAGCGTCGTGCTAGACTGGGACGTAAAAACAATGCTAACTAGCTGCCGTTTCTTTAAAAGAGTTATGATAGATTTATTATTAAACATTTTAACTAACATAAATAGGCATGAACGGAGAGACTATAAATGCCATTAATATGCGGTTCTCAATAAAAACGTTTGGAACGAAATAGAACTATAAATCTTAACTATCCCAACTTCAATACTTATAATAATGATAGATCATTTATCTATGTACAGATTGTAGAATAAAAAAATTACATGATTTCAACACGTAAACTAAGGACATAATTACATATACAAGATTCTGTTTACCCCGGTGATGTTATGTACTTGAGGCAGAGTTTGTCTTGTACCAAAAGATGCATTAGTGTAATAGGAATTTAATTACTTCCGTGTATCAAGTGAAATAGTAAGCAGGCTTCATTAATTACAAGCTACAATTGTGTAATTGTTGTCTCCTGCAACCCTGGGCCGTAAATTAAGTCTTTTTGTTTATTTCACGACCATATTTCTTTTTATGCTAATAATAATAATGTTTATTTAAGCAACCAGGACCAAATTTATTAGTTGATACTTATGCTATGTTAGTAAAAAATGAGCAAGTAATAGCAATGATAAAAATCTTTATTAAGCAAACCAGGTATTAAAAGGTTTACAAATTATTCGGGACAATAAATTTAGTCTGTTTGCTTATTTATTGCACACTAAATATTTTTTTACATTATAAGGTACTAGAGATTCACTTATACATTTTTACAATTGCGGAATATGTATGACTATATCAGACACACTTTTGTTAATGATGAACCTTACATGATAGCTGGTATTTTATTCACACTACTTTATTCTTCTGTTCGCGAACAGGTAATAGTCAGTGCTTGTACATGGCCACAGTGCTGTCACATTAAGTACTGTCTATCTGGTCAACACGTGGGTTTTTGGTGGCTATAGAACTACTACCTTCGTGATTGTGAGGATGGAAACCTGAACCTCTGACTACCCCGTAAGGGTTAATTGGTCGTGAATGCGTCTCTCTTAAACCTGGAAAGTAAATAGCTAGTTAACATTTCTAAATACCAGACTAGCAAAGAAACTAATGTTTACAACATCCACTATTTTCGTGAGTCTTCTTACTGTGAAATGTTAAACAAGAAAACGAATGCTACGGTTGGGCGCCCGTAGTACAGACTCAGCCATTGTTCGTAGTCCATTAGGGTGCGATACGGCCTTCGTCTTGACTTCCGAGCGCCGGAAATGCCCCACTGCCGCTCTCTTTAATTTACTACCTCGCGTTACATACACAAACTCACGACCTTTATTCCCGGAACAATTGGTAGAACCTTATATACTATGGGTTATATACCTCATATTCAAAAAGAATTGCGATGAGGGAAAACATGGTGAGGAAACCTACCTGTTCCACGAACAGATAATAGTTAGTGCTTGTAAATGGCGACATGGTTTACCACCTGTCACACTGAGTACTGGCTATCTGGACAACACGTGGGTTCGATGTAGCCATAGAATTACTACCTTCGCAAATGTGGAGATAGACACTTGGACCTCTGACTGCCCCGCAAGGGTTAATGATCGTGAACGCGTTTGTCTTTGTATTATATAGAAATACTAGTTACAGAACATACAAAAAGATGTCTGGACGTTGATCATACAAATATATTTATATGATTAATGTCTCTTTCTCTCTAAGTGGACAGAACCTTTGAAACATGAATAACTCTCCTCTCCTTGGTCTCTTTTTAGCACGAATGATTGCTTTAATAAAATTTTGGATACTTATTTTGCCTCGTTTTGTTGTGAAACGTGAATAAAGGATTATGAGATTGAAATCTATTAAGTACTGTACTACTAGTAATCAGTCACCAATACCTCGTTTTTTATAAAAAAAACTTGGTTATTTTGTTGAAAGGTGAGGGCATAAATATTATAGCTATTTATTATCTATCCATCCCGGATATGAATAGCAATGGGCATGCATAAAAGTCTATTGCTGTGTTTATGTAATATCTCTAAGTTAAGTCTGTGTATAATGACTTAATTTCCTTTATTGATTAAGAACTACGTTTAAAATCAACTTTCGAATAAACAAAACCTCCATAAAAGTCACTCAATCCCCTGACTACCCCAAAAGGATCGATCTTGGTCATAGCCCCGACTCCAAGTAGTTAACCTAGTGGTCATTAAAAATCCATTACCTCTGAGGTCATTGCACGTAGTTGTTGATATCAGTAATGTCCCACTAGAGTTGTAAGAGGAAAAAGGGATTAGGGGTAAGACGGTTAGAAAGCCTAAGTTATATGCTTACTTTGACGATTTTTGTAACGCGTTCGGTTAACTAATTGAACGCTATTCGTGAGCTCCTTGGTTCGATTCCCGGTGAAAGCACAGTTAAGAATTACGCTTTCTTTTAGTTTCCAGTCTGGTCGATGAATATATTATACATCACGCCCAATTCCCTGTATAGGTAGGTAGAGATCACGGATCCCCATTAGTCACCATCCAGACAGACCACTTTCGCTTCATTGACGCTCATAAATCTTCTCATACACACTCGGCGGTTAAAGGTATTCATGAACATATTACATATATGCATGAATTCCACGCTACTATCTCTATATTGATAGATAGAGATCCCATTTGAACGATGTTGGTAAACCACTTTCGCTTTGTTGACATTAAGACACCTCTGCTTGCATATTCGAAGGTCAGAGGTACTTCTAATGTCACCTTTTGTCATATTTGCGTCATACAATGACATAATATACATACATACGAGTAGTTATAGTATAGTAGAATATTGTAGTAGACTATTCGTATTACACCAATTGAACTAGTCCCTTGCTAAGTACATATAAGACTTGTGTTAAAGGTAATAGTCAACGTATATTTAAGAAATATATACTTAATTTACATGCATAATAATACATATACAACATATGTAGTTTAAACTAAAAACACATGGTGAAACCAATATGACAACTGTATTAAAATGATTAAAATACTAAACAAGACTAATGCTTTTACGACCATTAACCCTTGCTGGATAGTCAGTTAGTGTTATTCTGAATAGTATTTAGTTATTGGTTTTACTTCAACCAGCTAGTTAATTACAATAGCTAATATTTATTTTTGCAAGGAATGTACATACTCATAGTCTTGTTCCATTTACATATGCACACATATATTTACCACAGAAAAGTTCTTTTTTTACTTCCACCAATATTCCATTATATAACCACTAGACAAAAACACAAGTACTTTAAATCAAACTGCACCTCATTGAAACAAGAAACAGCCTTTAAGACAAACACATTAAGAAGCATATCTCTGCTCTATCCAGGACATTAAGCTCCTCAACTTAGCCAAGTAGAGCCTTCATAAATCCACAGCCACATCGCACGGACAGTCAAATTATCTCGCGGCTAAGTTTTCAGCTAAACTGTAAAATAAAATATGCTTTATCACCACTTCCGGTGAAACAACCGGCTGATTTACATCCGGGAACGCCCCACAAACAAACAAAAGGGGGTGCTCACACTTAAGATGTGAGTTTTATTTCGTCTCATGTGGAGGTGGTTGAATTTCTAGATGAATTCAAGAGTTTGTGGCGTAATAAAGGTTGGTAGCGCTAGTTTTATTTTATAAGAGCGAGGAAAGTTTATAGGGATGAAAGATAAACAATATGCATTTGTTTCTTTATTTTTAGCCATATATCTGTTTAAGAGATATAATCTTAGAAGCCTTATATCTTCTTGGTCAGCGTTACTATTAAGGTTTGTGATAGTAATCATATTAAATAGCAGTGATAGATTTTAACGACATGCCGGGAAGTACGGCAGCTAGTTTGCATTCTTTTGTGTCCCAAACTAGCATGGAACGAGATGGTAAAGAGGCAAATTCTTGCATTTATTTACAGTTCTATCAACATAAAAGTTTGATTACAATATAACATTGCAACCTCGATATTCGTGTTAAAATGTGACATAGGAGATATTATATCTCCAAGTTTCAGTCTATCCCGAAAGGGACTTAAGGACTTAATGCATGTATGTATATGTTGCATTCTGTAATCTCACCACCAGAAACTAATAAAAATCCCAGATTTCATCAAAATTCACCTACAAGAAGGCATTACCAGGTGTTAACCTATCAATTACCCAACCCCACCGTATGTGCAGTGTAGCGATACCCCCCTATCACACCTCCAAAGGCTTGCAGCGTGATAGTTTTGCCAATCCGCACCTGGCTCTCGCTGCTCTGTGCTACAGATCAGAGCCTGATAGATGCCACCCAAGCAATATGCTACGTGACTCTTTGGCCGGGCTACTACGAGATTTGGTAGTATGAGGATTTGTTACAATGTAAGTTGATATTGGCAATATTATTACGAGAGAGATGCTCAAACGTATAAGAGGTTATAAGCAACTTAATGCATAAAATTTTATCTATGTAGCCTAAGGTTTAGTATTCTAAACTGGAATCAGGGTGGTAGTCATGACAAGTAACTTAGTTAACTAGTAAGATATACATACAAATTTACATTCTTAGTGCCCAAAGAGTTGAATCAACAAAAGTTTCAAATAACGTTTAGTCATATTTAGCTTGATTTTAATACATACATGTCACGTCTGATTCCCTGTAGAGGAGTAGGCAGAGATCACAGATACCCATTTGTCCTGATCCTTACATTGATTTTAATAATTTCATTATATGACAAATTTATGTATATTGGTTATTGATAAAGTAGATTAACATATCTAGATAAGGAAATTCTTCTGGCCTTATTTGTTTCTTTATTTTTCACTGTTATTACTGCATTTATAAAATTTAAGTATGTACAAACTAAAAACAAATACATACTAGTTGTGTCCTAGTGTGTAGCACCCAGAAGAAAAAGCCCTCAGCACACTAGCAGCTTTGTCCATTTTATTTCTTTCATGATGGCTGAAACCACCTAATAACAATCATAAACTACCTCTCTACCCAATAGTACCCCTCCAAGCAGCAAGACGTGCCTCAGTCCCTTCGTCCCAAATGGAATCGCCATTGGAGCCGCGGCCGCTAATCGCCGCTTACTGTGGCGATGGGCTGATCACCCATTCAGCACAGTGCGCGAGGTAATTAAATTTACAACTGTTTGTTAACTGCACTGAGGAAACTTTGTTCGGGGTTTGTTCTTAATCGGGTAGTGTACGAGTATTGCCTGAGAAAAACAACACGGTTGTGTAATATGATTGGTGTTAGGGTTGTAATGGTTTCAATATAGTATATATATAACAGATAACAGGTTACTATTCTTTTGTTACTTAGCCTCTCAATCTATGTAAGGAATGTAGATACTCAGCATTATTTTACTTATCAACTGTAATAAGGTATTTTTTTTGGGTCGTTTCTAATATTTCATGCTATATCACTGTATGAGTATGTGAACTAGAACTAGGAATTAGAGACATTATCACACATTTTTGTGTGATGCTCTAGTTAGATATCGTTACCAATATTCCCGAATTCACTCACATATTTGTCCCTAGATATTTATAGTTATCGTGAAATTTATATAAGTTATTAGAGTTTTCAGAATCTTTTTTGGCATATTCTATACACACCAAATTTTATATGATGAAAAAGGGTTTGTTACACTCTCTGTATATTTAAATTTGTTATAAATTAGTGTAGAAACGCTACGCTCCATTTCTTCCACAGTACCTCATCCAAATAGACATCGCTTCCCCTCGCAATAACAATATCCGTTGTCTGGCCATAACTCCTGTATGATGTAGTGCCTCTCGGCCACTTAGGCGCAACACTTGAAACATGGAGCTCGTAAACCACCTAATGGAGGGTCGTTATGCCCTCGCACTATGTGTCAAGGAATCTAACGGAGTACCTTGTTGCATAGTCTATTCGGTAATGGAGCTGTCGCCTACGTGTTTGTGAGAGCTTTTGTATATGTGGATATAGAAACGTATTGGTGATATAATATACTCAGTTAAATAAAATAAAATACATACATAGTAAATTGTTAAATTAAGCATATTAAGCATATTCGTTTATAGTTAAACCTAATTAATATTAAATGTCATTTCGCACTTTAAAACTGATATGTTTTGTATAGCATTCCAAAAGTATATTTTATACGGTTATAAATACAGATTTATTAGCTCAAAACATGTTATAGTATAGCATCGGTATCTCTAGCTATCATTTTTTATTTAATAAGTACCATACAGAAATAAATATACGTCTGAATGACTATGTCATTATAAGTATGTATAACAATACATTAAATATCGCAGTATATTGTGAAAAACTGTGCTCACTCTGTTGCTAAGTAGAACCAACGCTTATATATCCACCTTTCATATTAATTCACCTTCCAACACTCCATTCTCACCCCACCCTGAACAAAGCCTACAAAACAGTAGCAAAAGCCTGAAGCCTCCACGTAAGTCGATAGGAAGCGAAATAATAGGCCTATTATCGTCAACTACCCGCAAAAACGAGTTGGAAAAAGTAGTGCGAAGTAACACAATTAAGGCTCGAGTAGTTTGGGCAACTTTTGACAATCGACTTGGTACGGCCTGCCCGGGGGACCTATTCTGGACGCCCGATGGAGCCCAAAGTTTATTTTCGAGTTGAGGATATTATTTGTTGCGGTTTTGAATATGGAAGGTTAGGGGTAGTGGCGTTGTGTATAATTTAGGTGCTTATATACATATCACGTATTTCAGTGACATAGTCAGAGGTTAATGTGTCTTCGTAAATAGGAAGTCGAGATGAGCATTTCGCTCTTTGTAAAACTCTCTAAACTAAAGATAATAAGCACTTGAGTCAATATAAATATAGTTAATATACATAGTTATTAGCACAGGAGAATGGCAACTAGGTATATATGTTACCAATTTATCTTATACTAAGACTAAGATTGGCTAAAAATATTTAGAAATTGTTGTCTATGTGCTTTCCATCCTGAAAACTATGTGGTCATATGTACGAATTATTTGAAATGCGATGCACAGAAAAACTAAAAAACTTCCTTGTAGATAAATCTTAGTTTACCTATATTTCCTACCAAACACACTCCTAACCATAAACATTGATACACACTTTACAATCACCCTTTCACAGTACAGAACCATACTTAATTATTTACGCATCCATAACCCCATACTTCAAGGCCAGCGCACCATACTTTAATCATTCTCGCCACGGAGGCAATTAACGTACCGCGTCCCATCGGCCAAAGCACTTATTGTAGCCAGAATAGGCTCATCAACATGTTGAGATGGAACGAAATGGCAAAGTGAATTAGGAGCTGCGTCGAGCCACCTGCCTTCCCTTGATTCGATTTGCACAGAGCAAGAAGCGGGATAGAGAAGGCGAAATAATATAGAAAATATTTCAACTGAAAATTAATACACATTTTCTAATGAATGCCTTGAAAATAGATAAATAGAAGATTGGAAATGTAAAGATTGTAGTTGTATTTTTTTGGTTATTCTTTGTATTATGATCTAGGTTGTGATGGCATATTTTTAATATTTCCCATTAAATTTTCATCATATACACATATCTCATTCATGTTCTTGTACTTCTTCTGGTATAAGGATTTGAAAAGCATCATTCCTATATTGTTAATCCTAAGTTTTCCTCGGAGTAAAAAATATTTTGTACTACGAGTAAATAAGTTTAAAATAAAAAAAAAACTGAAAAACTTTACGAATGTCAGACATCTCAAATCGACAACACTCTGACATAAGGAAATAATTCCCATCTATTCCAGGAACCCTGGTCTGTGCGTTCCCAAAGTCTTGTTCCTGATTTCGGCAGCCCCAGACATTAACCATGATACAGCGAACTACAATGTTCTAGAGCACTAGTTACTAAATCTTATAATGGTTATACTAAATTTCGTGCTCAATTACTTTGTTGTTTAGGGTATTAAAAGGGTGTTTACGTGTACAAAATGCTGCGTACTTTGTTAGTTTAAGACTCAAGTAGAATATAGAGTATCGAGAGGCCATTGCATTAACTATGGCAATAGCAAATTATGTATAGTAGTACTTGTTAGGTCACCAACGTAAAGCAATATTTTGTATTATCACTAAATGGCTACGTGAACTTATTGGTTATCATGTGCTGTGTAGATGAGGAAATTATTGAAACGCAACTTTATACTGTAGATTATAGATACTTGATAAAGCCTATACAAAAGCTTTCGTCCTTACGACAGTGACTTTTCAAGCTTCTGACCATCCCAAAACGATAAATGGATGTAAAGCATGCGTTGTAATTCATATCATAATACAACGTTGAATCCAGCAGTGAAACTTACTCGTAGTATAGTACATGATAAATTCGAATATCTGTCTTTCTTCTCAGCATATTGTTTTAAACAACCAAATACAAATATTTCTTGTTGTAGTTGACAAATGCTTCCTACAGTGCAACACAGTAGCAGTTTATCCTTCGAAATAGTACTATCAGAGAAAGCAATGATGTAAATGTGTTGTTACGTTCACAGATATGAATGAATACAAAACTAAAAGCGGTATGAAGGATTGAACATAATGTGAACAGGTAGAACCTTGAAGACCTCATCTATTTAGAAGTGAATCCTTTTATTAAATATAATGATCATTAAACACTTATTGATAGAAAAAAAAACATTTCTTATAAAAATTCTGTCATTAGCATAAACTACATGTTAATAATAAACATAAATCTAATTAACATAATTAAACTATTAGCATTTCGTAAAGAAAAACCTGCAGAAAGGAAACGCCAATCTCTCTTTTCGGTTACTATGACGGTTAGTATTAATAAACTACATATATGCCATCAGTTCGGAATATTTGTTTAAAAGTTTCCATAAGAAAAAAATGACCCATTTCACTCTTCTTTACTTAGTCACTATTCTATTGCCAATCTACACTACTATGGATCTATTTAGTACATTATTAGCTCTGCTTCTTCCATAGCTAGTGGACAATGTATTGATGCGATCCCATATATATCTGATACGTGTGTCTTGGAAGCTCTCGCTCAAAGAGCATTCTGAGAGCTTTATCATATTGCACGACGTATTTTCAACCGTAAAATGGTTTAGCACCCAAACAAGTTTTTGTTTGTATTTGGTAGAGAAATAAAACGTTTTGTTTGAGATATAAAGGTAGTTAATTAAGAATATGCTGCTCTAAATTCTCCTACCCATTGGCGTATAAAAGCACAAGATTATAATAATGTAACAACAAAGACAAACGCGTTCACGACCATTAACCCATGCGGGGTAGTCAGAGGTTCAGGTGTCCATCTCCACAATAGCGAAGGAAGTGATTCTATGGCCACCTCGAACCCACGTGTTGCCCAGATACCAGTAATCAATGGTGGTAAGCCATGTCACCATTTACAAGCACTAACTATTACCTTTTTGGGGAACAAGTAGGCATACTCACGATGTTTTTCCTAACGCATTCGACGCATTTCGTAAATGTATTATTATAATGTATCACTACTGTTTAAACAAAAGATAACGAGTGTTATCGTTGTATGACAGTCAATAAAGAGTTTTTTGTATACATTCACGTTCTTTATTTCCTTTTAAATTAGACAGAACTTAGAGACTTAATATCTTGAAGCTTACCTGAATATATTTAATGCTATATATAGTCGTATATGTTTAAATATGTAAATTGAGATATTGTTTATGGTTTATCCTATATGAGTGTTTTATATCACTATAACAGTGGATTCAGTTTTAAGATGCATACATTTACGACCAATGAATCCGAAGGGGTGAACTGCACAGTATATTGCTCCTCGAAATTAGAACTATAACTTGAACTCAGTTGGAATATAAATTTAATATTGTTGGAATATAAACGTAAATAAAACGTGAACCAGTTATCTTTATTCTTGACATGTTATATTGGAGTACATATCTTCAAGAAAATAATTGTTACTTAATAGTCTGTTTAACAATAGAAAAGTAGAAAAGTTATATTAATATGAAATATTTCATACAGTAATAATAATAAAAAGCGTTTGTTTACAGCCAAAAAAACACAATACGAATTGTTTACGATACGTAAGGTTTTTTTTCCTTTCAGGATTTAAGAGTCTCATACATGATTAATAATTAACGGGACTTATCGCGTAAGTTTATATATAATAAAATAAAGGTAATTTTATTAAATATAAACTTACGCGATAAGTCCCGTTAATTATTAATCATGAGTATAAATCGCGAATCTCTTAATAGTTTTAAGTCTCATCCATATTCATTTATAGTCGATTAATTTCATAATACTATATGGATTGTGATTTTATTTTATCATATATTATGATATCAATGTTCAATTATTAGTGTTTCACTGAATTTCTCTTACTCCTAGCCTTTTACTTACTGGCATTGTAAGGGAATCAGCTTTGAACTTATAATACCTACTTTAAAATAAACTATAAAGAAACTATCTGATTACCTATCTATTTCATTCCAGACTATAAGGAGACTATCTTCAATAACGTAGCAGAGTTTAATCCCCCTCAATCAATACAGACAACGCTCTCCGGACTACTTCTAAATGGGATTCCTTTACGTCATAAAATTCCAATTGAAAAATGGAATTCAATTTTTCCACTGACGTCCATTCGATGTGAGGAATTTAAATGACTTCTAATATGAATGTTCGTGGAACAAGATGTGGAGTTGAATATTGTATAAGTGTATTAAACTCATGTAATATTGTAACAAATGTGCTGAAAAAATTTAAATAGGCTAATGTAAAATAATGTTATGACTTGTTAATATGTTATAACTGTAAAAAGCAACACATTTTCTAAAAAGGTAATAAAACAGGTTCTGAAAAAAGTAATTCACCTGAAGAAAAAACTAAATCGTAAAGCTGAACGAGACACTTCCTGAAACCTCTCAAAAAATAATATAATGTAATGTAATGAAAGTACGCTTATAAGTATGTCCTGGAAAGTTTTAAATTATGTCTTGAATTATGTAAGATCTCACATCAGAAGAAATCACATCATTTAGTTATAATCCTGCTGATAAATTATAATAAAAAAATAAAATGTCCCAAAAATTTTAACACGTGTTCGGAAAATGAAATATTGCTGCTGTAAATTATTAACATGTAGCTGAAAAAATATGGAAAAGCATCAGCAATGTCCTGAAAATTAATTTAGGTCCTGAAATATAAAACATATCTAAAAAAAACTATGACAATATTCTAAAAAAAAATCTTGGAAACTATATATTTTATAATAAATACTTAAAAGAAACTTGTAAGCAATATATAATTAAAATTTAATACGAAATAAAATTGTGACTTTTGTTCTTATTAAGATTGGGATTTTTAGTTTATTCCACTTATACGTCATTACTGACCTTATATAAGTTACGTTTCAGATATTTGTTTGTATGAACCTATATAAAAATGGGTAAGTAGAAGTTAATATACAATCGTAGTACACAAGATGGTCCGTAGCAGCGATTGTAAACGTGCTACGAGTGTACGTGCGGATAGCCGTTAAATGGACGAAAGAGGAATTCGTAGTAATCTCCTTAACAACCTCTTTCTATTTAATGCTGAGAAATAAAACCTAAGATTTAGAACCTTATTCTAAAGGAGACATACTATACAGCATATATACACAACATATATGTATATATATATGTGTCACACTTGCTTTCTACAGAGGGGAAACAGAAATGAGAGATCGTTATATTCGACATTATTTACGAATACAAGTTGGTGATTTTCGACAAATTAATTGATAACTGTTTTTTTACTATAAACGCTACTTACAACTTCTTTACAGTGGTTCGATTTCTGATAGAGGTAGAGTTAAGAACTACGATTTTCTTCTGCCTTTCACAATGGATCTATCTTTTTATAATAAGTATATGATTCTTAAATATACTTTGACTAGTACTCTTAAATTAAGCTTAGCAAGGGGCCAGTTCAATCTGTATAATTGTGTCCTACAATATTATTATATACTTACTCTAATCGTGAGGTCCCGGGTTCGATTCACGATGGAGGCAGAGCTAAAATTACGTTGATTATATACGTATTTATCTATTTACACTAAGTATATATTTTGTTAATGAGTACTCTTAACACAAGTCTGGCTGAAATTCACTCAATAAGGGTCTACTTCAAATGGTGCAACAATATCCTACAACATAATTATATACCTACTTACACTGTCTCCTGATCGATCCAGGAAGTTATTTAAAAAGGCATTTTAAGCCCAATCTAATCATGCAGCCAGTTACCTCTCTTTTACGTCCTTTCAAGTGCCTTTTCTGCTCCCCTCTTAGGGGATCAGGTCGTAATAAGCGGAATAATCGTAGGTCGTAAACCCGCGTCATTGTCGCGCCGTAAATGCCCCGTAAAGGCCCCGTTTACGTTCTTAGGGCACGTATTAAGTTAACAGATGTATAAACTGTCGACTTTTATCATGGCGCCTGAGTATTTGCCTTCCAAATATTGCCTCCGGAAGAGACATGGTCATACGGGGAGAAGAATGCTGCAAATAAGAATGTAGGTATTGAAACATTGTAAAGCCTGTAAAAAATGGAATGAAGAATGACAAACATCTCAGATTCTGTTGAGAACAAATGAGTGTTTAAAGTCAAAGTCAAATGTTTTTATTCAACATATGTACAAGTACAGTACGTTAATTGAATGTCAAAACATTTGCCTGACACTGGCTGTATCTTAGCATTGAAATTCTACCGTTGGTTCGGAAGCCCTGGCTTGGAGAAGAACCAACAAGAAACTTCGGTATAATTTTGTGATATATAATCATATGATGTGATATTTCAGTAGTGAATTTCTTTAGTAGTCTCTTACGGTATACCAAGGAACTTGGTTATATATTTTATAGTATCAAAGTCAATAATTGTCGTGAATGTAAACAGAGGGTTTTGAATTACTATCAGAATGCTAAGTTAATGGTGAACACTGAACTAACGCTTTGAAATTGTGTTTTCGAAATAGTGTTATGATCGTGAATTTGTACTATGTTTTTGTTTATGAAATATAACCTATTTCATAACTAAAAACATTATATGCATTTGAGTTACTGTCAAACAGTAAATAAAGTGACTAAATTGCATTGAACGATGACTATTATCCATTGAATGGTACTAATAGCTACATATCGTATGCTCATCTTTACAAATACTTTTCATTTTAATGTCAGCACTAAACGCAAACTATGTATAAGTTGAGTATTACCTCTTCCAAAGAATAATCAAGTTTCTAACAATATTTTCCCTTACTAAATCTTACTATTGTAATGTAAATACCCTCTAAGAAGTTCGTAAGTTATTGTGTCTATATCAACATTTTTTTCACTTCATATAATCAACAGTCAATGTAAAATGACTAAAACAAAATCACACCTTTCGATATTTTTCCATCACATTATAAGACAATTACTATGACGGAAAATGTACTTGTGTTTTTTCCTTACTATTCATGTAAATACCCTAAGAATTTCGTCAGTTCCTTTCCCCGTGTGAGCGCGACTCCACCGCCATCTGCCGTATACTGGTTGCTCTCATGCGCGGTGATAAATGATCCCCACTCTAATAGCTAATCTCATGAATATGCCCCAGTTTTTATGAGCTCTCCCATAAAGCATTTTATGCGGCGGGGTGGCTCAATTTACGCTGGCTGACAGCCTGTGTTTCGCGATTTTTATGATTATATTAAGAAAATTATGAATCTGCTTTCGAGGCGAGTCACTTTTGTTAATATTGGAGGGCTTAAATTTAAAAATGCGTATAGAGTTTTAACAAGATAAGTTCGAAAGGAAAGGAGTAATCAAAAAGCGAGTGTATCATTCATTGCGTTAAGTTAGTTGCTGACATAAATAAACGAATGACTAATATGATAAATGCCGAAGTATACCTAAGAAATCCTTTAATGTGTCAAAAGTGAAATTATATTGTCCTATGTCCTAGGTTCTGTGCTAGTCTAGGATATGTCGTATGTGGTTGACTAAAGAACTAGGGGTAAAAAGAATCTATTTGGTGATGGGCTAGTAACCTGTCACCAATGTTCTATTATGTAATAACCTATGAGATATTATATCTCCGAGATTCTGTCCACCCTGAAAGGGATTAAAGTACGTGAATTTATACGTATATATCCGAGGTTCTATCCACACCAAAAGACATTAAATAATGCATAATATGTAGTGTTTTCTAGTGATAAATTATACATACATACATACACATCACGCCTGATTCCCTGTAAACGGGTAGGCAGGGATCACGGATCCCCTTTGTCCCGATCCTGACAGACCACTTTCGCTTCATTGGCATTCATACATCCTCTCATACACTCTCGGCGGTTATAGGTACACCTAACGTCACCTTTTTTCAATGTAGCGTTTATGTTTAAATTATGTTGTTATTTATAAGTGTTATATGAATAAAAAGCACCATACGATTAAATATACTTTTATTTTCATCTTATCAATAATATCTTAATCGAAAAATACTTAGAGATGTCGCCGTTTCTCTGTTTACTTATTTTAATAGGCACAAATATTTTGGACTTGAAATAATGCTCAACTAATTATAAACAACTTCAATTCAGTAATTTATAGAAACTTTAACCACTATTACACATATTTAGATTTTATTATTTTATTTGATCTCTGTTAATATTATTTTAATTATGTTTGTTAAATGAGTTCTTGTTGTCGACTATTTATTGAAATAATTTTCGAGACAAATATATTAATCTTTGTCAAGTCAAGCATCATTCCAAGTCTTTGAAGTCTTAAATACTAATATTATTATAAATAACTTAACTAAATACTAAAGACACTACTTTTTGGTTTTTACTTTCATGATACATTAATTATATCCGGTTCATGTTGACTATTAATAACATTTGTATCATAGTCCTGAAAAGTTTATCCGTTGCTCTATATCGTAAGAAAAGAGTAAGAAGTAGCGATATAGATGTATCAATACTTACAGCCTATACTCAGGCAAAATATCGTTAAAGTTATAAGAGATAAAATTTTAGTACTGGTAATTAAAAAAACCCACTGTCTTATATGAACCAAATATACCTCGATATTCCTTATTCTCTTTTTACGACAAAACAAAAAGGAAGGCTCTATAATACTGTATATGTCATATAAATGGCACAAAATCTAAACATAGTTATATTGTTTTCATGAAAAATTAACATTTCAAGTGGGTTTCTATTGATCTATCATAATTAAATTAAATAAAGCTAAATTTAAATATATGTACAATATTCTAGTAATACCCGTATTGAATATATGTAAAGATAGCTAGATTCAAAGTGTTCTTGCTTAATCTTATTAGTTTTGCAACTATTTTGTAAATATATCATAATGTTTAATAAATTCAATTTGTTTAAATTTATTGGTTTAATTGATCAAACTCTTATTTCAAATTGAAACAAATTAATAACTATACAAATATCCCAACTTCTAAGCTAATACATTTAAACTTCTACATTTTGGTGGAAATTCACTAAAGGCTAACTTAATAAATAGCTTCAATGTCTAGGAATATATTTATCACCGTTTTGTTGTAATTAAAATCTACTTACATCTAATTTATACGAAATTACGAACGTTATACATTAACATAATTTATTTTCAGAACAAGTATTTGTGTTTGTATCTACGTAAGACTAATAATTCTGATATTTTTTACTTGTGACTAAATTGGTACTTTACCACCCATATAATACAAGCCTGTATTTATTGAAGCCTATAGTTACCTGTATTGAGAATTTCAAACTATTGACCTCCTCTTATAATATTCAATTAGATGACAAAGACAAACAAAACAATTGCATTGCGTATTTATGATTTTTTAGGTTTAAATATTATATTTCAATACCCAATAATGACTACTACATAAATAAGGAACAGAATATCATTTATGTGAATGTAAATGGGACAGTGAATCAAGAGGGATTTGTCAGGATCTTTCAAGATTATGATCTTTAGTATCTGCTTATAAACTAGAATGTATTTATGTACTCCTATTGTAACATTTTGATTTCTTTCATGTTTCAGTTTGCGTTGGAATTTCCTCAACGTATCTGGTCAATTCAGTTTCCTGGTTGATGTCGCCTTCGCTCAAACTGGAGTCGCCATCTGTTAAAGAAAGAAATGAAAATAAAAAAAGTTGTACGTAGTAAGGAAGAGCTAGCAGAAGTATGAAACACTGAATTAATATTCATTTCCAGCAGACTTGAACTACGCAGATTTATATATACAGTTACAACCTTAAGAGTATTCACAAAAAATACATATGTATAACATAAGATAAGAAAATATACTATTAAAATGTTAATTTTAATATACTCATATTTATCGTGAATATTTACTAACAACTATTTTACTACAATTTTAGTCGTAAATATTTACATATATTTACAACTAAAATTTAAAAACGTCACCGTTCTTTACATCCCTCTGGTTCTTATTAACCTACGTGCGTTATATCTACTATACAAAAAAGTAATAGACAAAATACCTCATTACACTCAAGGGTAATAGATACTCCTAACGACACCCTTTTTCAATATAGCGTCTATCTGACTGTTATATATTGTTAGTGTGTATGAGAAGATGTATAAATGTCAATGAAGCGAAAGTGGTCTGTCAGGATCGGGACAAATAGGGATCCGTGATCTGCACCCCTCTACAGGGAATCAGACGTAATGTATATATGTACCTCATAACAAATTTACCCCATTTAAAATAACACCTATAGACCTCTACATTCACTCACCATGCCCTATAGTATCCAAGGCCAGCACAGCAAGAGGCGTCTCGTCCAAGACCCCTGACCAGCGGGCAGCCAACACCCGGGAGCCTCTGTGACCTCTTACGACCACTGTGGGGACTATACTGGGCGATAGGGTTGAGGCACCATACATGGACACGCCTACGTTACGTCTGGTTACACCGCTGGAAAGATATTGTGGATATTACGGTGTTAGCATTATAATGTTGGGCATACCAACATGCCATACCTAACATGCCTTCGAAATTTCGGAGATGAGCATTCAAGCCTCTGACTACCCCGCCATAATAAAAAAGGGAGTGTGTATACACAAGTCGTGAAGCTTATGTTTATGCATATCAATAGTAAAGGAAAGGATATACTGTCATGTTTTGTAAGCGAATTCTATTTAACACTTACAAATGGTAAATTTTAGATATCTCTTTTAGAAAAACAATATCAGATACATGCAATAGTCTGCATACCTATCAAGTAAATGCTAACTATATGGTGAAAAGGATTTAAGAACATTACTCACTTGTGACTAACTTAATATTAATAAATAATAATAAAGAATTTATTTACAGCAACAAAAACATACACGATACAAATATTTCACAAATCAAACTTACAAACTAGGGGGTATAGCTTGTGCATATTATTGTCGAAGCAAAAATGTTCTAACTCAGCTGGGTATGTTACGTTTGGTGGCAAACGCAACGCTGATATTATGTTAGAACCAACAAAAGGGCAAAACTAACAATAAGAGCTTAATAAACAAACATATTAATAAGTGTAAACTATAAATAAATTATTGTGTTACGTATTGTAATAAACTAATAACATATTGAAATTTTACAGTATATAAATGTTTATATTATGTGTACAATACATATATTTACAAATACATTTATTATTACATGAAAAGTCTCTTTATGAAAAACACCATTATCAGAAATACCTAATGCTGTGTAAAAAACTGAATGCCGGATATTTGGTGAAAAGAAAGATTACTTTCCGTAAAGAATAGTTGAAATTGCATTTGCTAGCAAACAGCCCAGAATATCTTTAATACAACAACAATTGGTAAAAACCCTTACAGTTTACCACAACGAAAAACACCTGATTACATTCTACAAAAAACCCCGACACACAAAACTTACCTAGTACTAGATCTCCGTCTCTTTTTCTTACACATCACGACCAGCGACACACAGAGGGTAGTCAGAATAGTGACGAGTATAAGAGAGAGCACTGCTCCTATTAGCAAGGCCACTCCGTTCTCTGATGGTGAAGAGGTAGGTGGAATTGGAGTCAGGGTTTGAAGGGATCCTGGTGGTAGAAATATACGTTATTTACATACAAAAATAAGTCAAAACTCAGACTGGCCATCACAACAGAACAAACGAAACTGCCTGCGTTGGCACTACGCGGTGTGTAGATCGTGTGACTTAAAAGGAGTGTCATTAGGCGGCATAATCAATCTGTATTCAAAGATTATGATCGTGCATACATACATACATACACATCACGCCTGATTCCCTGTAGAGGGGTAAGCAGAGATCACGGATCTCCATCTGTCCCGATCCTGACAGACCACTTTCGCTTCATTGACACTCGTACATCTTCTCATACTGAGCAGTTATGGGTACTCCTAACGTCACCTTATTTCAATATAGCGTCTTTTTGACTGTTATATGTCTTGTTTATGAACTTTTATCCTTTTTGAGGTAGACAGAATTTTAGAGTCGCAACAGATCTTTTATCATATTGAAAATATCTATTTTGCGTTAGTTATCTTCACCTCATAACCTGCCTTGAAGAAAGACAGCTACATAGTTCATAATTATAATAGAACTTTATACATACATTCACAACATTCGTTCCCTTAGAAGGTGACTAGAATCACGAGGATAGTCTTTCGGTAACCTAACTGACTATCAGGGTTGTCATGACATAGTTATTTATATTTCTACAGGTTTCTTGCCTACAAACCAATGGATTCCATTAACCCTTAATCCCTAAGTTTTTTCTATAAAATCCAAACCTCGTACCCGGTCGATCCAAGTCATCGGAAGTCCTGATGGCGACGCTATGCAATGCGGCCGGCCTAAGGGACTTGCCGCGTGGCGTCTCAGCGTAAACCAGCAATGTATAGGTGCCAGCCGCTAAGTTGTCGAGTGAGAATTGGGGAGCGTCGTTACTTGCCCTGTATATTGCTTCGGAGACGAAACGGCCCGCGATTCCCTGTGGGGCAGAGTGAGTTATGAATACAACGAAATGAAAACAATCACTTTCATGACCTTGTTATCCTTGGGTAGTCAGAGGTTGGTGTGACTATTTTTGGAATTGCGGAGGTAGTAAATATGTTGGCCACCTCAACTTGAGGTGTCAATACTCAATGTTACAGGTGTTGATAATTAGATGCACTGATTATTTTCTATTGTAAAGAATATGAATAGGTAGGATTATATGTAAGAAATTTATTCCTCAATTTCATGTAAAAGAATAGGTAAGATCCCGGATTCAAACTTTTGCCGAACTAATTGACTAGGTATCACATAATACTACACATATTCGGTAGTTTTAGATCATTCTTATATCATATACGTACAAAACTTCCAACGCATGCATACTCTGTCAACTTTAGCAGAACACAGATCATTATGACATTATTATGGAATATTGGTCGCCCATCGTTCGTTATATTGAATTAACCCCTTATCCATAGTCTCTAAAATGGGATCTAGAAGATATTATTTCTCCAAAGTTCTGTCCACCCCAAAAGTGATAACGTGAATTTATAGTGTGAATATCCCTTAGTCTCCTTCTTCAACATTCCTAAAAAACACAACTATTTACAACCAACCTAACACGAACATAATCCATAATTACAAAACCACTTATCCCCGCCATTAAAACAATTTAAACAAAGGCCAATCAAAATTCAAGCTCATCATCTCCCCGGCGGGAGCAGAGAGCATTAATCCGCAGCCGCTTGTGCCCAAGATGCAGTACTCCATAAAACCTCCCAATTACAAAAGCAGGAGGCAAAAAACAAATCTGCGAATGTCTCCTGGGGTTAGGGATGGGGGAATGATACTCGGTAAGGAATAATACTGAGTATTTGTTACTGGAATGGTGGTATTAAACATTCTTTATATGCAATAATTATTATTAAAATAGTTATCTTTATAAGCTTTCTTAATCATGACTATTATGAGTTGTTCTGTTTCTCTCGTTGTCCAGAGTTGCTGTTCAAGTTTAACTGTAAATTTGATATTTGTTAATTTAAAGTAGTAAAAATTTCAATTTATTCATGACCTAGTAGAACTCTAACCAGAGACCGTCACTTTGCGAACATCTTGCATCAACCACTGAACCGAAATCTATTCATTATTTTTATACTATAATAAGATGCATTATTGAAGACATATTATACCATGTGTACCATACTAGATAATATATTCATTTCACTACTCATTATATCATTCGGATTTATGTAGGGGACATCGTTCATTTAATGTGGCGATCGACAGTCTCAAGAATATATGTATTTATTAGAAGGCGGTTGTAGCCAAAAGGGGAAGACCTCAGACTTTTTATCAGAGATTACATACATAATCGACAATCGCTAACGGTGAGGGAAAACACCGTGAGAAAACCAGCCTATCCCTCGGTATAAGTAATAGCCAGTACCTCTACATGGCGAAAACGATTCTTTATTTATCACGTTGTGTGCTGTATATTTAGTAAAAAGCGAGCTTCGAGTGGCCCATACCTCACATGCTCTCAAAATTTGAAGATAAGCACTCAAGCCTTTGACTGCCTCGCCACAATAAAGAAGGGATACACAAGTCTTGAAGCGTATGTTTATAACAAACCATACCCAACCCTTAATACTCATCTCCTTAAATACAAGGACACAGCCCATCCCTAGTGACAGCGCTTAAACAAAGCGGCGAATAAATTCGCAGCGCAGATCCAACGCACACTTGGTAGCCAACGGAGCGACTCGAGACGAGTCAAGACCGGCGATGCATGAACGTTGTTACAAGTTTTCTAGCGGAGACTTCAATGGTATTTTTAGCGGAGAATTTGCTAGGGAATGTGGTGGTATGAGACTGGAATGTGTAGATGATTTTTCGGATGTTTTTGGTGCTGAATAGAGGAGGTGTATTTAGGTATGTATAGGTGAAACGTTGATAACCAATACACAATAACATAGATATACTCGTAATAATAAAAAAATACACTAATGGAAAATTCATTTTTGTAAACGCTATCACAAATATCACAGGGGTAAATGTTTAGATCAACGATTCTCGTCATCATAGTTTCGATACAGAAATATAATAATAATAATATCTTACTACACATCCACATACACATTATAGTCAATATCTAAAACTGTTAATGACTTTATCATAGATGGGAAAAACATACATACCCTTCTCTCTAAAATGACAGTCACACTTTAGTAAGTGCGACTAGCTTTTACATCAATATTCGCAAACTATCAGAAAAAAACATGATGAATATTAATATTGCATTCAAACTACATCCATAACCGCATGATACCTTGTCATAAAAAGCGCATAATTGATAATTCAATGCAAAGTAACCGGCGGTCGGTCGGAGCGAGATAGAGCATCCTAAAATACGGAACAGAATCGTTTTGGCATGCAAAACAGCGAGATAGCATTCAAAAGAGCGACGCCATTTTAAGTGATGCGATAGGGAGTGTGAGCGTATCTTTAGAAAGCTATGCTGTCTGGCTACAAAGGGGTTAAGTCATGTTTTGTATTCTTTTATATCATAAAAGAAACGAGATATTCTTATTAATACACACTGACGTTTTGATTTTTAATAAAGAAGATTCATTCGTTAATAATAATATAAAATTACCATGCAAGTATTATACATAAAAAATAATCAACTATAACGACAATTAATAGCTATCTTTGTACTCAGAATTCACCACCATGGAACGCACATTTTCAACGCTTGATACAAAGCGATTGATATATGCAAAAATAGATATTAAATTACAAATTTATCACTGCCTATTTTTGTATGCACTATTAAGGTCCACAATATATTTAAATATGTACACTTATTCCATTCTCGTAGTAAAGGCATCTGCTGGCCAGACTAACGCAGCCGTGGAGCGGAGTACCCAGTCTAGTAATTTACATATTTTCAGGACTTACCAAATAATGTAGTGATTGTTCATTTGCATAAAGCCCTAACAAACTTTGGATTTTTACTCCAAATTGTATGTGTGTATGGGTTTAGCTCAAAATAGAATTAAGTGGCACAGGATTTTGCTTTTAGATCTAGGGTCCTTTATGCCAAATTTTGTGGCAAACTTCTCTAGATGCGTGGGAGAAAACGTTACAAAGAACCTTTTATTATATTTAGCATGTTGTTAAGGATAAAGTTGTAATTTTAGGATATTGTTAAGTGGCTAGCTTATTGCATCAATATATGAGTATATCTATTTATAAGTCTTATGACTAGGATGTGATACTACTGCTACATATTAAGTTTACGTTATCTAAGTACATATATATTTTTTATAAGAAGTTAGATGCTTGCATAATCATTATTGTATCGATATAGATCGATAACCTCCGTGATGCGGTTGGTTGAGCACTGGAACGCTACGTGAGGTCCCTGGTTCGATTCCCGGTGGAGGCAGAGTTAAGAACTTAGCTTTTCTTCGCTTTTCCAGTCTGGTTGTTGTTTAAATATGCTAAATATGTATTTATCTATATATAAAATGCATACATTTCTTAAATATACGTTGACTAGTACTCTTAACACCAGTCTTAAATGAACTTACCAAGGGGCTAGTTCAATTGGTGCAATAGTGTTCTAAATATTAATATATTTATATAAAAAAAGATCTTTAGTCTTTGTCTGGATTCCGACACTGTTCATTCATCTAGAAAAATGATAAGGTTTTCTGGCGATGTTTTCCTTTACTTATACCAACATTACATAATCTTCCCAGCAGTCAACCATCCATATACTAAATCAGAGGCGTTTTTTAATGCTATTCATACATTTACATTCCATTAATCGAAGTGAACAGAACTTCGGAGCCATATTTCTCTGGCCAAAAAGTAATATTAGAACTTTCATGTTGACATTTTTTTATACTACAGAACATGGCTGAAAAATTAGCGTGGCACCCAATATACTCGTACCTATTATGCTATTTCAGCCATTACATTACATGTTATTTAAAATCGCTATTTAAATTCAGAGAGGGCGCTAGTATGTATGTTGAACGCGTGCTTTGTTGCGGGCCCTTTGTTGGCGTTGTCAGGGTTCACGCACCGCGGCCTGCGCAATTGTTATTGTAAACACTTGCTTACGAATGGAAAGGCAATTCTGTAATACGAGGGTATTGTTATTCTAAAGGAAAGGGAATATAGGAGTATTTATGCATCGCTTACGTTATCTATATATAGGTAAACTATACACTACTTTATTTCATAAGTTTAATATAATAGAAAAAGAATAATTTCCTGAATTAACATATTATTTATATACTTCGCTATCGTTATCTTTTGCGGGGTGGTTACGGATTTGTGTTTTTTGCTCCGCAAATGTATGTACATATGTAATACGCGTATAATTTAATCTATTACATTAATTTTACGTTGAATTTACTTTGCACCATATTGTCCATACAACTATTTCGTTTTATCGTGAATGACTTGTTATTGATTATAATGTTACATAGGAATATGTAAGCATTTAATGCAAATACTGGAACCCTCGTTTACTAGCTTGTTCAATAATGAAAAATCTCTTTTGCGAACACATGTTCATCAGCCTTCACCTCGTCACCTTAATAATAGTAAAATAATATTTAGAACAACATTTCACCAATTGAATTATCCCGTTGGTAAGTTCGACTACATGTAAACTTATATTAAAAAATATATAATCGTTATATATAGATAAATACGAATTTAGTAATCAACAAACAATAAAACAATCAATAATCAACGAGAAGACTGGAAACCAGAAGAAAATCGTAGTTCTGAACACTGCTTTCACCGGGAATCAGATTAACGTTCATTTGATTTACCATTTGCGCCATGGTAGCTATCCATTCCATCCCATACACCCTTACCTGGTCATTCATAGTGGAGATCTCGTTCTCCTGGAAGGAGATCATCTGGGGCTGGTTCCTGGCTTCCAGCACTTCCAGGATGAACCTCTGCGGGAGGCCTCCGTCGTGTCCTGGCTCGCACTGCACTGACAGTTCGTTGTGGATAAACTCACAGTTTACAGGCGGTTCTGGCAAAGCTGGTGATGAAGATTTATTTATTTATTTAACTCTTTATTGTACACATAACACTTAAACAATATACATATTAATGATGGAAAACATAATATAATTGTTATGCACAACTGGCGGCCTTATTGCTAAAGCAATTTCTTCCAGGCAACCGCAAGATAAATGAAGATAAATATATGTAGGGTAAGTATGAAGACTTATAAGGTATTTAGTAGTGTACGATTGAACATATTACTGTCCTGGATTGAGTATTTTTACTTAGAGGCAACTTCTTTATGTTTTCATTAGTACTTATCCAACTGTACTCGTTGATACACGTAATACATTAGATTAATACAACATAATATGACTATATCGTGCCTTAAACAAAGTAATATTAGTATTATGAATATGAAGTCTTGTATGACAGTCAGAAGTTTGTGTATTTGATTCTGCAACTGTGGAGAATTAATTTAGGATCACGCTGTAATGATATAGTAAAAGACAAAACTAGAAAAGCGTTATTTTTAATGTGGGATTCGTAATTATTTACATGTCTTTCAACAAGATTATGCAAATTTTACAGTCACTTGTTTAAAATACAAAAACAACTTTCAGGGTTCTATTCTATTCTAAGTTTATGCGACATTGCTAACTCATCGCCCATTGATTCATGAACTATAACTATGTAACTATGTATTTCTTAGTAATATCCTTCTATATCCTGGGAAGAATGACAATAATTTTTTCTAATTACATTTTAGACTAGCTAGGAATGATTAATTGCTATCTATTATAGACCTAGAAAAAATCTTTACACTTTGTATGTATGTATGTGTCTATGTATTTAAAATCGCAGACCCAAAGTGAAGTTAACACCTCATACACATGTATCTATATTTCTATACATCAATCTATCTCACCAGCAGGCATGATCCTGAACAAGCAAGGTTCCCGTTGGTTCCCCACGTCGTTGCTAGCCCAACACGCCAGCCAACCCAGGTCCCCGTCCTGCCGGGGCAAGCCATGCACCACTGTGCTGCTAGCACCTTGGACTGTCACGTTCGATGCTGGGATCTGGGAGATGTATGAATGTTAGTTGAGCTTGTATATTTAACATACATATACATCACGCCATATTCCCTGTAAAGCGGTAGATAGAGATCACGGATCCCCATCTGTCTCGATCCTGAAAAATAACTTTTGCTTTATTGGCACTTATACACCTCCTCATACACAATTGGAGGTTGTAAGTGTGTATTTAAGTGAGAGAATAAAGAAAAATGAAAAAATAGAATCTTTAACTCAAATGAAACACATAAGTTAGAGGGGTAAAGATATGTAGCAAAACTTCGAGAAAAAATTACTTAATTTGCATATTATTTAGGGTTTTCTTTCATATTATTATAATCTGAAATTATCCTTTCATATTCCTTATTTGGTTTAATATGTCTTCAAAAATAAAAAGGTAACTCTTTGTACACTTACTTGTCTTGTCTTGCAACGGACTATTACGGAGTACGTGAATACAAATACATTCGGCAAGTGTACTCTAAATTTTGTTATAAAGCTACGTAACAGTAAAGAACAACTTACAGGCAAGACATCCTTAGTCCCATTGTACGTCCAGAAGAACCTTAAGGGCCCCGCATCCCTTGTGGGAGGGGCAGTGACCGAACACCTGGCCCTAACCTCCCCACCTGGAGCACCTGCTAACTGCTGCACCACGCTTCCAGCTGAACATTCTGGTCGAGCTGGAAAATAATAGGAACATTATTAGATAACGTATAATAAATATGTTTGTTTCTCTGGTGTTTTCCAATACGATGAAGTGGTAGGAATTTTGTATGCATGACAATCTTTATATCTTACATACATAGATACTAAAAAGTCTCTCTTGCTTCACTCACACTAATCAGCTATATTTTGTGCTAATTTTAATACATTCACCTATATTAATTTTCGTAATCAATCTTTTTTTATAGCCTTCGGTAAAACATCGCAAAAATACTCTTATTGCATTGTCGGTCACTATTTACATTTCTATGTTTTGGGATGGCATGATTATGAAATGCTAAAGAAGAAATCCCATAAACTATTTAACTCAAATCCTTCAACCTCATTTTATGACTGCCAAGACAAAAGGTAGCCAACTAGCTTTCTATTTTCATCCCAGGTAATGAAAATAACATATGATACAAATGATTAATAATTAACGGGACTTATCGCGTGAGTTTTTATATAATAAAATTACTTTTATTAACCCGACGTTTCGGCTACGTTGCAGTAGGCATGGTCACGGGCAGAGTCTTAAAACTATATGATACAAAGTGTTACTTACCCAGAACATTCAAGCTGAGAGGCTCACTCAGCCCGCTGCCCTCTGAGTTGCGGGCCCTGCACCGGTATCGGGAGGAGTGATGCCTCCGCAGGCCTCGCAGGAAGAGCCGGTTCTCTTCCACTGAGATCCCTCCTATCGGGTCGTCGTGAATCACTGTGGTGTCCTGTGGGAATAGGAGGGTTTTAGACCAAATATGTGCTGCAGGGTTCTTTGATATTTAATAAGATTTATTCATAGAAACACATTGACATTCACAGACAGGAAATTAAAAAAAGAAAAAAAGAGTTCATAGAAGTAAGTTATTAAATCCTACATGTGCATGTCATTGCCCAGTGAAATGAATATTTCGGGTTTTTGCAAAAAAACCTAGGCATTTTGCGAAAACACGGATAGTTAGACAATGGTAATCATTTTGTATCCTTATGTTACCTATAACAGAAATCTAAGTAGATTAGGTTAGTATATGATAAACAATACATGAACCGAGCGAAATGTGCCGCGGCAGAAGTAAAACCGAAATATCGAATCATCCTGCCACAGATGTAAACCCAAAGTTGAGAATAGTGTAATCTTTTAACTGACTTTTTAAGGGACTGACGTGGACTTGACACTTAAATTCACATTAAACTAAGTCAATGTTTTAATAAAGTGTATGTTACGAGATACAAGGTTGACTTCCGAAAGGTTATCAATCCTGACAATGCTCGTTGAAAATTGTTTGCCATAATTTACGTATTAAACATTTATGTCTATTTAAGATTATAGCGAATATTTTGGTAACAGTTTTATTAGGAATATCGATACAAAGTTTCAATTAATCCCACTTCTCCAATTTCTCAAAGATTTAATCGCCCAGTATACCTTTCCAAATTACCAAGTTAGTTTAGGTACATAAAATAACCGTCTACTATGTGAACTAATTGAAATTCTGCCCACTTTTTAGAGCTAGTGGGATAATGCGTATGTATGTATGAAACGGCGTTTAACCTAGTCAGTTCACTCGCACGAAACAAAAACGGCGAGCAGCTCTAAAAGCAATTAGATTATAAAGTTTTAATTAAATACGCATTAACCAACTTAGTTTTCAGAATGTATACGCTACACCAAATAGACTAGTTATTCAATTCAATTCAAAGGTAAGCTTTGTTATGAAGATTAATTGATTGGAAGTTGAGAATTAGAAATTTATTTTAAAAAGATCATGTCATGTTGAACTGATAAAAATACATTCTAGCAGGATATCCGATCGCCTCCATGTATAATCTTTGAATCTATATTCGATTCCTTAGGTTAGGTAATAGCCAGTACTTTGAAATAGCGACAAGATTAACCACTTACAAGTAGGTTAGGCATGACCGTATAATTACTAATCCCGCAGTGTCCGAAATCGACACTTGATCCTCTGTAACTCTTTCTACGCCGTATAACTATATTGTCGTGAATGTTCATATCTTATGTCTTGTCCGATCTTTATATAAATTTCTTTTTTCGTTGCTATACTGACATTTCTCTGCCATTTACTTAGACTTATTCCTTCCTTATATTCTTTTATTCATCAGAAAAACCCTATTATTGTCACAACACACTATTTCAAACCGCTCTTCATACATATCACATTTTTAGCAAAACTTTATGAAAATTTCATGTGTAGCCAATCAGTCAATGGTTTCCTGTGAATTTATTTTAGTAACCCGAGATAAAATGCTCGTAAATAAAATACCCGCGTTTCCCATTTTAACTGATATGAATTTGTAATTTACACGAAAACACACTTTTATCGAAATGAATTCAAACTTTTTATGAATAGTTTACTGCTATTTTGAGCTTCATACGTAGTTTTTGAAGCCTTTGTAACAAGTTTTATTATGAACATTATAAACAAGAGCCTTATTCCCTCAGAGATAAAACTTATGCCAATACTCATATTTCGTTATTTTTTTATTATCGTCTTAGAACTAAACACATATAAGACACAAAAATAACAGTTAAAGATTTATAAGTTAGATTGCATAGATCTATTATTATATGTCATTCCAATACATGGCTTTACGTATAAACCAGAAGTATAAACACATGTCATCTTATCCCTTTTGAGGTAAACAGAATCTTCCTCATTCACTCGAATATAACTATCATTGTTTAAACCACATTGATGTGAAATATTAATAAAAGTATATAATATACCCAGCCTCCACTGTTTTCTTTTGACATAACTATGATTATTATTATTGACGACCTCCGTGGCGCGATCGGTGAGCCGCCGGAACGCTAATAGTGTGGTCCCGGGTTCGATTCCCGGTGGAGGCAGAGTTAAGAACTACGCTTTTCTTCTTTCCAGTCTGGGCGTCGATTATATATGCTATATATGTATTTATATATGTATGATGTGTATATATTTCTTAAATATACGTTGACTAGTACCTTTAACACAAGTCTTAAATGAACTTACCAAGGGGCTAGTTCAATTGGTGTAATAATGTCCATATATTATTATTATTAACTGTTTGACTGATTAACCCCTAGTCCATTATACTCCTTATAATATGCCAGGAAACCATATGTCATTGTATTAAGGTCTAAAAATAACGCGGTAGCGGTAGCATAAAGTAGCCATTAAATAGCGACAGAAATACGAATAATTAGGTACATTTCTTGTTTACGCGAAAATCATGCTAGGCGATTTTATTGCTAATCGTAGTAATTGGGTTACGATTCATATTAACACTAGAAATTTACGTTTATAGGTCTTTAATACCTTAGGACTTAAATAGAATTCAATCAACAGCTGTTGCCGTGTTCATATAGAATTGTTTCTAAGATCACAACAGTTAAGCAGTGTTGGGTGTCGCCAGTATCAAGATGGATGACCATTCGAATTATATCGTTCTGTTAGTAGGTGAGGGATATATCGTGAATCTATGTACCTTCCATTTCTGTAAGTTGTATCTGTATACAATGCCAGACTCTAAATCAGTACCATATGGACTATAAAAACATACGCTTCACGACTTGTATATACACACTCCCTTTTTTTATTATGGCGGGGTAGTCAGAGGCTTGAATGCCCATCTCCGAAATTTCGAAGGCATGTTAGGTATGGGTCATTCGAAGCCCGCGTATCATTAGATAGACAGCACCCAAAGGGATAAGTAGTGAACCATATCGCCGTATATAGGTACAATATGGACTATCTAGTCAAAAAAGGGATTTAAGTGACCGTATATAATAAATAATCCCGAAGAATCTACATAAGTTCGGTAACCTAACGAGAACTATTATTCCAATATGGTGAACGTCGTTGTTAATCATACATACATACACATCACGCCTGATTCCCTAAAGGGTTGACAGAGATCACGGATCCCCATTTGTCCCGATCTTGACAGATCACGTTGCTTCATTGTCATTCATTTATCTCCTCATTCATTCTCGGCTGCTATAGGTACTACTAACGTCACTAAAGGAATATATATATGAGTGAAGTGGAAGGGCAGTTACGTAGAGGCCGGCCCAATAAGACATATAACAGTCAGATAGACGCTTTGTTAATCAAAATTTCGTAAATTACATCACATCACAGACTTACTAGTATCACATCTTACAATATTTACATCACAGACTCGTCACATCTACTGCGCTCTATACTCTGTAGCATGGTCAGAGACATCACGCTAGCTGCTACTTAGTAATAAAGCGCTACTTTAAGCTAATATTTGCATGCCGAGCATTGTTCGAGCTGAATCATTAACCCCTTTACGAAAAACATTAGCTCTTAAGACGCTAGATTTAGCTACTCTCACTCTTGAATTCTGTTTGATATGGGGATTTAGGAGGCTTAGGTCGTGAAAGAGGGGCCGAATTTGATGGTGAATATTAGGTGAAAGAGAAGTTTTTGAGTATCTTAGGAAAGTACTCTGTAATTGTCTAATTGTATATTGGTATTCGGGATATAACTGATAAATAAAAATATACATCGTTCGAGATAGTCAGAGATTTTCGTGTCCTTTTGCGTAATTTTGGAATAAGTGATTTTATGGCCATCTCGAATTCACACTTTAACTATAAAATCAGTACCGTGACGGATAGCAAGCCATGTCATCATTTACAAGCACCGATTATAACCTAGTCTACGGACAACGTAAATTTCCTCACGATGTTTTCTCTTACCACCGAAATGGGCAATTACGAAGTATGAAGAACACGATTTAAAAGTTGAGTTCCCTGAATGAGGCAAAGAGATGTGTCAGGATCGTTCAAGGAGACGATCAATAGTCTCTGCCATTTTATAGTAATCTTATATCTGCGATCCTGTCTATCCGACTAGGGAACTAAAGACTAAATATATACGTACGTTTCTATTTATATTTACAATATATTTACAAGCACTATTTCCTATGCCAAAAAATTAAAGATTTCTTACCATAACCTTAGCCGATGAATTGGACACTTATTTATTTTGCTATGCTATGTTTCTACTCACCCCTTTATAGAAAGTGAAGTTGGTAGCCTGAGGGTTGGCGTCGGAGGAGCAGAGCAGCTCAGCATCCTCATCTTCCTTCAGGAAGCGAGCCTCCCGGGGTGCAGCCAACGAGATCTGGGCTGTGGGGGGATCTAGAAGAAGATTTAAATATAATAATAATAAAGCATTTATTCAAAAACTAGGCTGAGACTGAGGCACGTCTTGCTTCTGTAGGGGTACTATTGGGGTATGGTTTGTAGAGGGAGTTCTAGGTCTAAGATACAGGCAGCTTGTGGGATTATGATATAGTCAACCGAGAGAAACAACTAAGGGAAGAAAGATATTATAGCTACTATAACCAGTTATGTTAGTATGTAAATTTACTTTATCAATACGTACTCAGTTACGTAACTCAGTTGTTTAGGGCTTGGCTCTGTATCAGTGGGTACAGGGTTCAAATCCCGTTTGAGCATGTACCAATGGAAATGAAGTTTAATGAATTTCTATGTACATTTTCGTAATAAAAACACATTTACGAAATGCGTTGAATTATACGGTGAGGGAAAAAATCGTGAGGAAACCTACCTGTTCGTCGAACAGGTAATAGTTAGTGCTTGTGAATGGCGACATGGCTGACCACCTGTCACATTGAGTACTGACTATCTGGTTAACACGTGGGTTCGAGGTGTCCATAGAATTACTACCTTCGCAATTGCGGAGATGGATACCTGAACCTCTGACTACCCCGCAAGGGTTAATGGTCGTGAATGCGTTTGTTTGTTTTGTTTTGCATTAAAAGTCAAAGTCAAATGTTTTTATTAAACATAAGTACATGTACTGTACACTCATTGAAAGGCAAAACATTTGCCTGACACTGGTTGTCTCTTAGCATTGAAATTGTACCGTTGATTCGGAAGCCCTGGCTCGGAGAAGAACCAACAAGAAACTCCAGCTTTCAGGATTTTTGGCCCAGTGCCAGTTACAAAAACAAATTATAAAGAAACATAATTTTCTATGCACATATATGTAGCTTAGATGCACTCATTGCCAACCCTGAGCATCAGCAAGTAAGCATTTATTTAAAAACATAACATACGCCTCACGACTTGTGTACACACTCTCTTTTTTATTATGGCGGGGTAGTCAGAGGCTTGAATGCCCATCTCCGAAATTTCAAAGGCATGTTAGGTATGGGTCATTCGAAGCCCGCGTATCACTAGATAGACATCACCCAACGATAGTGAACCGTATCGCCGTATATAGGCACTGACTATTACCTATCCTGAGAGATAGGCAGGTTATTTTTTCTTACAGCAATAAAAACATAAAATATACAAATATTTTACAAATCTAACTTACAAACTAGGAGATATAGCTTGTGCATGTTATTGTCGCAGCAAAAGGGTTCTAACTCAGCTGGGTAAGTTACGTTTGGTGGCAAACGCAACGCTGATATTATGTTACAACCAACAAGATATAATATTAAGTAACTAAAATATAGGTACATACATGCTTAAGTTCATGATCATTCATTAAGTACACAGTCACTAAATAAATAAAGGGAATAAATGTAGTTGCATTGATCGATTAACCTTAAAATCTTTAACCTATAATCAGTCACCTGCAAAATCCATAATAATATCCAAGTACTACAACAATCTAAATAATAATGTCAATGTATACTTAAGGTGATTTCTGTGGTTTCACCCAAACCAGCATGCATGTGAATTCCCAAATTGGAATTTTAAATGGAGAGTAATATAAGAAAACAGATTTCAACAACCGAGTCACGCACCATAGGAAAATTAATAGTAATACCTAATTAGTAAAATCCCAAAAAAGTCGGTTGTCTGTTGTCTTACATTATTTGAAAATAACTATGTCAGAAATATAAAAACATGGTTAATAGTTAACATCTCAATATGTCTTAAAAGACTATTTCTAATTCCTTAGTTCACTCTTTCCCAATTTTGGATCTCCTCAGCTACCTGTTAAATATTCATAATAATAAAACAAAAAAACAACAAACGCATTCACGACCATTAACCCTTGCGGGGTAGTCAGAGGTTCAGGTGTCCATCTCCGCAATTGCGAAGGTAGTAATTCTATGGCCACCTCCAACCCACGTGTTAACCAGATAGTCAGTACATAATAATGAAACAAGATCTTCCGATCTTAGATTAATACTTACCCCCAATATGTCAAAAGCCCTGTTAGGCAGGCTATCACACGTGTAGACCCAAACAACCTTTAAATCTTCCCAGACACATTAATTGGAGAGGCCGAACCGCAAAGCTCTAAGTCTCAAACAAGACGGATAGTACTTCGGCAACTTATCTTAATATAACTTAATAACGGGACATCTTGCGGCTAAAACATTATTAATCGGTCCCTGACTTGTGGCTTAAACACAACAGACTCACGACGCTATTCCGCTGGGGGTAGGCTGGGGAACAAGTTTCGAAGAGGCTTTTGTCTCTTTTAGCCTGTTTATTAGGACAAAGATCGAAGGCATTATAAAGTGAAGTAGTTATTAAGGCCTAAAACAGTTTGATAATAGTCTGGGACATATATATACTTTCACGACCTTTTATCCCTTTAAGAGTGAACAGAGCCTCAGTAAAGTTTATAAAGTATCGAAACATGCAGGTGATGATTTAATCATCATTGTCAATCAACCTAACAAAAGGGAGTGAAACATGTTTAACCTAACATAGTAATAATATTTCGGACACTATTACACCAGTTATTTTTAAATACTCGCGATATATACTCATTTTATTAATTATGTGAGACCGGGTCATATCACAAAAAAAGGGCAAAATAAAGGTAATAAAGGTAATCACATATCTTTATAAATTTATCGTGATATGACCCGGTCTCACATAATTAATAAAACTATTACACCAATTGAACTAGCCCCTTGGTAAGTTTAATTAAGATTTGTGGTACGTGTACTAGTCAACGTATATTTAACAAATATATACTATTATACATAGATAAACACATATTTAGCATATAAAATCAACGACTAGACTGGCAAGCACAAGAAGACATAAACCACACTATTGAAACATGTCATTTCGAGGTGTCATAGAATTACTACCTTCGCAATTGCGGAGATGGAAACCAGAACCTCTGACTACCCCGCAAGGGTTAATGGTCGTGAATGCGTTTGTTTTTGTTTTGAAACATGTCATAGAGGCAGCTGGATACCGCCCATTGCAGTCCCAACTAACACGCTACATTATTAATCAGGCAACACTGTGTGGTTATTATAAAGCATAGTTTTAATTGGTGCTCTCGTGACGGGCAACTTGTATGACAATAAATTATCACAGTGCGCCATAAGGCTCTGTTTACACAAAAGTGTCTCCGGCCAAATTAAACGGGGCCGATTCTGCTACAAGAACAATAAACATACTATTTTAGTCAGTGCCTATATACGGCGATACGGTTAACTACCTATGACGTTGGGTGCTGTATATATAGTGATACACGGGCTTCGAATGACCCATACCTAACATGCCTTTGAAATTTCGGAGATGGGCAGTCAAGCCTCTGATTACCCCGCCATAATAAAAAAGGGAGTGTGTATACACAAGTCGTGAAGCGTATGTTTTTATGTTTATGTACATACTATTTTAACGCCTCTAATTAAATACATATATATCACACCTCGCTTCTTTGACACTCATACACATTGTGGTTATGGGTACTTCTAACGTCACCCTTTTTCAATGTGGCGGCTATCTGATACCTCCAATTTGCTAATTCAATTTGTTTAAGATTCGATAGATCTTCCTCTTCCAACCCTAACTACTACCTATTCCACTTTGGCTATATAGATTTATATTGTGATCCGGTTATATCTCCGGAATGGTTATCTGGTCAACACGTGCGCTCGAGGTGGCCATAGAATTACGACCTTCTCAATTGCAGAGAAGGAAACCTGAATGTTTGACTACCCCGCAAGGGTAAATGCTCGTGAACGTGTTTATCAAAGCAACATCATTAAATGCATATCAAAAATACTGGAATGTACACCAAAATATAGCTAAACGCACACCATAGGTTAGGTTTCGGTTGGGACTGTTGTTGGCACTAAAAACAGTATTTTTAGTGAGTATATACAGTCATATCACATGTCTAACAGTGCAGACTCAGTAACTTTTTATAAGGTTTAAGTTTATAAGAACAAAAGACAATATTTTACATTTTAGAACTGGCGCCACTATGCTTTGTCATGGCCACTATACGTTCGCGTGCTTCGAAATCAAAAATATTGTCTTTTGTTCTTATAAACGTAAACCTTATAAAAAGTTACTGGGACTGCACTTTTAGCGTTGACTGTACGTTTCAATGCTATGTGTAGGATCCACTGTGTCCTACAGGAAAAGAGAAAGCTTCCTATCTGGGCAGATGTTTGTCCAGGCTAATGGCCTGAGTTGGAAATTTGTATATATCTTGTTTCCGTTAAATATTTCAATGGCGCGTTCTAAGAAATTGATTTGTGTAATTATTATTTTATTCTTGTCATCTGTGGTAATTATGTTTAACTAATTGCAACTTAGGTTTCTCTCTGTGAGTGGCGCTCTAGAGGTCGCCACATACTCTTTATCGAATAGCAGAATCGGCCCTTTGTCGTGTGTAAACCGCGACTGGCGCCTGCCCGCGGCTTCGCTCCGCAAACAAGGCAACTTTGACATGAACTTCTCAACAAGTTTGCTAAAACACGAGTTTGTATTTCCTCCCAGAGAACAAGAGTCATGAATATATGGAGGTGGCCCTGCGAGTGTCGCCTCCGAACAATGTACCCCTGATTGGTTTCGCATATCCATTAGTTTGTTGTTCCGGGGATTTTCATGGAAGTTCAAAGTATGTATGTTTGTAACTACAGTGGCGGTTTTGTATCAATTTAGGATCGATATTCTCTCGTACTTTGTATGTCTCAGGTTAAATATATCTTTAATAAATAATAGTAGTTACATACATATGTTATACATTCAGATCTTTCAATCTTAAAATTATATCTCAGATCACTTTTTAGCATACATATTGGAGTTGTGATGTCTTGTGGAACATTGGTGACAGGTTGCTAGCCCATCGGCCAATTGATCCCATTTACCCCTTGTCCCTTGGTCATCTCCTACGACAAGTCGGGAGGAATTGCAGCTAGTTAACATTCTTTTTACGTCCAGCTAGCACGGGACATATTAATTATTCTAACATTGTTTAAGTAGTAACAGAATTAATGTAGACTGTAACTAGATGAATAATATTCTCGTATGTTATTCTAGGAAAAAAGGTAACTAACAAAGTTTTAATTAAGACCTGCAACTACATACTGATTGCAAGGCACTGGGGGTTTGGCATTGGTTATATACTTAATATGTAAATACTAGCTATTTCAATATAAGTTATTCAATAAAAATAAGCAAAGACAAACGCGTTCACGACCATTAACCCTTGCGGTGTAGTCGGAGGTTCAGGTTTGTACTCAATGTGACAGTTGGTAAACCATGTTGCCATTTACAAGCACTGACTATTACTTGTTCGGGGAACAGGTAGGTTTCCTCACGATATCAATCTTCAGTAGCAATCTTCAGTCCCAGGCAGTTGATGCGTGAATATAAACACATGCATACATATATCCCACACTATATCCAAACACTCACAGACGACTTCAAGCATGATCCCATCCTCCAGGGTGTAGGCAGGGAACCAAGGGTTGGACACTCGACAGGTGAGCGTGCGACCACTGTCTTCCCTCCGCACTTTCCAGGTCAACACGCTTCTGGTCACCTCTCCCTCCACTTCCATCTGTAAAAGGTGATTAAGGGATTGAATCCCGGCAAGGTGGGAAGACGACCTGCGCAGGTTAGCCGGCATCGAATGGATGCGAACGGCCACTGACAGGGAGAAGTGGCGTCATTTGAGGGAGGCCTATGTCCAACAGTGGATTCAGACAGGCTGATGATGATGATGATGATGATGAAGGGATTGTAGTGTATATTAGGTATGATATATTGGTTGGATGTGAAGCTTTGATCAAAAACCGAACAAACAAACGCGTTCACGACCATTAACCCTTGTGGGTTAGTCAGAGGTTCAGGTGTCCATATCCGCAATTGGGAAGGTAGTCATTCTATGGCCACCTCGAACCCACGCGTTGACCAGATAGTCAGTACTCAATGTGACAGGTGATAAGCCATGTTGTCATTTATAAGAACTAATTATTACCTGTTCGGGGAACAAGTAGGTTTCGTCACGATGTTTTCCCTCAGCGTAGTACTCGAAGCTTTTTGTAAATGTAGTTTATTACGAAAATGTACATAGCTTCGATCATGTTCGAATGAATTATTATTATGTTTAATGTACACATTGTCTGCAGAGTTTCTTGGCACTTCTTCTCTGCAGAGATTTTTCTTTACGAAGTGTCCTTAGTTTTATTAATCTAATTTGATTTATTTTAAGAATTAGTTTATGTTATCGATTATTATTGATTTTTCTTACTTTTATCAAGTGATTTTATGAACCTTATGTTGAATAAAAAGATTTTCATTTCAGAGTAGACAGAAATTTAGAGATATGCAGAAGACTAGCTGAGAAAAAAGGCTTGTAGTTAGAGTTAATTCACTTCCCTTACTAGCTGATTTTTGTAAGTTCAAAAGAAACACACATAACGAACTCTCTTACGAGGTGGGCAGAGATTTGTTGAAATGAATCACAGTAATGCTATCAATGGTACGTTCAAATAGGTAAATATGCAAACTCAAGAATATAATCTAACTTATCCTGGTTAGACTATCTAAATCATAGAAAAACGTAGGTTCTTTAACTCTGTTTCCCCCTGTGGGAACATGGGTTAGTTGTGTATGTATATATTTAGTATCTAACATAATCACCTCCGTCATAGTAGAGTCGATGGCTTGTGAGTTGATGAACCAGTCGATGTTGGGTGCCGGCTTCGATCCCCGGGTGGTGCAAACGAAAGACCTCTCTTGCCCTGCTCTGGTAGCACCATTTCCCATCACGCGGACGAACTGCGGTTTCACTGATACGAAAGGCATATAATATGTATTTATAATAGGCATGTTTTACCTGTAGGGGTTGATAGAATATTGGACACGTAATATTTTCTCAGTCACAGTTTTAATATTAGGTATAGGTATGGGTCATTCAAAGCCTGCGTATCACTAGATAGACAGCACCCGATGTGATATGTAGGATTCGATCCTAGGACCATAATAGTAGTAGCTAGTAATTCCATACAATATCACTTACAGAACAACTTAATTGTGACCGTCCGAACGATAGGTGGCAGTAGTGGTGGTTGAACGCGGCACTGCAGTTTGCTCCCGTCCATCTCTCGGTGGAGGTTGTCCAGCGATAACTGGCAGAGGGAGCCTGATTTGGTCTTTAAGAGCTCTTCATAATCTCTGTACCAGGATACATCTGGGGCTGGCTTACCTTGGATAGAAAATGGGATAACAACATTAAGGAATCATCCACTGTACATGACATACAGGTTACCCTAGTTTAAGAGCAAGGGCTTCAAATGCTGTAACAAATTGTGTTTTACAATAAAGTTATTTTCATTTTCATTTTCATTCACTGTTGTACTGTGAAATCTGTACAGAATATATAAAGTAGTACTCAATGTATAAATATATCAATATAGACGTTCCAGGGAGTTTTTGGCCCAGAGGTTGTCGTTGGCTAACCAGCGGGGCAACGCTGCTAGTGTGCTGGGGGCTTTTGCTTCTGGGTGCTAAATTCGGTACACTAGTTGTGCTGTGTAAATATTTACTTTTTGTTAGATTAACGTTTTTTTTAATGCTCTAATTTGTACATATTTAGTTTTGCTTTGTTTAATAAAGTTATAAATAAATGGAACGTATATAATCGTACAGTTAAATGTAACCGAAATTTTAAGCGATGCGGTTGAATTTGTGTCATGATTTGTCCACTATACATACATGCATTAAAGTTCCACTATTTAATGAACTTAAAAATACATAAAAAATTCCTACTCATACCAATTTAAATCAAATTTTCTACGTTCCTATTACGCCAACCATTCATTACCTATATACACGTGTATACACATATACATATGTTTGAATGTTACTTACCCCCAGTGGCTTGACACGTGATGAGTAGATCCTGTCCCTCCCTGAAGGGTCCAGCCACCGCTCCCTGGATCTCCCGGCCGTCAGGGTCGAAGATCCTGGGAGGCTCCGGGGGTACTGGAAGAAAAAACAGCACATGTACTGGGCCCTTAGACAAGTGGTGAAAGACTAAGAGAGTATAATTCAAAATACATACATTCATACATACACATCACGCCTGATTCCCTGTAGAGGGGTAGGCAGAGATCACGGATCCCCATTTGTCCCGATCCTGACAGACCACTGTCGCTTCATTGACATTCATACAATAAGTAGTAGAGTATAAGTCAAAATGTACTATGTACATGACTACTTCTTGCTTGTAAGGTTTTATTGGCTACAAAAGAAGTTAAAGTACATAGAAATTTAATACTACAGTGTTTAATTAAGATACTACATAGGATCATAGATTCTATTCAATAAACCACTAATCTCTTACTTACATTCAATGACAGTTCAGGATTGATTTAATTTGAACATACATATTTAGTTTTATTTTGTTTAATAAATATTTGAAATGTAAAATTAATGATATTACATTGTAATTTAACTCTACTTACCAACAACAGTAAGGTTAACTCTATTATTCTTAGTCGGGGAGTCATCATAGTCCACCCGGCAACGGTACAGCCCCTCGTCCTCTCTAACCACCTTCTCAATCGCCAAATGAGCTGATGCTGGGTCCGATTCATTGAGTACGAAGTGGGATCTTGCTCCGAACTCACCGGCTACAGCCCAATGCTCTGGCGCCCCGTTTCGGAAATCCACCCTGAAGGTAAAATGGCTGATTTAGTACTGAGATGCATTTAAGTGTGAATATCGGGATTGCGATGACGTTAATGTAGAATATTGTTAAGATTTTCCTTATTTAAATTGTAAATGAATAAGCGAAATCAACGTTACGTGTAAGTACGAAAATATATTTCACAAAAATACTTGACAATTACTCAGACGAAATAAAAAATGAGTCAAACTAAATCAATAAAGCCATTTTGAAAAATTTTGATGACAATTACCGCTTTCGCCTTGCCAGTTCAAAATGGACCGAAATTTCCTCATGAACAAAGCCAAAAACTCATACACATACTAACCTAACTAAACTTGGGGTGGACAGATGCAATTATCTTCGCGGTCCCTCTCAGCTTATAAATCAAGGTTGTGTTACATCAATATATAGTAATACTAGCGACCCGCTCCGGCTTCGCACGTCTATAAAATATATAGCCTACTCCACTATTTAATGGATGTTTTATACATATAAACCTTCTTCTTAAATCACTCTATCTATTTAAAAAAAACCGCATCAAAATCCGTTGCGTAGTTTCAAAGATTTAAGCATACAAAGGAACATAGGGTCAGAGAAAGCGACTTTGTTTTATACTATGCAGTGATATAAAAAAATATTTAAAGTACCCAATGGTAACAGTCTCTCATATTACTACCAAAAACATGTTTACCCCTTGTCTCTCAATCTCTTCTTACGTTCACATAAAGACAAGTAACAAGTTAGCACTCTATTTACCCCAAAACTAAGACGAAAACTACTAAGTATACCAATTACAGTTGGGAACATTTTTGCTTGGCAAACGCTGATTTCCTTGGGAACAGACAACGGCGTTTCTTAGCTTCGTATCAGCCACTTGGCTCTCACTATGCGCAGGCTATGTCGCAGGCTGCTTGGGGAAATGGGTGTAGTGTGATTTGGTTGGAAAAACTGCTGTCTTTATATTAATGTTGATGTAAATGTGTGTATTGAAGAACAGCAGATTTTATGTGATTGAGATTTAACGGGTGCATTCATGATGTCTGTCTTATATGTCAATAAATTAGGCTTATATTGGTGTTTTACATGTAATAATAACGCAAAAAATGTGTTTGTAATTGTAACTTCAGCAATGAAAAGTGGATCGAATGCGATAAGAAGAATATCATAATAAATATAAAAGAAACGAATAGAAATGGTTATTCCAAAACTAATTAACTGTTTTACAAATTATTTTTGCACTAAATTCCAGCTCGAAATTGAACTTTTAACTGCATAGATACATACACATAACCCCTGACTCCCTGTTTCTTAACTATTTAACAATAACTTAACACAATCAATCTCTCCATCACAAAACAAAAAAACCACCTTCCAAAGCAAAAAGTCTACAAAATCCGTAGTACAAGAGTCCCATCTCGTAGTAATTCCACTCCGGCATTAATTGGCCGGCAGCATGAACAATAATAGTTTTACAACTTCCAAGTTGTTTGGCAACGAAGCCTGCTGCTGCCTAGTTGCTGCAACTTGGAAGTGCCTGACTTGCATCGCTAACGGCCTGCAAGTTCAAGAATAAGGCTCTATTAACATTGCTCTTTTGGGAGAAGAGTATCTATCTATTTATTTATGTTTGTTTCGACTGGAAGAAAATAACCGTTTTTTTTTAGTCAAGTAACTACAAAAAATTATCTTGGAGATGTTAACGTCGCCAAAGTTCTGTTCATACCAAAAGGGATTAGAGGACATTAATGAATATGTATGTACATTAAAACAGTAGAAGTACCTATAACCGCTGAAAGTGTTTGAAGAGGTGTATGAGTGTCAATTAAGCGAAAGTGATTTGTCAGGATCGCGACAGATGGCGATCCGTGATCTCTGCCTATCCGTCTACATGGAATCAGGCGTGATGTGTATGTATATTTGAACATCATTTAGTCGCCGTTATATCATGCGGAAAAATTATATCGTAAACTATGTTGAAAACTTACATTGATCTTTTTTATTAAATATCTCGACTAACATATAAAAGCTCAAATTCCTTTCTTCTGCAAACCTAATAGAAATCTACATAGCTGTCTTTCTTTCATTTCCTCAAGCTTCGCAATAACTATGCAGTAGTAAGGCGTACTACACTGAATTTTGCATAAGCACACGCTATCATCACATTTCCGAGCAGATTGTACTACTCTACAGAAATTGTTAACACTAGACACATTTGTTATGAAGAAAGGTAACATCTAAAAGAATACATAGAAGTATTTATAAGGAGTGTGTATGAGGAGGTGTATGGTTGTCAATGAAGCGAAAGTTTTTGTTGAGATTGAGATAAATGGCGGTCTGTGATCTCTGTCTATGTCTCTGTAGGAAAATTGGCATGATAGCTCTGTGTATGTATCTGTATATATCTATTGATGACGATTATTTACCACCTATTATATAAAGTATTGTTTATTTAGTGAAACAAGAACTTTGAATACCCAAAATCCTTCAAAATAAATCGGATGACATCCCAAAATTACATATATCATAAAGTTACATATATCCGTAATAGGTGATCCGATTCACTTCATTCATACATCATACATTCCGCGCAGAACTCGATCTATCGCACCAGGCCACAAATCCTAATCTATGACCCCCTGAATCATAGTGGGGTTAGTTAGTTATCTCCTGAAGTCACGAGGTGTCTCCACAGAGCAAAAAGAGCGGTCGGGACGATAAATTACCTAATATGGCTGAATTGCATCAGTGAGTCTTACGATTGGCGCTCTGCCAAATTCCCTATACGTAGACTATGTTTAGAAAGTATTTTATTTGGCTGCCTGCTATTGGTTGTTTCAACGAATGGTTTATTTTAAATTAATTTTGTGATGGAAATAGAATTATGTAACTAGTAGTTTTACATAGCACGTCGTAAGAAAAACATTCGTTTAAGGCGATCAGCTAGAAACCTGTCGTTTTTAAACATTATAAAGTGACAGGGCAGAATGACTGTCTTTAAGGATCGTTCTTTTCTTAGGCAAAATATAGATTATCTTGTCATTTTTAATAAAACTTAAGTGTAATTTTTTAAAGTCGTTAATTTCATAAAGTTGTAACCCCATCTATTGCAAATCCTAAAGAACTCTTTGTAACATATTCATATTTTTTTAAATTAATATCATAGATGTCACTACTTCCTACAACAACACGTGTCAGAAATTACCTTCATCTGAGTGTGATTAACGACTCTCATGTACCTTTTATACTAAAATATTAACATCCCTATATCTGTGAAGCACACATCGCAGCCTTGATTGATTCGAGGCATTTATATATGACTGTAGTGTTGCTGATTACCCTTGTTCCACCTGCTGATCGATGATGATTAACTGGCTCGATTAGTCACGATATAAAGGTTCATTTGGGGTGCTATGATCACGTGAACAAGTAAAGGCGGAAACATACATATCGTGTCGTGTCGTGATGCGCTAGAAGTTTCGTACCTTTAATATGGTTAGGGAAATATTTGCTTGTCGTGTCGTGTCGCTATTCTATCTGTCGAATGTAGTGTCACGACATACGACAAAAGTATGTTTCTACCTAAAGTCACATAGAGGAATATCGTGAAAAAGAAAAATCACAATTGGGATTATAAGTTAGATCATTCGCATTAATATCATAAAACCTTGGGTCTAAGTTCAATTACTAACCACAATCTGAATGTCAAAACAGATCCATATTTTATTGATATTACTAACCAAAAACATCATACTGAACATTTTTAGAAAACATATTTAATATATACTAATTTACAGATATAACTTAGTACGTATTTATTAACAGCGATAGGACTCACTTTATATCACGTCTAATACTAGCTACAAATGCTCTCTGATCTCTTCGAATTTCTACATGTGTGTTTAAGCATCGAAGACAGTTTCTTTCAATATCCTTCACGAAAACCGATTCATTAGTTGGCCCAACAGACAGCGTTCTATCGTGCAAGAAGGCTTCTCGGGTGGTATTCAGGCGGCGTCCACACTTGGCAAAAGGCTCCAGTTTGGCCCCCGTCCAACGCACCGGAACCTCTTACTTAAACAGTTTCCGGTGCTGGTTCTTGTCGTGAGGAGACTTCCTTTTCTATTTCACCCGGTTAATAGATAGAAAATGGCTTTCTTTCGATCGTGGCTAGGTATTCGTTTAGAGAAATTGGGAACGTGTGGCTTTTGATCAAGAGTCTGTCGGGTACATTTTTTGATTTAGCACCATATGCGTTCAGGAAGACTTTCATAATACGTACACTTTACGATTTATAGATTAGTAAAAGTCTAATCCGACCACTGACACTGACTGAATGACAGTTTTTTCACCGCTTAATACCTGTGATTAACTACGTAGCCAACATCACAAGTGACATCTGTCAGAATTCCCTTTTATCTTCAACGAAACGTCAGTCTCTACCAATCCCGTAGGCAAATAGAATGATCTCTATGCACATAGTCCCAGATCAGCTCTGGCTCTAAGCTACCTGATCTGGCCTCGTCCATCAGCAGACAAATCCGGGAGGGAACAAATCTTCGTTCCTCACCCTTATCTAATTACGGAGGGCCTGATCGGAATTAATGAGCCCTCGTCCTAATTCCTATTCATTGGTGCTGCACAAGCATACACGTCATGTCCGGTTCCCATTAGAGGGATAGCAGAGGTCAAAAAGTCATCTTTCTAAAATTATTCTTGATATTTTTTTGGGCTTCTTTATACGTTAATACAAAAGCAATTAAAACAACTTTATCACTTACATTTTTAATTCGATAATTAATTACAATACTTAAAAAACATTTGTATTTACTTATGTATTATCACTTATCGTTATGTTTTGAAAAAACGCCGCTTGGTACTTTCCTTACATCTCAGATAACATCCCAACAAATATCCCAATAATAAATAATATAAACTACAAACATCACAAACATTCCATCTAAAACGAGCACTTACAAAAAAGCTCCGCCATTCTATTCAAACCCAACCCATTCTAAATTTACGACACTGTCGTTTATTTCAACAACACAACAAACTCTTTAGGTCACCTAACAGAATCTAGATAGACACAATCCAGGTTCCAGATCATCCAGGGTGCAGATAAATGGCTTTTTTATTACTACCCTCACAATGCCAGAGTGGATTCTCCTTTTTACGAGCGGCCACGCACGGTGATACGGTGCTGCCCTCTCGTGAAAGCTCTGAAGACTGACTTTACGGCTCGAAGGACCAATAAAGAAACCATTGTATACGCTCTTTATTTTAGAAGAGGATTTTCGAAAAGAGGTTTTTGAGACCTACCTTTTTCATTGAATAGTCAATCTCTTGTACATAACTGTCCCGTGCTAGTTTGGGATTTATTAGAAATGTTAAATAGCTACCATTCTTCCCGGCATGTTAAGAGGCGACTTAGGGACTAGGGTTAAATGGAGTTTATTGGGCGCTGAGCTAGAAAACTGTCACCAATTTTATATATGACACCGCAATCCCAATATTTTTGCTAAAAAGTGACCTAGGAGATATTATGTCTCCAAGGTTCTGTCCACCCCGAAAGAGATTAAATCACCTGTTACGTTAGATACAAACTATCTGGTAAAAATGAGCTTATAGATAAGTTAACAACCTCCTTCGTTATATTAGTATTTATTAGGATATTACAAACTGGAAGGCTTATTTGTTTAAACATCAGGATTAGAATTCCGAGAAAAAGTAATTTGTTAATGAAACAGGGACTTTGTTACGGAGGTATAGAGTCTAATTCAGAGAAGTGGAGTAGAATTCTATCTAACCTCTTGTAAAAGTTATAATATGTAATAAAAATACATTAACGCAATGTGTCGAATACTGAGAGGGAAAACATCGTGAGGAAACCTACCTGTTCCCCGAACAGGTAATATGTAGTTAGTACTTGTAAATGGCGACATGTCTTACCACCTGTCAGATTGAGTACTGACTATCAACACGTGGGTTGGAGGTGGCCATAGAATTACTACCTTCGCAATTGGGGAGATGAACATCTGAACCTCTGACTACCCCGCAACGATTCATGATCGTGAACGCGTTTTGTTTGTATCTGTCTTATGTAAAAGTTATAATAAAGGTCTGTACCAGTGTACTTCTTCATAATTTAGTGTAGATTAGTGGTTGGGGCCTTGAATTTGTATGAGACGACCTCCGTGGCGCGAACGGTTAGACACCTGAACGCTATTGTGAGGTCTCGGGTTCGATTCCCGGTGGAGGCAGAGTTAAGAACTACGCTTTTCTACTGCTTTCCAGTCTGGTCGTTGATTATATATGCTATATATGTATTTATCTATATATAACATGTATACATTTCTTAAATATACGTTGACTAGTACCCTTAACACAAGTCTTTAATGTACTTACCTAGGGGCTAGTTCAATTTGTGTAATAATGTCCAAATATTATTATTATTATTATTACTATGAGAGGGTTCAGGGTTCAAAACCTGGAGAATATACCAAAGGAAAGCTAGTAGGTGGTGCTTTTCTCAACGCTAATAGGTTTAGGGTTCAAAATCTGTTGTATTAACCAATGGAAAGAAGTATTCTGATCTTTATGTTATATTTTGGCAGTAAAATACATTGACTGAAAACACCAACTCTTAAAGGAAAACATCGTGAGGAAATCTACCTATTTCTCGATCAGTAATTGTAAATGGCGACATGGCTTACGACCTCTCACAGTAGTTATTACGTAGGTTCCAGGTGATCATGCAAACGAGAATTAAAACGAGAATCATCGTATATTACGTTTAAAACTGTTTAAATTTACTACTAATTAATAACTAACGGGAGACTTATCGCGTAAGTTTTTATATAATAAAGTTATCTTTATTATTAACCCGATGCTTAGGTAACTTTATTATATAAAAACTTACGCGATAAGTACCGTTAGTTATTAATCATGAGTATAAATCGCGAATCTCTTAAAACTATAAATTTACTACCTTTGATGACTATAATATATTAGTTTATCTACTCACTCCTTTAAAAGAAACTAGCGACCCGCTTCGGCTTTGCACGGTTATAAAATATATAGCCTACTCCACTATTTAATGGATGTTATTATACATACAAACCTTCCTCTTGAATCACTCTATCTATTAAAAAAACCACATCAAAATCCGTTGCGTATTTTCAAAGATTTAAGCATACAAAGGGACATAGGGACAAAGAAAGCGACTTTGTTTTATACTATGTAGTGATGTTATAGTAGTCACTAAAACTTCCAGTTATCTAATAGTCAAGGCATTTATATAACTTTTCTATATAATTACGACCTCCTGACCCATGTGGTGTAAGCAGAGAGATGCTGGAAGCAGTGCAGTGGTGCAAAACATTTTTACGACGACGGATCTGCGCGCTCGCTTATGCTATAGTAGTTGCGCTTCATAATTACTTGCTTTTAGTGTTTAAGCTACTTTGAATAAAAAGGCTAATGTAAAAGGAGCATGTAGGTAGAAAATAACTGTTAACTCTGATTAGAAATAAAGAGGTTTTCTTGCACTTTTAAAAGGAATACTCATGTACGTAATGTACATTAAATAAGGATTAATATAAAGAGTAATAATGAAATAAAGGTTCTGCATTTTTTCTGATTATGGTAACCACTTTTGCTTCAATGATACCTATTTTAATTAACACACAATCTAATGAAGTACAATTCAAATTTACGTAATGTAATGCCATTTCAGATAAAAACATTCACGCCCTTTTGTCTTTTTCGGTAAGACAGACCCTTTGAGACATAAAAGCACCTAAGACCACTTAATCACCTCCTACGACATGCTGGTAAGAACAAGTTCCATGCAAGTCTGAGACGTAAAAGAATATTAAATAGCTGACGTAGTCTATTGGTACATTATTAATAGTAACTAAAAGTGTATCATTTATACATATTATGTTTTTCTATTAATTTCTTATTCGGACTAAAAATTAATTCTTATTATTAATATATTTTTTATTTTGACCCCAGCACCTCCTTCTACACCGCTTGAGCTACGTTGATACAATATGGCATTGCGAAAAAGCACAATTTTGGATGTGGTCCAAGTCACACAGGGGCAATCTACTTAGCCAGGGCCCATGCCTTTGAGCGCCGCGGCTTAACTTACTCCTAACATTCGTTCTTTCTACTGTTATTGTGATTTATTTTAAGGTTTTCTTACATGTGTTTGGGTCACTTAGTAAAGTTATAAACAACATATAGTTAAACCAAATTATGCTTTACAATAAATACTAAAATAATTTTGCATGATAGGTAATTGATAACCGTCACCACCTCATAAATATGATTTCCTAGTATTTGTTGACATTTTAGGTAGGTTCCAGCTAACCAATATTATACTTATTTAGTATTTTATTTAATAACATTTAGTGGCAACACGTTTGCAATAAGTATACTAAAATTTCAACTAATTACAAAACAAAGATACCCTTTGTCTTTGTCTTTGTTCCCACTTATAAAGGAACAAAATAAATAAACCTTTCAAAACATGAAGCGTGTTGTTGGATGCAAACTTGTAATAAAAATTAAAATATTAATTTTGGCGACCATCATATCAAAAAAAAAACAATTTCACGACCACTAACCCGCTGTCGTTAAAGATTTGAGTGTCCAACTCCGCAATTGCGGACGCAGTCATTTGTATAACACACGGGGTAAAGGTTGTTAGTAAGTTATAGGTGATAAGGCTTTTTACTATGTACAAGCACTGACTATTTTCTGTTCGGTCAACAAGCAGATTTCACTGAATTTGTTTGCCCTTATCGTAGTCTTCGGTAGTACACCGCAGTCGCGAAAATATTCGTAAAAAAATTATAAGTCCATTTTCAGTCGTACATGCGCCGAGACTTGAACTTGACTTGACTTGACTTTTGGCTAACATGGAGTCGAGTCTCTAACGACTGAGCTATGCCGAATATTAACATGCTTAAAAAAACTCTTCAATAAGACAACTAGTCACATCCTACCCAATCCCAAACTATCACGTGAGTAGTTTATCATGAAAACAGTGTCAAAAGGGGCGAATGGCAGAAAATGACAGTTTGAATTAATTCAGCCCCATTGTCGCTCTGTCGTTGGCATGTACAGTTTTAATGCTTAATTAATAACTATTCAATTACATACATCACGAGGGTGAATATCGACTGACAAATACATACAATTCACGTACTTTATACATAAATACATAAACATCACGCCTGATTCCCTGTAAAGGGGTAAGCAGAGATCATGGATTCCCATTTCTCCCGATCCTGACAGACCACTTTCGCTTCATTGACACTCATACATCTTCTCACTCTCGGTGGTTATAGATACTCCTAACGTCACCCTTTTTCAATATAGCGTCTTACAATATTATCTCACGTACTTTATATAATATATTAAGCTTATATTAAGGACGACACTAGACAATCATGCTATCTCACAATCGATAACATTTGCCACCAATAACTCAAAGTATCACATGGGTTAAACGTAGCCATAGAATCAAAGCGGAGAGGGATTTTCGTATTTCAGACTGCTCTGTTAGGGATAATGGTAGCGAAGAGTATGTTATAATGTTCTTTGAATGTATGACAAACTAACAAGAAGACGTTAATGACAAAAAAAACTTTCTATTAAGTCGAAGACTCAGTAGATACGTAAATGCGGACACATCAAGCCACCTCCCTGCAGATGTGAAGGCAGAGATCACGGTTACATATTAATTCGAATCTGACTAATCACTCCAACGCCGACTAACATTCACCAATATTTCAAATCAAAAAGACAAACGCGTTCACGATCATTAACCCTTGCGGGGTAGTCAGAGCTTCAGGTGTCCATCTCCGCAATTGCAAAGGTAGTAATTCTATAGCCACCTCGAACCTACGTGTTGACCAGATAGTCAGTACTTAATGTGACAGGTGGTAAGCCATGTTCGGGGAACAGGTAGATTTCCTCACAATGTTTTCCTTCACCTTAGTATTACACGCACTTCATAAATGTACTTTTATTACGAAAATGTACATAGAAATTCATTAAACTTTTAATTGGTACATGCTCAAGCGGGATTTGAATCCTATACCCACTGATACACAATCGACCCCAAACAACTGAGCTACGTCGAATTTCCAAATCAATCCAATTAGAACCCTTATTCTTAAACCAAGTACAGACTGGGGCTCTCAGGTTTTTTCCATAGCAAAAGGCACTGATTATAATTAGTTGTATTTGTATGTTAAATCTCAATCTCTCTCTCCCCTTGATGGGTGTAGGCCTCCCTTAGCAAACGCCAGCTCTGTCGATCTTGGGCTCTCTGTATCCATTTGCTTCCAGCTGTTCGTTTGACGTCGTCAACCCAACGCATTTGTGGTCTTCCTTGAGGGCGCTTTTCTTCCCAAGGCCTCCACTCTACAAGAGCCTTAGCCCATGAGCCATCTTTTCGGGCAACATGACATGACATGGTATGTTAAATATGTACGTTAAAATATTTTGTCCTTTTACTAACTAATGGCTCCACACGGTGTGGCACAGTGACCGCGGCCGGCTGCGACATGATTAATACATTTTTGGTCCCATTACTCAAATTCGGTTCGCCAATGTTTTCATTCGATAAGTTATCACGTTGGAAAATCGCTTCCGTGTAATTACTACCTGATTTAAATATCTACGGGGATTTACGGTTAAGTGGTAACATGTTTAATGTTCTTTTCATAAGTGTATATACATATGCCATATACTTACACGTTCTATGCTTTTCTAAGACTAGGATGATACCATGGAGTAATTAATAAAAAGAGTGGGCCTAACGCAATATTTGTATGGAAACTAGTGTGGCATTACGCGGGATGAAACGAGGTACGCGGGATGGAGGGGAGATATTACAACCAATTAAAACACGGCATTTTGTGAGACAAAACATAGGTATCTTCCTTCTACTACACATTTTTAAACTCCGCACCAATTAAAACACGCCATTTTAGACTCCGCGCCGTGTAACGGGGACCGCGCCTTTCGCCGGGTCCTCTTTATATTTAGTTCGTGGATGGTACATAAGCTAAGATACCATCTCCCCGTTATGAACTAATATCCCAGTAGAGCAAAACTAATAATTGAAATCTACAAAGCCAAAGTGGAAGATAGAATTACACGGGGTAGGACACGTAAAACTTATACAGATCAAATTGGAGACATTCTTGTCAAGGCGGTTGTACGTAGTGTGAAGAACAGAAGAGCATGTATGAGAAGGTTAATGGGTGTAAGTGAAGCAAGAGAGATTTGTAAGGATCGTTCCAGGTGGCGATCGATAGTCTCTGCCTATCCCGTTGGGGACGTAGAGGCGTGAATATATGTAAAGTAACATGTGGGTAAGTTGGGATGTAGATAGAATACTAACTAACTGTCTTTCTTGAAGGGATAAGAGTATACTATTAAAGTATTTACGTAATGTAGGTATATAAAGGAGAATGGGCTTCAAAAAGAACTAGTTACTAATATTATTATAATAATAATAATTAGGACATTATTACACCAATTGAACTAGCCCCTTGATAAGTTCTTTTAAGACTTGTGTCAAGGGTACTAACCAACGTATATTTAAGAAATATATACTTATTATATATAGATAAATACATATATACCATATATAATCAACAACCAGACTGGAAAGCAGAAGAAAAGCGTAGTTTTTAAATCTGTCTCCACCGCGAATCGAACCCGGGGCCTCACGATTAACGTTCAGGTGCGCAACCAATTGCGCCACGGAGGTCGTGTTATATTTCATTATCATTCCTTCACAACTCCGTTTAAAGTTATTGAAATTATAATTATCTCTCTGATTATTATCTAAATACATGTATAAACATAATTCTAATTCGAAATATGCATATGAAAACAAGCGATCTAATAAATTTCTACGGAATACCATTGTATGAATATCGAACGGCCAGTGTTGCTACAAATAGTTAATTACCCGTGCATACATGCAAATTTGGTCAGTGATACCAGCGTAATTTAAATTGGATATCCCTTTAAAATGATGCAATAATAATTTCTATTTGCTTTTGATCGGAATAATCCCTTTGAATTTTGCTCTGTTTAATATTGATCCTATTTTAATAGATTTCGAGCAAGGCTCTATTCAAAATGTTATTACGGCCACGTAGAGCAATGCCTATTATTATGGCAATCTATTTTCATTGTTTATTTTGAAAGGGTGTCAATGTATATTATCATTAATAATAATATCTCCATAGATAATGTATATTAATTTAATAAATAAACATTGAATTCAATTAACTTCTTAGTGATCAAAGAATAAGAATGTAACATTACATTACATTTAATGTCATAACGAGGGTTCGAGATGGCAATAGAATTACGATCTCCGCTATTGCGGATATGCTAACCTAAACTGCTAACTACCCTGCAAGGGTCAATGCTCGTAAAAACGTTTGCCTATGTTCCTCTGTGTTAACCAGATAGTCAGTATTCAAGTGGTAACCTCGCCAGCTTATATAGATACTGACAATTACCTCTTCGGAAGAATAGGTAGGTTTACGATGTATTCTATACTAGTGACCCGCTCCGGCTTCGCAAGGGTATAAAATATATAGCCTACTCCACTATTTAATGGATGTAATTATACATATAATTTTGACGACCTCCGTGGCGCGATCGGTTAGACACCTGAACGCTTATCGTGGGGTCCCGGGTTCGATTCCCGGTGGTGGCAGAGTTAAGAACAGCGCTTTTCTACTGCTTTCCAGTCTGGTCGTTGATTATATATGCTATATATGTATTTATCTATATATAATAAGTATATATTTCTTAAATATACGTTGACTAGTACCCTTAACACAAGTCTTAAATGTACTTACCGAGGGGCTAGTTCAATTGGTGTAATAATGTCAAAATATTATTATTATTATTATTATTATATAAACCTTTCTCTTGAATCACTCTATCTATTAAAAAAACCGCATCAAAATCCGTTGCGTAGTTTCAAAGAATTAAGCATACAAAGGGACATAGGGTCAGAGAAAGCGACTTAGTTTTATACTATGTAGTGAATGCTTAGATATAAAGACATAAATACATATACATTCACTTGCTTCAATCCCGTTTGGAATAGACAGAACCTCGGAGATTTATTATCACCAAGCTCACTTGTATATACAAGTATTACACATACATATACATCACGCCTGTCTCCCTGTACAGGGGTAGGCAGAGATACGAGAATCATATGTATTTATTTATTACACTTACGTATAGATAGGCATGCGGTCCCCAGTCTTGAACCAGAGCATCATTGCGACTCGAGAGCTTGCAGAGAGGTCGCAGGGCAGTGAGGTAGCCTGACCGGGAGCGGACCACACTTGGATCGTGGCTGCAAATAATACAATGATAATCTTAATAGCTGCTTGTTTTTGTATTAACGTATACATACATTCACGTTCCTTAGTCCCTTTCGAGGTGGACAGAACCATGGATATATTATATGTTCTAGGAAAACTTCTTAACTTAAACATATGTCTTTCAATGCCTTTTAGAACAGGCAAGCCATGGAAACATAAAACTCCGCTATCACTTAATTATACATAATTATTTACTTTAAAGTTTTTGGGATGAATAATGATTGAAGTAGTCAAACAACAAACTGTGTTGATGATGCTATCATTTACTCGATTATGAAATAAACGACATAAGATTAATGACATTCCGTCCATACTGAAAGTGATTGAAAGACTAAAGTATATGTGAGTACTAACAACATTAGAATTACTTAACAATCGTCACAATTTCCACAAAACATAGTACAGATGTCGCTTGTCACATTTCGCTCCATTGTTTCAATTCTTCTGATTCAAAGCCTTTGTTGAATTCAAAGGCGGCGGCCATAATTAAATATTTCCTTCGCTTTGTTATTTTATTTATTTATTTCTCTCCGCCTTTGTTTAATTGAAATTCGGTTTTTCCTCTCTTATCGAGGATTTTGGGCAATGGTTCACTTTCAAAGACTTTGTTTAGACTTTGGATGAAAAGAAAACCGCTTTGACGTTGTTGTGCCGCGAATACATTTGTGGATAAAGAATTGGGAAACGCTACGAGACCGTTTTTTCCTTGTGAGGTAGGCAGACGGTAAATTGGTAATTTGTTAATAACTTATGTTCTCAGTAATAATACATTTCATATTGCAATATATTGACAAATTATCGTTAATATATGAAATATATAGCCTAGTCTGGAACCTTAAAAGACTGCTCCAAGATCGCGTTCCATTTGCGATGTCTTAAGAAACGACTAAAATATTACGGTTAACTAGCATCTATAAGGTATTAAGAAAGTAACCTTTTCCAAATATACTTACAATAATATCACAACTATAAAATATACTAAAAGTGACCGATAATGTTTTATCTGCCTCTAAACTGCAAAAAACGTAGTGTTCTCACAATTCTACCTACCCGTAAAGGAATCAAAAGCCACATTATATCTATCTACATAAATATACTAAACAACCAACAGTAAAAAGTCAACTGGGAACGCGATAAATAAAACCAGTTATCTTTCAACATCGAACAATGTTGTTCAACGATGAAACAGTATTCGGCATAAGTACGGCGCGATTTATTGCCCCCAGACACGAAAGACAAATAGTCTGCGCAATTGCAGGGCCCAGACCTGTATTTAGCCCTATCTGCTATCAGGGACTGGCATAGGATATACTGATATCACGGACTTTAGTAAACAGGTTGAATGTACATGTAATGACGTAGAATTATTATTACATAACGAGAAACTAGCCTGATAAATATGTATGTAAGTAAAACATACATATGAGGCCAGTTTCTCTGTAGGGTGGGCAGAGATAAGGATCCCCGTGTGTTCCGATCCTGATCATTAAAACCACTTTCGCTTCATTGATAGTCATACACCTCCTTATACACATTTGTCGCTAATAGGTACTTCAAACGTCACTCTTTTTCAAATAACTCAACATTTTTTATAACAAAATAGAGTTCATTATTATTACTTATATATTTATTTAACTTTGATTGTAAAACACAATAATTAATATCATATTTTATAAAAAAACGTGTCATGTTAATTTAGGTAAGAAAATTATATTTTTTGAAAATTTTTATATATTTTTTGACTTTTCAGGAGAAAAAACTAAAGGTTAACCTTCACTATTTTGTAATACTTGTATTATTTTCATGTAAGCATATTAATCCCATATCAAAACCATCCCAATACATAAAGACTCCGAGGTTCTGTCCACCCCAAAAGGGATAGAGGGACGCAGTTTCTCTGAACAAATTACAATTTCATGGTGGATGCACTATAAAGACATGCTCTTATGATTATGCTAATGCGGTCCCTTTGAAACTAAGGGTATATGGCCCGAAAATACTTCTACTACCCTGAGGAATTATGTGTATATCCTTAAAAATTCAAAAGGCTACACTTACTACTTTTAATTCTATTCTGTGTAAGTGAGACTTACAAATAGAATAGCTGTTTCAAATAGTTTTATGTATGTATATCATACATACATACACATTACGCCTGATTCCCTGTAGAGGGGTAGGCAGAGATCACGGATCTCCATTTTTACCGATCCTGACAGACCACTTTCGCTTCATTGACATTCATACATCTTCTCATACACTCTCGGCTGTTATAGGTACACCTAACGTCACCTTTTTTCAATATAGCATCGATCTGGCTTATATGTATATCAAGTTTTTAATTGTTATCTGTTTAGTATGTTATGGTATGAAATATTAGTGCTACCCATCAGCCATAGTACATAAATTATTATATAATATCCATTGACGCCATGACCGTTAGTTATCTCTTAAGTCATGCTTTAAAACCATGCTTTCATTGTGGTCAAATACCCAAACAAAAAGAGGCATTGGTTGGCAAGAGCAATTGAGAATATTTTTAAACAAATACATATTACTGACAATCTAATTAAGTTGATGCAATCACCATTGTCATCAATAATCAATGATACATTCATGTTCCCATTATAGTTTGGAATATCAATAAAACAGTGTGCTTTTTTCGGGTCATCAGAAACTACATATGTAGGTTTCTTAAAACATAACATATATAAGCTTGACGAACTGTGTATACACACTCCCTTTTTTATTGTGGCGGGGTGATCGGAGGCTTGAGTGCCCATCTTAGAAATTCCGAATGCATCTTAGGTAGGGTCACTCGAAGCCCGCGTTTCATTTTGGAAATCTATTTATCAGTACTTACTTGAATCATCATATGACTGTTTGAAGAGTGGACTTTCCAAAAACATATCGTTTACACAAGTACAAATTCACAACAAATTTCGAGATTCCAAGTTTGTAGACGAATAGACACGGCCTACCACCTGTCATATTAAGCTCGGACTATCTAGTTCGGTCATTGCCATAGAATTAGTACCTCCACATTTTTGAAGATAGAAATGTCAACCTCTAACTACACCGCAAGAGTTAATGGTTAAAAGTATATCTTTGTTTATACAGACAAACAGATAGCACGATGCAAAATATCCGCAATTACAATACCAAATGAGTGTTGCTATTCGGGAAGCACAGACTTCATCAAATGAAAATTAAATATATGCAGTGCACCGCATAGTTAATGAAGCCACATTACTCGCTTAAATATTCACTGGCATTAGTTGGGTTATTGTGGTCACACTCAAACAACAAATACACACTCTGCAATTATAATAACTTACTCTCTAATACATATACGCAAACTCCAAGTCTTTGGCTACCCTAAAACGGATATGGTCGAGATGTCTGTATATAGATATAAACTACCGTACTGGTATGACAAAACGAAGAAGATATAACCTGTATGAACCTCATCGGTCTGTAACCTCCGCGGTGACGTAAAAGATAAGATAAAATTGATGTGGTATCTTGGTGTGATAGGTTGCTTACCCATCACCTAAAAGATCCCATTTACTTCTAGTTCTTCGATGATTTGCGGGAAAAAAGGTTGCTAGGTATCATTTCAATTGCGTTCTAGAAGATCACTAGACTGTAAACACAATATAATGAAATTTCTTGCTTGCCAATTTCTATATTGCAGTTTACTTGGTGTAAATAAATACAAAACCCACTTTTGGCCACATAGCCAAGTCAGGTAGTTTTCTATCAAATACTAATAACACTAATTGTTTAATTAAACTTTCAACAAGAATAGCCGCCAGAAAACTTATCTAAGAACGCCCATTGGTATGGTAGAAAATTGCCATTGGATGGACGCCACCTTAGTGTCAGGACAAAAAGATGTTTCTCAGGTCAGAAGTCCCGTAATGCCGACGCTGGTATTTTGGCAGAACCATACACCCTCAAGAGCATTTCACAAAGAGGTTACAATGAAATAAAATGAGAATGGACTATCTTGAAGTATAGTCTAGTTTATTTACTTTATAATCGTTATCAACGTGAATGATTAAGCATTTATTTACCTAAGTAGGTGTATAAACATTTCAAGAAACGGTTCCCATGCCTTTGAATGCTTCACATAGTTATATGTCTTTCCTCATTCCTTTCAATCAATGCTTTACTAAGAAAAGACTCGTCACTACTTGCTAATATCATTTCATCCACAATAACACTTATCAAGATAACCACCAGTTTTTAAAGACCCTTAGAATCAAACTAAAAGTATGGACTATAGTTCTTAGGTTAGCTGGTTATGTAACGCTTAAAATGCTTGATTAAGGACAATTAGTCTTAATAGGGTAGTATGAGATTATCTGAAAGATATCCTTTGCTTCAATAAGTGGTTGTTTGTACACATATTGACCCAATCTCGAATGTTTCAGTTATTCAAAGAACTAGAACTGGTTACGTTAGAAGTACCAATTCAGATTGTACATATGTATATACGTAAGTACTATATGGTAAGACAAACGCTTTCACGACCATTAAAGGTTAGAGGTAATTCTATTGACACCTCAAACCCACATATTGTCCCGCCCCACCAGATAGTCAGTACTCATTGTGATAGATGGTAAGTTATGTCGCCATTTACAAGCACTGACTAATGCCTGTTCGGAAAACAGGTAGGTTTATTCACGATGTTTACCTTCACCGTAATATTCGATGCATTTCGTAAATGTATTTTTATTTCGAAAATTCACATAGAAATTTATGAAACTTCATTTCAATTTGTACATGCTCAGGCGGGATTAGAACCCTATGATACAGAGTCAAGCCCCAAACAAGATAAGGGTTCGTAATTTCTGCCTACCTCTAAGTAGGGAAACGGGCGAAATGTATATCTATGTATGTACATTAGTATCTTGGTTGAGTACTGACAATATTGTATTGAAATGTGGGAAATGCTGAAAGTATCCAAAGATATGAAGACATACTAACACTGCACTATATCTTTCTATACATAACTCTACATGCCCCGTCTAGTATAGGACGTAAAAATAATGTTAACTAGCTGCCACTCTTCCCGCCATATCGCAGAAGGCGACTAAGGAACTAGAGGTCAATTGAATCTATTGGGCAATGAGCTAACAACCTATCACCAACGGTCCATATAACAATACAACCCCAATATTCGCGCTAATAAGTGACTATAGAGATGTTTTCATGTCTCTAAAGTTCTATCCAACCCAAAAGGGATTAAAGGACGTGGATACTTATGTTTGAATATATAACTGTTCTCTCTTTGTATATATCAATATGACTGCGTGTCTATCTGTATTTTATTAACCCTTTATAGGACATAATTACATTCCTCGTTAAATTCAGATGAATTCCCATCTCACACTCTGTATATCCAATTAAATGACCAAAAAGAATGGGTTGATTCTACTATTTGTAACCATTTAATATATTGGACGCTTTTATGCATTATTTCTCTGTAATGATCTTCGTACATACTCGTATTTATATTTTATAATTTAAGATACCTCATTATCGTCTTTACATTAGATTTTACTGTTCAAAATTTAAGTTAGTATATAGAATAATAGCTGTATGCTCAAATATTAATGTAGATATTGACATTTAAATGGTCGGGTACACGTAATTTATAAGCAAACTATGTCATATCTTAGTATTAAATATATTATTAATCAAGTTTTTGTGGCTGGTGAAACCAACTAACCTTTTAGTGGTTGTGCGTGGGTTCCAGGTGGCCATAGAATAATTACCTTCGCGATTGCGGAGATGGGCACCTAAACCTCTGACTACGCCGCAAGGGTTAACGGTCGTGAACTCGTTTTTCTTTTGCTTTTTGTGGTTGGAACATGACAATCATGGGTTTGCAAAACAATTTAAATAAAAAATAATAATGAACTACGCAATTCATTGCAAATCCAACACAGAATCCCGTTAAAAACCCCATAGCAACGCCATTCCATTACGATTTGATTTAAATTCCAATTTCGGTTGGGGACGTCAATGGCATAGCAGCCCAATATAATTGGCAGGCCTCTTCACAACTATGAGAGGGATGGTGCAGCCAATCGCCGAAGAATATGCATGAGCATCGATCCTGCAGATGAGTCAAAAGCGTGGGTACACGTAGTCGTAAATATATGCCAAAAAAGTATGAAAATACCAGTCACTATAAAAAAGTTAGAAGGAACTAGTATTAGCTTTTAGAATGGTGTTGAATGAACCGAAACAAATTTAGATTTTTCTGTATTGATTTGTACATTTTTAACATCGGGGAATAAATAAAACTAAAAAACTATATCGAGAATTTTAGTGGAGATAATAATGTTACAAGCGCATTAATAGACAACATTCAAGGAGATAATTAGGAAATTATGTATACTGAAGATGACTTGCAGTGTTCCTAAATCCATAGATTTTAATATTCAACAACAACCATCTACGTAAGGTTCTATAAAACTAATTTTTTAATACTTCAAGATCATTACGTATTGGAAAGAATAAGAAATTTTGCTAGAATTTACAATAAGTATGTTTATTTTATATACAGTCAGTACATAGTTATACGCACAAGTACTGAAAAAAAAAGTGTAAAACAAAATCAGTGCTATCGTGAAGCCCAAACAAAAGGCCTGAACAGTGGAACAAAATGGAGGGTTGTGCAGGCAGTCATTCAATTGCATTTCATTTGAATTCCAATCCTCGGGGAGATATCATTCCCCAATGTAATTGGTGGGCACTCGAAAACTATGGGAGTGGGCGATTAATTGCCTATATTAGGAGTCTGGGTACTTGAGAGAACTGACTTTTTTATGGACGAAACTTACTAATACTGTTACATTAGTTGTCTTGTCTATAGTAGGTACGTTATAATATCTGAAATATTAACAGTCAGATAGACGCTATATGAAAAAAGGTGACGTTAGGAGTACCTAAAACCGCCGAGTGTGAATGAGAAGATGTATGAGTGTCAATGAAGCGAAAGTGGTCTGTCAGGATCGGGACAAATGGGGATCCGTGATCTGTACCTACCCCTCTACAGGGAATCAGGCGTGATGTGTATGAATGTATAAAGCTAGATACTATAGAAGATTAGGTTAATAGCACTAAAATATGTTATTTTTGGAATTTAATTAGTCCTTAGCTGAAAGTAAAAAGGAAATATGTCTATTTTGTTTACCTTTTTAAGTTTCTTGGTGGCAAGTTAGTATTTCATGTGTGTTATTTATGTTTGTGTATATGTAAGTATATAAAGGCAGGATATTACCAAAATTAATTATTAATTTATATGAGAATATTAATTATTATTAATGCCGAGTGTGTATGAGAAGATGTAAGTGGCAATGAAGCAAAAGTGATCTGTCAGGGTTGGTACAAATGGGGATCCGTGATATCTGCCTACGTGGGGTAGGTACAAGGAATCAGGCGTGATGTGTATGTATGTATGTAATTGTCATTTAATAACAAGAAAAGATTGTGATATTCCATTCTTGATCCAAAGAGAATAAGAAGTCTATTTATAAATAGGCAGTTTATTCAAAATAAATCTCTATTAACAAAGTAATTCCCTGAAAGGCTTTGAATATAAATGTGCGATATCAAAACTAATTCTTTGAAAATGGATGAATTCATCGAGTGAGGCGCCGATGTTTAATATTGCGAAATTAATATCATGGTCCAACCTTGGTTCTACTAAAAGCTATGAAATCATCAACATAGTATAAAACAAAGTCGCTTTTTCTATCCCTATGTCCCTTTGTATGCTTAAATCTTTGAAACTACGCAACGGATTTTGATGCGGTTTTTTAATAGATAGAGTGATTCAAGAGAAAGGTTTATATGTATAATAACATCCATTAAATAGTGGAGTAGGGTATATATTTTATACCCGTGCGATAAGCCGGAGCGGGTTGCTAGTATAGTAATATGCGGATCTTAGAAGGACATAATAACGTAAAATCAATTTTTCATTTTCATGCTATTATTACGTGCTAGTATGGAACGGAAAAAGAATTCTATCTAGTTGCCGTTCTTCCCGGATTGGCCATGGGTTAGCAACCTGTCGCCAAAGTTTCATATTAGAACAACCAATATTCATCCCAAAATGTAACCTAGGATATATTTTGAGGTATTATCGAGTCACCGGGTTCTGTTTACACTAAATGAGAGTAAAGGATATTAACATAGATTTGTATTTATATGTACAAAAGTAGTATTTTATTACCTGTGACAAAAGTATAAAGGGTAAATTATTATTCTGACAAAAGACAATATTTTTCATTTCAAAGCAAGCGAACATATAGTGGCCATGACAATGCATGGTGGCGCCAGTTTTGAAATGTAAAATATTGTCTTTTGTTCTTAGAAACTTAAACCTTGTAAAAAGTTACTGGGACTGGACTTTTAGCGTTGACTGTACATATGCTATATGTATAGTTAGCAGTAAATTTATTTCTTTCCTTTTTTTTATAACAACTAATTGATCGAGCATTTAGTAGAACCGAGGTTTTCCATCTCGCTAGAAATATCGTAATATCCGCCTCACCCCGTGTCATACTTTTGAGTCGCAGCTGAATTTCCCTCCGAATCAATCAGCGGGTTACGACCATTTAATAACGGGATGAACCCTGCTGGTCGGGGACTGTAGAGAGCGTAATTGATTGTATTTCTAATCGACCAATGTTGTGTAAGGAACTTGGGAAGGTAGCAAGTAATTTTCAGTTGTCGTTGTTTGAGATGCAAGTTTGGTTTTTTTAGGGAATGATCGAATAAACTTATAGTTACTTTTAACTCTTATATCATCCTAAAATATACTGCATTTCTTTTCACCACATTGCTAGAGATTACGTTTGAAATTGGTGTAGTATTATTTTAATTTTGTTAAGTTGATTAAAAAATCAAACGGATTCCTTTTACCTCCTATCCCACAATCGCCTTATATAATATCAAAGAAGTTATGTTCCATGTCTCTTGCAACATATAAAGAAGAAAGACAGCTGTAACCTTTTTGTAACTCCCAAACCAGCAGGATTACTAGTCCCTTGCTAATCATATGTTTCTTACAAAACACATTAAAGCAACTCGTCATATTATGATGATTAAAACAAAGATTTGAAGCAGATGTGGCTCTTTGATGAACTTTTTATTGCTTTCGGTGTACACATACACATTCTATTGTTATAGTTCGTTGGGCAATAGTAGTAGTTACTAATCATGCCATGGTTGTAAAAAAGATAAGTATGTAAGTTGTATGAGTGTATGAGGAGGTGTATGAGTGTCAATGAAGCGAAAGTGGTTTGTCAGATGGGGATCCGTGATCTCTGCTTGCTCCTCTATAGGGAATCAGGCATGATGTGTATGTAAGTATGTAACTTTAAGGTGTTAGTACTCCTTAAACATTTTTGAGTCCTATGATGTTATTTGGTATATAGGTTAATATGTACTCTTTGAGACATTTAACCAGACCATTAAATTAAACAGGATATAAATTAACAAAATATTTACAAACTTAAAACAAAATAAAATAATTTTAACTATAAATTATATTTACTTAATTAATGCTATGCAATAACACAACCAAAAAAGAATCTGTTGCAATGTTCTCCTCCTATGCTTTTTGTGTATGTTATATTGTTTTTATCTATAATTAAATATATATTATTATTACTTATCCAATGCAAGCTTATAAGAAAAGCACGTTTGATCGTAGCGATACTGGGAGTGACTAGAATTATTAGGACAATGAGATACTGACAATAATATTCCACTTTATTGCCAAAAGCGACCCAAAAATTATTGTGTGAATTCTAACCGCTTCGCAGCAGAAAAAACTATACAATTATATATTGCATTTTACATAATCTTGACACGTTACTAGCATTACCTATAGTTTTCAATAACCCTTACAACAGAAGAAAGGCAGCTACCTACTTGCCATTCTCTTATAGACTCACACATACGCTTTACGACTTGTGTATACACACTTCCTTTTTTATTATGGCGGAGTAGTCAGAGGCTTGAATGCCCATCTCCGAAATTTCGAAAGCATGTTAGGTATGGGTCATTCGAAGCCCGCGTATCACTAGATAGACAGCACCCAACGTGATAGGCAGTGAACCGTATCGCCATATATAGGCACTGACTATTACCTATCCCGAGGGATAGGCAGGTTTCCTCACGATGTTTTCCCTCGCCGTTAGCGACTATAAATTATGTACGTAAATGAAAAACAAATTTCATTTTTTGGTATATCCCAGAGTCGGGATTCGAACCTAGGACCTTTCTCATAATAAGTCCGAGGTCTTACCCACTGGGCTACAGCCGTTTGTATATATAGCCTTATAGCTCGAGAGATTACTATTATGTATCTAATCCTAAATATTCTAGTTTTTTCTTGTACCTTGTTTTTCGTCCCTTGAACAAATATTTGTCCCTTTCAAAGAGCTCTGATTGAAGGCTTCATTGTTGTTTTTCTCTCTGAAAGCCTTTAGGTTTTATTAAGGCTTTTACGAGACCTGTACTGGTGCGGATTTGGGATTGAGAAAAATGGCAGCTGTGTTCTTTTTTAATCCTTGTATATGCGTTCTCAGATAATTTTGCTGTCTTAATTTATATTTACAGATACGAGACATATTTTTTGTTGTTTCTAGCATGTTTATCTAATGAGGGGCTATTAGATATCAAGGTACTGTATCGCTTTCGATCTTAACATTCCACGATACCTTAATTAACACCGATAGTATGGACTAATTCCAATGACACCTTAATTTATATACATATACACATCACGCCTGATTCCCTGTAGAGGGGTGGGCAGAGATTACGGATCTCCATATATGTCTTAAACGCCCGGCCCCTACGTAACCGCCCTTCCACTTCACTCACATATCTTTTGTCAATCTGCTATCATTCATCCGCATAACATGTCCAAACCATCGAAACGTGCCCTTTTCAATCTTAGTTACTACATCTTCTTTCAAACCACAACCTTCAGTTATTACAATATTTTTAATTCTATCATTCAATGTCACTCCTAGCATGCTTCTTAGTGACCGCATTTCAATTATGACATAATTTAATGTCACAATTCAAATCATTTTTACCTCAATCGCTCGATTAACTACTTAAACTCTACCCCTCTTATGAATTACAAGCGTGACTATACCGCAGTTAACGTTGTAGCCAGTAATGCAATCTGGGCAGTTGACAAAGAGCCAGCTTTCAGAGGTTCACTCAAAGAGCTCAAAGCTTAAGATCAGATTATCTGGATGTATTTTCCTCTTATTATTTCCTTCCTTTATGGCATTTTCCATCCATTCTGCGAAATGGCAAATTGTGGGAATATGCTCCTACATCCCTTTTGCAGTGCAGGGAACTTTGGAAATAATATCTGATAGACTGGTATTATTGATAATGAATTACTTTAGTTAATCATGTACATACAATGCTTGTATCTATAGAGGGGAGCCAGATATGACATATAGTCAACATTATTATTAAGTACATTGGATTCTTTGTATTTGTCAATACTTTTAGTGTTTTTAAAAGTAAATGTACTTTAACATATATACATTACGACCGTTCCCTTAAGAGTATGTAGAGAACACAGATTTGGAATTTTCCAATCCTATCTAAATACGGCCACATCTGCCGTAGAACCGACGACCGTTGGAGCAAAGTGGTTCTCGAATGGCGGCCGCGTCTCGGTAAGCGTAGTGTAGGACGCCCCCCTGCTAGATGGACCGATAACCTGAAAAAGGTCGCTGGTAGTGGTTGGCTGAGGGTCACGAGTAATCGTGTTTTATGGCATACTCTTGGGGAGGCCTACATCCAGCAGTGGACTAACATAGGCTGATTGATTGATTGATCTAAATACTTTCGGTGCATTATCATCTATTTACCTCCTCATACACATTAGGTACTTCATAATATAATAACTTGTATCGGCACCTTTTTATAGAATATCGCCTTTGAGTATACGATACTATCACTCAAGTACTTTCAAAGTCACTGATTTTCTATATATCTACAAAAGAAAAACAAACGGTTTTACGACCATTAACCCTCGCAATATAGTCAGAGGTTCAGGTGTCCATCTCCGGAATCGCGAAGGTAGTAATTCTATAGCCACATCGAACCCACGTGTTGACCAGATAGTCAGTACTCAATGTGACAGGTGGTCAATCATGTCGCCATTTACAAGCACTAATTATTACCTGTTCAGGGAACGTTAGGTTTCCTCGCGATGTTTTCCCTCACCATAGTATTCTATATATCTCTTATGTATTTTAATATACATATATCTTGTCTAACTATAAATAATAAAGCAATAAATACTAATTTAACTTAACCAAATAGTAGATTGAGTGTCTCAATAGACAACGGATGTGGGTTTCCGAAATTAAATTTGTGTTTGTCCACATTTGATGACGTACTCTTCTATTCTCTCGTAGTTTGGGACGTAAACAGAATGGTAACTATCTACCTTTCTATTCGGTATGTCACCAAGTTAAAACATGAAATATGAAAGATTCTATCCAATTCATTTACCCGTAATCCAATAGGTGCTTACTAATTAAAGAAATTATAGTTTTAAGAGATTCGCGATTTATACTCATGATTAATAACTAACGGGACTTAGCACGTATGTTTTTATATAATAAAGTTACCTTTATCTTTGGGTCTACCCGTGACCATGGCTGCTGCAACGTAGCCGAAACGTCGGGTTAATACAGGTAACTGTATAATATAAAAACATACGCGATAAGTTCCGTTAGTTATTTATCATAAGAAACGATATACCTAAAACCAACAAGCTTATACATTCAAGTCCTAAACCTTTTCGAGGTGGATAGTAAATTAAGGAAATATAATGTCATTGGTCACTTTTACCAATAAAATGTAATTGTACATTTTGTATTATTATAGATATGGATACATAGTAGGGTAATGGAACATTGCTGTAAATGTGTGGTTTCTATGTATTGAACCTCTTGTTACGTAAGTATATTCTTGAATGTTTATATAAGACATGTGACAGTCAGATAGACGCTATATTGAAAAAAGGTGACGTTAGGAGTACCTATAACCGCCGAGTGTGTATGAGAAGATGTACGAGTGTCAATGAAGCGAAAGTGGTGTGTCAGGATCAGGATAAATGGGGTTCCGTGATTTCTCCCTATCTCTTTACAGGGAATCAGGCGTGATGTTTATGTATGTTTATATCTATTTATTTTTACGACTAGATCCTAACCCATCACCTAATATATCTTATTAACATCTAGTAACATATTCTAATACGATATTAATCCTTATTATTATCCCTTTAGTATTGTGGTAGCTTTCATATGGACAAGTTAATAATAATAAAAATATTTGGACATTATTACACCAATGGAACTAGCGCCTTGGTAAGTTCATTTAAGACTTGTGTTAAAGGTACTAGTCAACGTATATTTAAGAAATATATACTCATTATACATAGATAAATACATATATAGCATATATAATCAACGACCAGACTGAAAAGCAGTAGAAAAGCGTAGTTCTTAACTCTGCCTCCACCGGGAATCCAACCCGTTACAACAAGTAACAAACTAAGAATACAAGGTTGTGCCAGCTGATTACAGTATTCTGGTCCTAGACCAGCACTATGGTCCTCGTGGTCCCGAAGAATGGCGTTGGACCACATCTATCAAAGGTGCTGACACGGCGAATGAGGATTTCATTTTCGCCTAATGGACCGAGCGGGGACGGTATTGGTGGGCCAAAAGAGTAGCTATGTGCAAGAAGTGGTTTGACATCTGGTTGTTATGATTAATAACTAACGGGACTTATCGCGTATGTTTTTATATAATAAAGTTACCTTTATTAACCCGACGTTTCGACTACCCGTCTGCCCGTGACCATGACTGCTGCAACGTAGTCGAAACGTCGGGTTAATAAAGGTAACTTTATTATATAAAAACATACGCGATAAGTCCCGTTAGTTATTAATCATGAGTGTAAATCGCGAATCTCTTAAAACTTTAATCTGGTTGTTAAGTAAAAAAGCTATGTATATGTTTATGGAGGGTTTGAACAATGTTACTAGGTCCTGGCTGAGGGTAAGGCTAATAAGTGTATTCTGTTTGTGTGTTCATTTAACTTGTCTAAATATTTTTTTTATAAAGAATATAAAAAAAATGAAAAATGAAAAAGAATATAAATTTAATTAAAAGGTATGGCCTAATTCCTACAGATAGCTAGATAGAAATTACAGATCCCTTTTTGTCTCGATGCTTGAAACCAAATTAGCTGCATTTTCACTAATGCTCCTTAAATACATAATTCTGTTGTTATAGATACAAGTATATTTTTATTATAAATGTTTTATGTACTCGTTTTTTGAAAAGTTAAAAATAAAACCTGCTAACTCGACGCTATGACAAATATGTATGTTAACACTAAATAAGATTTAGCTCTACATAAAAATTCACATCCGTTTTCAAGACTCAGGTAGGTATTTCGGAGTGATCCTTCTGCTTAACCACCTTGCGGTATCACTCACCATTACGCTCATCAATTCTCTTTGGGGTGATTAGGAGTGAACTAATGTGTTTCTATTTGTTTTAAGAGGGAATAATGGGCTACACCTTCCTAAGAATTTAGACACATCTTGTTGCTGATTGTTACGGACTAAATCTTTCACCACTTCAACATTCATATATAACCTAAAACCGCCGAGTGTGTATGAGAAGATGTATGAGTGTCAATGAAGCGAAAGTGGTCTGTCAGGATCGGGACAGATGGGGATCCATGATCTCTACCTACCCCTCTACAGGGAATCAAGCGTTATGTGTATGTATTTAATATATAATACTTGTATAAATTCGTTTTTTACATACATACAAACAACCTTTTATTGCTTTTGACGTCGACAGAAACTTGGGTATGTAAAACTAACAAATACATTTATGTCACCTTCAGTGTGACAATCAGGATTGTGATACTATCGATATGCAATACATAGTGTGAATAACAGAAGAACATGTATGAGAAGGTTAATAGGTGTGAGTGAAGCTAGAGAGATTTGACAGGATCGTTCCAGGTGGCGATCAACAGTCTCTGTCATATGCCAGTCTGCATGTTAATATGCAATTTAAGCAACAACTGACAAGTCATTGCCCTAGGTCAAGTGAATCTATTTGTGTGTTCTCTGAACGAGGATGGATTCACAACCTGTCACATCAGGTAATCTTTATCAAGTTAAACATAACTCTTAATGGTTACATACCATTAAGGTTACCCAAGCCTCTGATAACCCCAAAAGGTTGTAAAGCGTATATAGTACATATTAGTACATTCCACATACACACTCGTTCACCTGGCTTCCAAGATTCAAAACAAGAAATCAAAGATGTCTTCGTAGCCAAACATCCCAGTTTATTCTAGGCCTACGGAGTCGATTCTACTGCACCTGGTTGCAGTGTAAGTGCAGTTGAAGTGCAGTGAGTAACATAACAGTTAAAACTATGCAGGCATAACGTAGTGTAAGACGCCCCTCTGCTAGATGGACCGATGACCTGAAAAAGGTCGTTGGTAGTGGTTGACTGAGGGCCACGAGTGATCGTGTTTTGTGGTGTACTCTCAAAGAGGCCTACGTCCAGCAGTAGACTGACAAAGCCTAGTTGATTGATTGAGGTATATTCATATACACTAATGTTTCAGCATCTAGAGTAGTGGAACAATGAGAAAAATAAAGTAAGGAGAAAAATATCACGACATTTAGTATGCTATTTTAAGCTAAAATATTTTATTACAATCATTATGATAGACATAAATAATAATTTTATTACATGAAAGAATATTTTTTATTAGCGTTTTGAATAATTAATGATGTGTAAATTTGTATCCAAAAAGATAAACATAAATGTCTATAATCCAAAAAAAAGGATCCAAAAAATTGTAATATAAGATCTCTACCTGCCAACATATAAACAAACCGGCCTAACCTTCACACATGTACATGTCAAATCAACATACAACTAGGTACAATAACACAGTGACTTAATTATACAGGTAGGAGAATCGACACCGAGATTCGTTTGGCCCGTAGCCAAGTATGAAATTGTGAAGAAATCGTCCGGATCTGTGAGGACTTATATATGAATGCAAGCGCCACACGTAACAGGCTACATTATGAGTAGAGATCAGGGGTTTTGGTACGAGAATCGGAGTTTTGGTATTAGACAAAGAGAAGGTATTGTTTTAAAACAAAATTGATGAATATTATATATACATACACATCACACCTGATTAGGAGGTAATCACCTTCTACTTCACTCACATATAATAATTCCATTTGTCAATTTACTATCAATCAACCGAAAAACATATCCGAATCATCGAAACATTATAACCTTATTTACTCCTTTATTAGATAGATAATATATATTTTTCATTAAATAAAGACTTCGTATTAATAAATTTGTTCCGTGTTTCTTTATATACTCATTGTCAAATTCATTAAGTTATACAATGAAAAAATATGTAATACTATGATCTATTCTTAGATTGATAGAGCTATCTAGGTCTAAGCTTTGTGAAATCATCATAGCAAAACAATACCTGATTTCTGCTTATACTTAACAGTCACAATTGTACTGTCTAAGAGGTATTCACAAGTTTAAAATTCCTGTTTTGTTAACCAAAAAACTCAAAGTTAGCTTACTTTACAGAGGTATATTTTTTTCTTCCTAACAGACACAATAGTGTCTTATATTTTCTTCAGTCTATGTATAACTGTCCATCTTATAAATAAATATAAGTAAATGTCTTATTAACTTCTAAATCCGCATTCAGAGCACAATCACCGAGTACCATTTCACCATCAATCAAAGATTACAAGCTTAACATGCCTCTCCAATCATTGCAAAACATATCATATTCCGTCCCCCTAAAGTGCAATTTCACTTAACTCTGGGTTTTATATGGAAAAAAGGAAGTGTGCTGGCATGGCGACGACCGTGGACAAAATTAGTTTTCGTAATAAAAAGCAAAAGAGGGACCACGTGTGTGGCCAGAAGTTCCTTTGAGCGGCACACTGTGCGAAAAAGTTGGTTAACATCGCCCTCGGAATATGTTAAATTTACTTGCGACGGAATTTCACGGAAATACAGCCTTTTTAACCCTATGTACTTTAGTTACATACTCATATATGGCTTACATGAAAACATTGTGGAGAAGACTAGTGCAAAATACATACAAGAATAAGGTTGAAGGTTTAAGCAACACGATAATAATAGTTCAAGTTAATCTACTATCGTCAATTGGCATAACACATGCACATGCACTTTTCATTCGATTTAACATATTAACATACATAATATTACACATATACATCATTCTTAATATGAAACCTTTAACTTCGTAATTCTCTCATAGAGCATCTTAATAACAAATTAATAAAAATAACATTTGCGAATTGATTGTGAACAAAGTGTGATGTAGGAGCATCCTTTGACTGCGTCAAGATTTACATTTCAAATTGTTGTTTTCGTCTACAAGGAATCGGATGATGTGTATGTATGTTGTTAATATAAATATTATATACATTTATATTACGCATTGAATAAGGGTGACGTTAGGAGTACCTATAACCGCCGAGTGTGTATGAGAAGATGCATGAGTGTCAATGAAGCGAAAGTGGTCTATCAGGATCGGGACAAACGGGGATCCGTGATCTCTTCCTACCCCTTTACAGGGAATCAGACATGATGTGTATGTATGTATGTATTACGCATTGATTTTTTTTATTCATTCTTATAAACAGGATATCATAGCACGTGTATATGTAGAGCACCTTAACTTTTGAAGTTCGCCCCTTAGTCTTGTCATGTTGCATCAATCATCAGTCCATCTAATTATGGCTAATCATTAGTGATGGCCCATCGGGGATTTAAGAGATTCCTTTTAACTTTGTGTCAATTAACAGAACGAATGTGTATGGTGAGGCTATTTTGGGACATGATGGCGTCATGGTTGTGCTCTTGTTTATACTTTGTTTGGCGGAGGGATAGCGGTTTCAAATGAGGTGACAAAGGAGTAAGATGTTAATTAAAAAATGTTATACAAGTTTTAAAAATATTTATTACTATAAAGCCAAAGTGGGTAGAGTTGGACGGGGCAGGCCATGTAGAACATAAACAGATCAAATTGAAGACATTCTTTTCAAATGGACGTACTTTGGCATTTAGGTACAGTTACTGACTACACAACGAATAATTAGGTTTCCTCAACATATTTCCTTCACCGCAATTTTGACACAGTACATTTTCATATCACAATTACTTATTACATCAACACCTTTATTAATCACTTAAAATGCAAAACAAACTCTTTAACGACGATAATCTCTAGCGAGTTATTCAGAAGATTGTAAATCCATCCCTGGAATGTAGAGCTACCTACGAAGACTATAATTGCGACTGTCAAGCTTCTAACTACCCCATACGGGACGATATATACTAAGATATCTATGATAATATGTTGGCATTGTACCAATAACCTTATTCCATCGCATTCTCCAATGTTTTCATGGTATCCGTTCCATGAGGAAGCTTCTGTCAAGCATGACACCGTCCACAAATAGAACATTGAAAACATCATACATTGAAACGTAATATTTAGGAAACTGAGACTGTATGAAAATGTATATACAAAACAAAGACAAACGCGTTCACGACCATTAACCCATACGGGTTAATCAGAGGTTCAGATATCCATCTCCGCAATTGCGAAGGTAGTAATTCTATGGCTACCTCGAACCCACGTGTTGACCAGATAGTTATTACTCAATGTGAGAGGTGGTAAGCCATGTCGCCATTTACAAGCACTAACTATCACCTGTCACCAAGAGTCCAGGTACAGGTAGATTTCCTCACGATGTTCTCCTGCACCATAGTATTCAACGCATTTTATTAATTTGTCTTAATTATGCACGTAAATGAAAAATACAAATTCATATTTTAAAGTCGCTAACGGTGAAGGAAATCATCGTGAGGAAACCTGCCTGTACCCCCTGTACAATAGCCAATGCTTATATACGGCGATACAGTGCACTTACTATCGACAAGTGCACGCAGCCTTTGAGAGATTAGGGGTCTAACATGCTTCCCAAATTTCGAAGATGGCCACTCAAGCCTCTAATGACCACGCCATAATAAAAAACGGAGTGTGTATACACAAGTTGTAAAGCGTATACATGTATGTAAATTTAATGTCTCTACCTAACAAATAATAGTTTTTAGAACGGTGACTATTGCCTCTTTGGCGATTTTGTAGGCGATAGCTTTAGTAAATTTCGGAACCTTTTACAGCAAAATACCCAAAAACTTACAGTTTTGAATAGTAACAAAAAGCACAAAATAATGCGACAACATTATTTCATTTCAGCAAGCTCGGAACTTTACACAAAACGAAACATAGATGTCGCCACACAAGCTTTCGCAACCCAACTTTGAAAACACAAAGAAAACAAGCGAACAAAAATCAAAAACAGCTGAAAGTTTGAACCGTGAAAGTGCAGGGAGGGTTGGCAGAGTGCCAGATGCCGGATTCGGGATAAATCGGGAAGACAGGCGAAGCCCAAGGATGCTTCAACCGGATATTGATAATAGGGTGAAGGAATGGCGACCTGAATGAATACGTTAAGTTTGATTGTTTAGATTAATTAATATATAACATATGTAGAGCAACACGTCAATGTTCTAAAATGGTAGGACAGCGCTAGATTGAACTGTGAGGAACAAATCTTGGTAATGAAGGAATATTTTTCGTACAAGGAATAAAAAAAATAACGGCCAGCTAAATTACAGAAAGTTATATTAAAGAAACAGAAAAGGATACGACAGTATTCAAACAATGTTTTCATGCAGTTTCACATTTGGTTTATTATTCATTTATTATTTATTCATTTATTATTTATTCATTTATTATGAGTCGAGCGCTTATTCATAATTTAAACTTTATCAGAAATTTTTTAGATATATCGACATAGGATCACATACATATTTATTTAGTTACATCTTGTTCAACTTTCAAATCCCAACCTTTGACTACCGAAGGCATAAAGTAAGTTAAATCTATGTTTTATGTTATTATTCAAACTAGGTAATAAAGAGTACTCAATAAATACCTAAGTAAACCCTGGGATTTAGCATAAACCTTTTACAACTGCGCCAGTGAAGAGAAACAAGGAAAAACAAACATGAAAGGCCATTTCGCATACAGAACGCGATTGAACCAGCCACAAATCCCATACAAGACCTTCGTTTGGAAAGCAATAACAGTAATCCAACATTATCTTGTAAAATACGTTTCAAAGCGGTTGCCTAGGAACCTAATAAACTATCTTAATGGCTTTAGCTGCATGTATGCTTTAAAACTGTTTGTATGTTTGCGTTTACTTTCAAAATTATATTGTTATTAGACATTATTTTAATATATTTACATAGCTTATTTAACGTATGTTAATTATATATAAGTTTAATTAAGGTTAATATTTATTAAATAGTATAAAAGTCATAAAATATAAAGCATAAAGAAAACTGCACTGCAGAGTCCGAAGTAATCCTATTGAATTTAACAGAAGGATACTTTAATCAGGGTTTATGTGATTTGCTATGTTCTTTCTCTTCTCTTCTGGGGCTTAAATAGAATAAGAGAAACTTATAATAGCGTAATATGTGTCCTGTACTAGTATGGGACGTAAAAAGAATACTAACTAGCTGTCGTTCTTGCCGGCATATCGGAGAAGGCGACAAAAAGACTAACGAGGGCTAAATAGAATCTATTGAGCTATGGGCTAATAACCATTACCAATGTTCCATTATGACAACCAATATATATTGCAACCCTATATTGCAATATATTATATTGCAATATATTGCAACCCAAATATATATAGTAAAAAGTGACCTAGGAGATATTATATCTTCGAGGTTCTGTCCACACCCAAAGGGATTAAAGGACGTGAATGCGTACATATATGGATGTTAAGTCTACACATAATTATATCTTTTATGTAACCATGGCATGATTAGCAACTACTACTGTTGTTGTTGTTTAATATCGTCGAAATTGAGTAAGGATTTCAGGTTATTTCGTTAATCTACTTTGTTATAGGTCAATGTTACTAATAGTGAAGAAACTGCTTACTGCTTCTTAAAATATAATCCTTCGAATGTAGTCGTGTTAATAACGTTGTGGGAATCCTACCTATTATCGTTATAGGTAATAGTCAGTTACTAATTGACTATGAACTCTCCATCAATAATGGTACCAACTGGCCGTCTATTGGTATGTACCCTTAAACTTTCATATTAAAGACTTTTAATATTCAAGACCCTATAGCCTTACAAAACGTATGTAAATATTAATTTGAAGAACCTAATAACTCTTTTCGTAACCAATATCATGGCACACGTCGATGGAGCTGCAAACGCCCTGCCATCCGTACAATTTGGATGGGAGCCAGAAATTTCGTGAAATTGGGTCGTGAGTGACACTTTCTATCTGTTCTAGCCGACAAATACGTGTGAGCTACTCACGTGGCAACGGTCGGGTAGGAGGACACGATTATTGGATGGATTAATTTAGTCAATAGCCACAAAATTAAACTAAAGTTTTTCTAATAATAAATGCTAATTCGAATACAATTTTAAAGTATTTTACTGAACAAGATAACTTTCGTTTCAACATATCATTTAATTTACATACGAATTAAAATTAAATATGGCGGATACATTAAGACATTCTACAAAGTAACCTACTCATATAGTATATCATTATTAATGCAAACCACACCTTTCTTGCAATGCGAAAACCATATTTCACATGTTTTACATTTGATAACATATTTTACTTGTTATACAAAGCACCTAATAACTAAAAGCTTATAACTTTCAGCACTAAGTAGTAATGCTAACTCTGTATATAAATAGTTCATATAGTTATTACTACAAATACCATTTGTTTCAAGGGAACCAACCAACAGCCCAACCACCCAACAAGTTGCATCGTGAGTAGACCAAAGTTTTGCTTGAAAGCCCTGTTTTTTATTTGTTAATCCGGGCGGCTGGATGCACCGAAAAGTCAAATGAATTCGGTCCCGGGTTCAATCGCATCTGGGATTTCGCCTAAAGCGTTTAGAGTATCATGGAGGTTTCAATCTTCCACGGGACCTCTTTGGTGGGCGAATTGAAAGACCTTTTTTGTTTGGACTCTTTTCGGTTCCATATTGGAATGAAATGGGATATGTAGTTCTGTATCTAATAATGTAAACTGTAATTAGCGATTTGAGTAATATTATGTTATGTAAGAAGGAAAATTAATAAAATAAAGACATATTCGTGACATTTTCCGCCATATAACGTATAATTCATGTTCCACTTACAGTAAGTCAGATTTTTGTTTGATTTGCAATATCATAGGTAGTAATTCTATGGCCACCTCAAACTCACGTGTTGTTCAGATAGTCAGTACTCAATGTGACAGGTGGTAAGCTATGACACTAACTATTATCTATTCGGGGAGCACGTAGGTTTCCTCACGATGTTTTCCCTCACCGTATTGGTCAATCATTGCTGTCATTAAAATAATTTAAAGTATTTTTTAGGAATCTCGAAAAAATGAAGTAATCACGAAATTAGTATGATAATGGTCTTTTACAACTTGATAGTAAGGAAGGTAAATATTTTTAATTAGAATAAACTATTTAACAACTTACATTGAACAAACCGACTTGTTAAACCAAATGTTATATCTTCCTCTTCTACTTGTTTTAGTAGTAGTAGTAGTAGATTATTAAGGAAATAGGGTGTACGTAACGTGAAGAACAGAAGAGCATGTATGATAAAATTAATGTGTGTGAGTGAAGCAAGAGCGATTTATCAAAATCATTTCAGATTGCGACCAATAATCTCTGCCCATCCCATTGGAGACATAGAGGCGTGATTATATGTATGTATTCTCGCAATTTAAGTCTATATATAGCCATTAACTAGCCATGCTTTTATAACTAGTTGCATTAACTAACACTCAAACTGTGAATAGGAAATGACTATCGGAAATTGCTCTCAATTAAACGCGCCATTAATTGGATAAGCACTAACTTGTTCTGGACTTAGAATGTAGGCTTAGTACTTGTAGACTTTGTATAGACCTAAAATACATTTGGTACTAACGTGATGTGTACGTTAGTGATGTTAGAAGTTCCTATAACTGCCGAGTGTATGTGAGGAGGTGTATGAGTGTTAATGAACCGCAAGTGGTTTGTCAGGATCGTGACAGATGGGGATCCGTGATCTCTGTCTACAGTCTACAGGGAAACGGGTGTGATGCGTATGTATATAATGTGTACATAGTAATATATTGTGTGAATGTAGCTTATATGGGTAGGAATGATTAATAAAAGACAAATACTTTTACGACTTCAACCTCTTTTGAGGCGGTAAACAGAGGTTTAATTGACTCCCATATTGCTAAGGTCTAAAGGTCAAATCCACGTGTTGACCAGATAGACGGTACTCAATGTAACAGGTGGTAAGCCTTGTCGCCATTTACAAGCTCTGAATTTTACCTGTTCATAGGGATAGGTAAATTGATAAGGTTGAAAATAACAAATACAAATCTGTACATTATAATTTAAATTATTTACGTAAATTGATTTTACTTATTTTTTACAGTGCAAGACATAGTAAAACAACATGCCTTGTCTTCTAGGTCACCTTTAACACCTTACAGGTTGACAGACACTTTTAGTCACGTTAAATGCTGACCATCTGGTAAAAAACAGGGGCTGATGAAGCAATAAACCTGACTTTTTATACACTGTCCTGCAAGGAACTGTTCTTAAACTATGATTGTCTTTAATTAATGCTAATTAAATTAATATTTGGTATTTAAGCCACGTTTAACCTAACCAGCACTAACTCACCTGCATCCCCGACCTCGTAACTGCCCTTAAGCAGCATCAGGAACACCAACAAGAAAACCGTCATTCTAACTGCTGTCATTTTCACTATCAATCGCACTATTCACTGCAAACTCCACTTTAACACAAAGACATACGTTCGTAAATACATTTGCTTGGGCGTCTGTTAGGATGTTCCGAAAGTGGGATGGTTGGGCTATATCGGGACACATGAATTCCTTTTTTTAGTCCCATGCGAATCCAATATTCCATTGAGTGTATTTTTAAAGTTCTTTCATCTAGATTGTCCATTTGTTGCTCTTTGTAGATCTGAAACAAATGAAAAGTGCATTTTGCAGTCTCTTTTTGTGGCGATCACGTAAACAAGTTCACGACTTTTAATGCTGTTAGGGTGGTCAGAGGTTTGAGTGATAACACGGTAGTTTTTGTAGAGATATGTGAGCAGGTTCACCTGATAGCCAGTGCCTTACATCGTAATGTAACTGTGAGTAAATTTACAGATACTGATGTATGCTATTTATTTATCCACAGTAATACGTAGGTTAATTAAAGTATGACATGTGATTTGACGACTTCCGTCGTGCGATCGGTTAGACGCCTGAACGCTTATCGTGAGGTCCCGGGTTCGATATTCGATTCCCGGTGGAGGCAGAGTTAGGAACTACGCTTTTCTTCTGCTTTCCAGTCTTGTAGTTGATTATAAAGGCTATATATGTATTTATTTATATATAATATGTATATATTTCTTAAATATACGTTGACTAGTCTTAAGTGTTCTTACCAAGGGGCTAGTTCAATTGGTGTAATAATGTCCTATTATTATTATCACGGATGCCAAATTCCCTAGATCATGAGAAACCGCTTCACTTCATTGTCATACACTCCTCATACACACTCGGCTGTTAAATTTACTTCTAACATCACTCTTCAGTATTCGTACATTGTAATCGTATGTTTAAATATATTCATCGGTTCATAAACCTTGTCATAGAGGCTAAAAATATTCCCTTTTAACGGATATTGTATTCAACTTGGCAGGGTTACAAATATGTTTCATTCAATGCTAACTTTGAATGAAAGGAAATCGTGTATGATTATATACAAAAATTAATATCAATAATGGTTATTTAATTGAATGAAAAAATACAGATAAATTAAAGTGATTTGGCAGATATATTTTATTTATAAATATATTTAGATGTAAGATTTTATTTTATAATTATTAGTTTATTTTATACTTTATTTATCTATTTCTATGTACATTTTTGAAATACGTAAAAAATATTTTCTTGAAATAAATAAACATGATAAATTAAAAAAAAAAAGATAAATTATGTCTAGATGTTCAATGAATGTAGTAATTTTAAATGATAGCAGGGTTTGATGAATGATTATTATTTAAATACTTAAAGAACAGAAATAGTCAGCAAGTGGGGAATAGTACGAGATAGATAGTTCTATGACTATTCCACGATTGTAGGATAAATTTATGGATATATCGAGACGCCTAAACGCTAATCGTGAGGTCCCGGGTTCAATTCCCGGTGGAGGCAGAGTTAAGAACTACGCTTTTCTTCTGCTTTCCAGTCTGGTCGTTGATTATATTATGCTATATAAGTATTTGTAACCTATATACATGTAGTAAGTATATATTTCTTAAATATATGTTGGCTAGTACCCTTAACACAAGTCTTAAATGTACTTACTAAGGGGCTAGTTCAATTGGTGTAATAATGTCCAAATATTATTATTGTTATGACAGAACATGCCTGGTGTCTAAACGGAACTTATTAAATCTCTTTTAACTTCCTAACAATCACTATTACTATTTCGTAACCATGGCAACCACTTTATCTACAAGTAAAACAAGATCTAAGCTTTATACTTGATCTCTCATAAAATAGCTGTCAATCCACTTCAGGGCATATCGAATAAAATTAAACGCATCAGACAAAGTGGCATAAATGTAATTGCAAATTATATGCGGCTTGTCTCAAAGTGTGAGAGGTCTATTACTTATATTCACGCCTCTACTTTCCTAGCGGGATAGGCAGAGACTCAATCGCCTCGTTGAACGATCCTGACAGATCTCTCTAGCATCTTCTGTCATCTAATCTTTATATTTAGTGCTATTACATACTTAGATTACTTCATGAACATAATTCTTTATATGGTAGTTATGATTTCCCATATTACCACAAATAAAAATATATATATATTATCTATTTTTAATACAGATTTATCTAACACCGAATACCCAACAAATAGGAATCCGTGATCTCTGTTTATCCTTTGTAAGGTGACGGTCGTAACGTATATGTATTTATGTATGTTAAACGGCTAGCCACTTAACAAAAAGACAGCTGGTTACATACATGCATCACGCCAGTATCCACATAGATGAGTAGACAAAGATCACGAATCCCCATGTCGCAATCCTGACAAACCACTTCCGCTTTATTGACACTCATTCACCTCCTCATATACACTCGGCGGTTATAAGTAAGTTCTTCTTACGGCACTATTTTACAATATAATGCTGATCACATTGTATCATATTCAATATATATATATATATATATATACTAGCATACTATAACACTAGCATAATACAATAGGTTTAATGTTAAATATGTTCAAGACACAAACTCACACGCGGTGCTCAGACAGAGCAAACCCAAGCTGTTGAAACGTCGGTTCCGTATTTCATTTGTTAATTCATGCAAATGGACCCTAAGAGAAATCTAGGTGAAGCATGGAAAGAATAACAAACACATTCACGACCATTAACCCTTGTTAGGTAGTCAGAGGTTCAGGTTTCGATCTCCGTAATTGCGAAGGTAGTAATTCTATGGCCACCTCGAACCCACGTGTTTACCAGATAGTCAGTACTCAAAGTGACAGGTGGTAAGCCATGTCGCCATTTACAAGCATTTACTATTATCTGTTCGGGGAACGGGTTGGTTTCCTCAGGATGTTCTTTATGAACGAGTATAACCGAATATATCTATGGTCACATTTAATATGACTGTCATAAAGATGATAGAAAAGGTGATGGAATTCTATCTATATTCATTTATTTATTTCGCACTGTAAAATTCCTATAATAAGCATAGTTTTACATATGTAAATTGACAATGCAGTATATTATAATGTATATTGAAAGCAATTTAAATGTCCAATAGCTTTTCGCGATATGTCTGTTAATGCCTCAATAAAAGAAACATAGTGTATTTAAAATATTTTACGATTAAGCCCGCTTTAAACTACCAATGAAATGCAATGATAGTACCTAGCTAGAGTATAAACAATTATTTTATGCATTAGACATAACATACATACACATCACGCCTTATTCCCTGTAGAGGTAGGCAGAGATCACGGATCAACATTTGTTATTAAAAAATATTTTTTTAAGCTTTTATCTATCCCAAAAAAATTATATACCTTTACTGAAAAGTATATTAGTGTTTTTTTATTATATTAAAGTCAGTGTAGGTAGGTACATATATATAGCTTTGCTTGTACACCTAAAGCTTTGTCTTATGACTGTCATATAATCAGAACAGTTAGGAGACATAAGTTAGAACAATACGTCCTAACCATAGTTACTAATGACAGTCAGATAGACGCCATATTGAAAAAGGGTGACGTTAGAAGTACCTATAACCGCCAAATGTGTATGAGTGTCAATAAATCGAAAGAGGTTTGTCAAAATCAGGACAGATGGGGATCCACGATCTCTGCCTACGCCTTAACAAGGAATTTTCATTTTATTTTTATTTTATTTTATTCAGGGAGCTTACAGCCTAGTTTACAAAATAAAAATATAAATAAAAGCAATTTGCCAATTACAAGCTACCACAGATATACGGAAAAACAAATATAAATAAAAACAGAAACACACACAACTCAGGAACACAGCAAGTAACCCGTTGGCAACAGTGTTCGTAACCTAAAAACTAATATTATGAAATAAAAACAATAATAATAGTTATCAATACTAAAACAAAGCTATAAATGCTAAGTACCACCAGCCAGAAAGCACGTGCAGAAACAAGAAGCAAGGGCACAAAAACTATAATAAAAGTTGGGGTGATCAGAATCAGGCGTGATGTCTATGTATGAAATTTATTCCTCTTGTATTAAGCAAATATTAAGTATAATATTGTTTTATATAGTTTTACGACCTCCGTGGGGCGATCGGTTAGACACCTGGACCCTAATTCGTGAGGTCCCGGGTTCGATTCCCGGTGGAGGCAGAGTTAAGAACTACACTTTTCTACTGCTTTCCAGTCTGGTCGTTGATTATATATGCTATATATGTATTTATCTATATATAATATGTATGCATTTCTTAAATATTCGTTGACTAGTACCCTTAACACAAGTCTTAAATGTATTTACCAAGGGGCTAGTACGATTGGTGTAGTAATGTCCAAATATTATTATTACGATTGATAATTAAGTCCATGCTAGGTTTTAGCGTATATCTGCCTCTTGTTTCGGAGGCAATCTTAGCACTCACTTCGCTGTGAGGAACCTAATCTTCCCACTAGCAGTCTAAATTTCCTGCACAGCCTGATTCTGCTAATAAAGCCTTTAGATTATCTTGGTGACGTGAATTGTCCTGTTTTAATAATTAGACCTACATTTCACTGTGATAGTTTGGTGTAGCTCAGTTGTTTGAGGCTTGACTCTGTATCAGTGGGTTCAGGGCTCAAATCCCGCTTGAGCGTGTACCGATAGAAATTAAGTTTAATGAATTTCTATGTAAAATGTCGTAATAAAAAAGCACCAAATACAACGGCGAGGGAAAATATCGTAAAGCAATCTACTTGTTCCCCGAATAGGCAATAGTAAGTGCTTGTAAATGGCGACATGGCTTGCCACCTGTTAACACGTGGGTTTGAGGTGGCTATAGAATGACTACCTTCGCAATTACGGAGATGAAAACCTAAAACTCTGACAACCTCGCAAGGGTTAATAGTCGTGAACGCGTCTGACTTGTCTTTTGCTTATAATCATGTGCTAGTCTGGGACGTAAAAAGAATGCTAATTAGTTGCCGTTCTTCCCGCCTTGACGTAGGAGGCGAATAAGGAACTAGAGGTAAATAGAATCTATTGGGAGATGAATTAGCAACCTGTTACCAAAGCTCCACGCTAAAAACTTATCTAGGAGTTACAATATGTTCGACGTTTTGTCCACCCCGAAAGGGAATAAAGACGTGAATGTATATATATGGATAATAATCTATTCGGACTTAGCAGTAGGTTTCCTTACACATCGAATAACTCACAGTTATATACAGATTAAATGCCGGCTTAACACATTAGCCCTGCAGCCAAGCGCAGAAACTTTCCAAAAACAACTGTTCAACTCCGCATACACAGTGAGCTTAAGTGAGCAGTAATTGAATCTGGGACCGTGTTTACGGCGCGACAACGACGACCACTGAGCCACAACGGCCCGTATTCTGTGCAGTGGTCACGGCGAAATTTGATTTAGATGGTGGCTTGGTTCTGCTATTTGGTAAGTTAAATAATACATTTTACAAGAAAACGGGACTTATCAAGTATATTTTATAACCAAAGTATTACCTTTGCACCCCGACGTTTCGGTCATATTGCAATGACCATGGTCTCGGGTCAGATCACTTCTTGATTTATAAAATATACGTAATAAATCCCGTTTTCTTGTAAAATGAATAAAAATGGCGAGTCTCTCAAAAATATTAAATAATAGATGAAAATAATTAAAACAGAACAGATCTCTAAAATTAGGAGAAAGTTAATGGTTGTGAGTGAAGCAAAACAGATTTATTAAGATCGTTCCAGGTGACCATAGATAGTCTCTGTCTATTCTGATAGAAACGTGCAGGCGTGAATATCTGTATGAATGTATGTACTTCTCTAAAATAATATGGAACAACACCTGTCACATTGGGTGTTGATCTAGTGAATACGATGTTTAATGAGGGTATACACTTATCGTAGAAAACTAAGGGACCAGGGTTAGTGGAAACTTTTAGGAATTGCCCAATTGTCACCAATATCCAATATCAATGGCATCACAACTCTGTAAGTAAGCTGAGTTGAACGACAATATATCCCCGTATATTATTTCAATAAAAAAGGGTCAAAAGTTCGTCTGTACATTATGTAGGAAGTTTTGAACTCTTGTACATATAGCCATTATATGCATATGTATCCGTGGCAACCGTAACTTCTGCCAACCTACATATTTTCAAGGAGACTCACGTGATGTGTATGTATTATTAATTTATTAAGTCTTAGCAGAATCAGCCCAATTTCCGACACAAGCCCAACATGTCCGTAGCCCCTTGAGTTAACTCCGGAGCGTCGGCGACAATTATTTTGCTGAATTAGCCAAAAACAATGGCGCACCCTAGCAACTAGGGCGTGAATGCAACTGCACTGCAACGGAATCGTAACTGAATTGGGACCTAACTGTTTTAGCTTGTAATATGGAGTTTCTTTGAGGTTTGTACTGGATTTATTATGTGTTTTGTAAGGCTTCGGTTGGTTCAGTAATTGCGTTTTGTATGTCTGTAGATGTCTAATGCAATTTTTTGTAGAAATACATAGTTGTGGCTTGGTTGAAGGGATAAAGGATTGAGAATAAATGGTTCCAGGAGCAATCTATTGTATGAGCATGAGCATAAATGAAGATTTTTATAAATAACAAAAGACAAACGACTAACGCATTCACGACCATTAACCCTTTGGAGGGTAGTCAGGGGTTCAGGTTTCAATCTCCGCAATTATTATTGCGAAGGTAGTAATTAAAGAAAGGACGAAGGAAGGAAGGTAGAAGGTAGGACATCTTGAACCCACGTGTTGACCAGATAGTCAGTACTCAATGTGACAGGTGGTCAGCTAAAGATCAGGTGGTTTTATAAATAAATATAACAGAGCTTCACAATATGCAAAACGTTTACAGTGAAATCCAACTTTTTTGTTCTTTGATATAGACAATAGTTACTACCTGAAAAGACGATATCAGGTATAAAGTAGATGTCAATTATATCATATATAAATTACATACATAGTTACTATAGCACCTCACGAAGAACAAACTTTTTGAATTACACATACTCTTACAATCTCCTTTACACATAACTCAATTCCTAGCCACCACAATCAGTCTAGAATCATAAATCTCAATAAAGGCCTGTTTAGACCGTCCAATCGGTGGTCGGGCGGTCCCGGCCCGTGTCACAGAGGCCTACCCAATATCACTAATTGAACGGCGACAATAAATCTAAGTTCAATAAAAGAGACGTCTTGTGGCCAGCGATACGTCATGATCGCTCTCTTTATTTATTGTGCTTGGTGCCCTAGAGTGTGAGATTATAGCGGTTTAATGACATAGTAGTAGAACAATGACGTTAGGAGTACCTGTAACCGCCGAGAGTGTATGAGAGGATGTATGAATGTCAATGAAGCGAAAGTGGTCTGTCTGGATCGACTAATGGGGATCCGTGATCCCTGTCTACCCCTCTACAGGGAATCATGCGTGATGTGTATGTATGTATGTAGTAGAACAAGGGTTCAAGCAAAAATGACTTTTTTTCTTTTTTTTTAAATTTTTGATGAATAGCAAATTATTAATAGCAATAATACCAAAATCAATTCAGTGTTATATACTATTTTCTATTTCAAGTATTCATTCTTATTTATATGTATTCTCGTATGCACACACACTCACATACACACTCTCACACACACACATATTCAACACTCTCAGACAAACACTCCCTGTCCACAACTATTGAACTATTAAGTAATGTGCGAAAGTCTGTAATTGGCCTTAGTAACTTTTAAAATGTATCGCAATTTTCCTAATAAATAAATGTGGCAGAGTAAATGCAGTTCGACTATCCTTCTAGCATGTCATAAGGACTAGGAACGATTGGTTTACGTAGATACATTTAAACAAAAGAATAGCAACTATCTCGAATTCTCCAGATATTTTTACTTAACCTTTATTTTTGAATTGCTACTAAAGATTATAAAGCTCCTAAATTTTATCGATGTGGCAATTTATTATAGTATAAAATAGATACATTTTGACCTTATAAAATAACTTGTCTCTAAGTCGCTTCTCAAAACTCGCATAAGATTACTTTTTTGCAATCCCCAAAACAAGTATTAAATGGTATCAAATCGCTTCACTCCTACGTTTGCAGCACACGTTGAAAAATATCCCCCATACGATCTTATCTCCCTCGTTCTATGATCTATAATATTATGTTATGTTGTTTTTATTAAAATTGTTATTGCCTAATCATGTTTATGCATTTCATTTTGGGGTCTAGCCCGCATCCGCGTATTGATAACATCTGACCACAAAATTATGTATGTTTTGTTTAATCTTGGGGTAAGAATTTGTTCCTTTTGTGTTATTCACAACATGTTCTTTATATAAGGAACTGGTTATAACAACTACAGAAAGTAACCATCTGTTTTTTACCTACACGTATTAAATGCTTAATTGCTTAGTTAGTAAGGATTTTTATTTAAAAATAAATACGTTTGAGTATTTTTACTCGCTAGACTGAACATCATCACCAAAGTGGTGTAAATTTCCCAAATCTTATCTAATTTAATTTAACGTGTATGTTTTTTTTAAGTAAATCAAGGATTGGAATCAAAGAAAACAGCTTTCAATCTTCTCGGAATATAAGAATATACAAAAACGTCTTACATCGAATATGTTATGTAAACATATTTGTATATAATCGTCCAGTGCCGCTCAAGTGTTAAAGATGCTTTCTACTTTCATTCCTATCTTCACGCCATGTCTGAGGAGGCGACTAAGGATCCAGGGGTAAATTAAACCTATTGCGCAATGAACTAGCAACTTCTTACTACTGTTCCTTAAAGCTTTAAATAATTTTGTTCTATTAATGCTATTGTTGTTATAAAATGTCAATTAATGTAAATGTTCAATTGTTTACTTGAAATCATAAATATGTTTAGCTCCTATCGCATTAGGTCATTAGACCTGTAGTGATAGGATACTTATTTGAATGCAATAAATAAATTAACTTTGGAGATGTATTCATTCTTCTTCCTGGTTTTGTCCACCCTGAAAGAGACTCAACGACGTGATTGCATGTGTTCTCAATAAAAGCACTACCATTTATATACGTACACACAAAGACCTGTCCTACTCCTTAAGAATCTTGGTCATGGTACATTAATCCCTTCCAATCTGCAGGGTGCAGCCCCCTATCGCTTCTGCCAAGGCTAATTGCTCCGGCGCCAAGCAAGCCAATCTATTTATAAAGGGAGACAGGGTTCACAAGCCCACTTTGATATGAGAGTTATCTTTAGGTGTCGAGTTGGTTTGTTGTAAGAGAATGTTTGATAGCTGCCGTTCTTTCCTGGCATGTGATATGCAAGTACTAGTATACTATTGGAAAAGACTACATAAATTTGCAATCAATAAGGCGAATGGCAAGTTAGTACCTGTCACCCATATTCCGAAAGGTTAAATACCTGTCATCCATTATCCATAGTTTTTATTTATTATATACAAACTAAATAGCACATTGCAAAAATAGATTACCTACATACATAATATTCACGCCTCTACGTCCTCGTCGGGATAGGTAGAGACCATCGATCGCCACCTGGAACGATCCTGACAAATATATAATATATGGGTTTTTATATACCATTTTATATACACGCACAATTTTTAGCACCGACTGTTGTTTATTATTGACATTAATAACGCTGATAAAGTAAACAGGTTCACAAGTAAATAATGAACAAGTATAAACAGCCAATTAGCTGCAGAGGCGAAAGTGTGAAACTCATCAGGACTAGTTAGGTCGCGCACTCTACAAATGAACAATAATTAAAGGAGAGTGCCCCAAACGCTAGCCCTTCTGAAAATTATATAAACATTCACGTCCTTTAATCCCTTTTATTGTGGACAGGACCTTAGACACATTAACAAATCTTCTTGGTCACTTAGTAGCCTTTTTTTTGGTTTTGATGTTATATGGATATCGGTGCATTGTTGCTAGCCTATCGCCCAATAAATTCAATAAGCCCTTAGTCATTTAGTCTCCTCCTACGACATACCAGGAAGAACGGCAGCTAGTTAGCATTGTTTTAAGTCTTAGACTAGCACGTGACAAATTAAAATAATAGATAAATAATATCACAAATAGAATATTGTATAACATACTACAAAAGACTGTCGTTAGAAGTACCATGCTAACGAAGTCAACGTGGTTTCCCAAATCAGTAAAAATTATGATCTTCTATCTATCTTTACAGAAATATGGGTATGAGGATGTATAATGAAACGTTAGAAGTATGTTAATGAAGTTAACGTGGTTTCTCGAGAGCACGATAAATTATGCTACGTTGCCTCTAACTACCCTTTGTAGTGAAAAGGGTGTATTGATATATCGTGACACCTCGCGTGCATATCAGTAAGTGACAGTCGGTAAAACTTAGTGGATTCGAATGCAAAAGGTTCCAAGCACGTGTCAATGTGCCAAATTCAATTTCGAACCGTCAAAGGATTCTCTACATGCGTTTTGGGAATTTATTTCGACAAGCATCAGTGTTAGGTTCAAAGAAAAACCTGACTTAACCTGCTATCCTCTCGCAGTAGGAAATAGTCTGTCAACTGTGTAAATTTTAACGTACTGCTATTTCTTTCGGGGTAAATAGAATCTTGGAGATCTAAATAACATAGCATTATTTTAAGCGATTTCATTCGAAGATTTTTAAGCCAATGGCCTAATAAATTATAGATAACCCTATTTATTTAGAAGTATAGTAGAAGTCTAAATGACCTGATGTTGTCGCTTATGGAATAGTTAATACATTACATACATAATAGGTTTCCACACTAAAATGATATAATTATATTTGATATATAATTCAAAAAATCTTGTTTACACTACACTTATAATACACACTACAATTATACGCAATCTCCTGTCGCCCTCGGTCGGCAGGGGTGCGGAGACAGTTCATTAATCTTTTCCATTTTTTTTCTCGAATGAAACTTTTAATGAGAGCGTTCCTATCCGTAACAAGATGCTGTTAAAAAAGTTAATTAGAATCGCTTTACCTGCTTGTTGGAGTTCAGATTGAAAATGTTGCAAACCCCTGCCTGCAGTGTTTGTTTTATTTAAACGCTCGCTTCCTTGGAACTTGGGAATTCTTTTTAACTGACAACTATCTATGAGTGTAATTAAATATACGTGTATATTTAATACTTATGATGAGGCAAAAAGTGTGGTTTTAATGGCTATATACCATATACAATCGTCAGTATACAATAGCAGACTTTTAATTGCTAAATTTGAATTTTAAAATTCTATGTAGATTTACTTGGATAAGCATCAGTATATTTTGCCGATAGATATATAAAACGATTTAATGCTCCTATTTCTTGTATGTCGAGGTAATATTGATACTACTATTGTAGATATTTTAATTGGTTCACAACCATGGAGCTAATACGAATTAAGGTAAATTTACGTCTTCAAGATTCCATCCAGTCCAAAATAGATAAAAACACTGAAGTAAAATTGTATACATTCCCTTTATTTTTGGTATAAAAGGAATCTATAAACCCAAAGTGCAAGGTAAAGTTGAACGGGGTAGCCCGCAAAGAACTTATACAGATTAAATTGGAGACATTATTCTCAAGGCGGGTGTACGTAGTTTGTAGAACAAAAGAGGTTGTATGAGAAGGTTAATGCGTGTGCGTGAACCAAGAGAAATTTGTCACTATCGTTTCAGATGGCGATCGATAGTCTCTGCCTATCCCATTGGGGACATAAAGACGTGAATATATATGTAAAATTGTATCAATGTACAAATTCAACTGAACATTAATTTTGTTTCTAAATTCTTGAACGAAGGAAGCTGTCTGTCCCATAAATAGAATTTATGAAAGCTAATTGTATTTTGCGTCAAAAATGTTCTATTTTTACCGAAACACAAAAATATCTCGTACATTTTTGACATTCACTACGCAAAGCATTGCGCTACATACATAAAAATGAAACTTTTGAGCAATATCTATGACATAGTGATAGAAAAGATAATTTGAGAACAAATTCGAAGACTAGACACAACTAACTAGCTGCTGTTTCTCTCGGCATGTTGTAGGAGGTGACTAAGGGACTAGGGGTAAATGGAATCTATGGGATGATGGGCTATCAACTTGTCACCAGTGGTTTATACGACATCACAACTGCTATATTCAGGGTATTATTGACTTGGGATATGTTTAGATTTTCTTGACTGTTTCCCAGGTTCCATCTACCCCGAAAAGGATGTATGGACGTGAATGTGTATGCATGTATGTATGTTTAAAGAAGAAACCTGAATGTGTATTGGTCAGTATCTGTGAACTCACTACCACTTACTGACTAATATATGAAACGTTGTAATTAAGTACCTAATACAATGATAGAGACGATAGCACTCACACATACCTTACAGTTAATCACTACATAGTATAAAACAAAGTCGCTTTCTCTGTCCATATGTCCCTTTATATGCTTAAATCTTTGATACTACGCAACTGATTTTGATGCTGTTTTTTTAATAGATAGAGTGATTCAAGAGGAAGGTATAATAATATCCATTAAATAGTGGAGTAGGCTATATATTTTATACCCGTGCGAAGCCGGAGCGGGTCTTTAGTATACATATATATAAGATAATAAAAGCTTAAAAAGTACGCATAACACAGGTGAAAACCCCTAACCTACAGCCATTCAAACACAGGTCCCATACCTCTGTCCACGCCAAAAGGGTTTAGGAGCGTGGTGAACAAAGGGCCTGTCCGCACAAGGGCTGACAAAGGGCGAAATAAGTCAAAACTCAGGCTGGCCATCACAACAGAACAAACGAAACTGCCTGCGTTGGCACTACGCGGCGTATAGATCGTGTGACTTAAAAGGAGTGTCATTTGGCACCATTTTTAATTTGTATTCATATATTATGTTTATACATATACATAAACATCACACCTGATTCTCTGTAGAGGTAGGTAGAGATTACGAATCCCCATTTGTCCCGATTCTGATAGATTACTTTCGCTTCATTGACAATCATACATCTTCTCAGACACACTCGGTGGTTATAGGTACTCCTAAGGTTACCTTTTTTCACTATCGAGTCTGTCTGACTGTCATGTGTATACATAAATTATTTCATACACACTTTAGAACACAATATATTTCATCCTTTGTGGTTCTGGTATAATACGGAGCATGTAACTAACACGAATTCAGATTAAATATTTATATAAAAATGTGATATTTATAAATATTTTTGATCCTACAAATAGTCTGTATACACAGAGATACGCAGATATTCCGGATCTTAATTTGTCATTGCACTTTATTGACATTGAAACACCTTTACACTCAGCAATAGATTCCACTTACTTTTAATTTAGACGTCTCCTAAATCTCGAGAAGAAAGGCGTCTATTCACCATTCTAGTTACATATTATTATTATTTATTGGAGACATGGCTTACCACCAGCTGTCCCATTGAGTACTAACTATCTGGTCAACACGTGGATTCGAGGTGGCCATATAATTACTACCTTCGCAATTGCGGAGATGGACACCTGAACCTATGACTACCCCTCAAGGGTTAATGGTTGTCAAGCGTTTGTCTTTTTGTTTTGTCTATTTACTTCCTAGCACGAACTAATGAATTTTAATATTATATGAATCCGTTCTTCTTATTACTATTCGCACGAGCTACCCGCCATCGCCATATCTCGTCATCAGTTTACAAAATACCTAGATCAAAGGCATCAAACGTTTTCCAAAGCACTTATTAGCCTCACCAAGTACACGCTAATATCGCACCTAACACAACAGCATAAGGGTTAGAATAGCGTGCGTCTTCCCGTAATTGGGGTGTCAATTTATTTTCGTCGAGTGTTCTTTACTATATTGATGATCTTTTTTTTAGTTTACAACAAATTGTTTGAACACGCTTGTTGGCTTAGAGGTGTAGGCAGAGATATACGAATTGTGTCATGCTAATCTAAGACGTAAACAGAATTCTACCCAGTTTCCTTTCACCCTTATATGTCAAAGAAGGCTACTAAGAGTAAATAGTTTAAATTAGGTGATGGGTTAGCAATCTTTCACCATTATTCTATATAAATACTTACATTAAGCCTATAGTTTTCCTTACAGTGACCTAGGATATACGAGTGTTACTAACACTCTCTCTCTCTCCAAGGTACTGTCTAGCCTAAAAGGTAATAAGGAACTTGCATGTATTATATTTTATTTGTTCTGTGTCAATCTTAAACTAAATCTTAGGATTAGACCTTAAATGAAACTAAACCCTTTCCAAAGACTTAAGAGATTTTACATTTTTTTAGATAAACATACACACGTTTTCAAATAAAACCAATCCATACAACTCAGTATACACACTCGCTCCTTATTATAGTTACATTTAAAGTCACCCCTCTTTAAAAATAATAAGTCACTAGTTTAAGTGTCATCTTAGACACCAGTCTTGTCATTCATCTTAATATGGCTGCCCCAAAATAAATGTCGTCACTCAAACTATTTCTAATTTGTGAACCGCCTTTTGAAAATGCATATTTTCGATATAGGGGTGGACAGAATCTCCGAAACGTCACTTCTCTCTTGTCACTTTCGATATAACTGTCGTAGTTAAGATAAAAATATATACTAAGATTGAAAAGAGCATGCTTCGATGGTTTGGACATGTAATGCGGATGAATGATAGCAGTCAAAAGGAATATATATATAAGTGAAGTGGAAGGGCGGTTACGTAAGGGCCGGCCTAATAAGACATATAACAGTCAGATAGAAGTTATATTGAAAAAAGGTGACGTTAGGTGTACCTATAACCGCCGAGAGTGTATGAGAAGATGTATGAATGTCAATGAAGTGAAAGTGGTCTGTCAGGATCGGGACAAATGGGGATCCGTGATCTCTGCCTACCCCTCTACAGGGAATCAGGCGTGATGTGTATGTATGTATGTAGTTAAGATACGGAAGGGGTAGATAGAAATGAACATTTAAAAGTACTTAGGTTCCATGTAGATTGATATTCCATTGAGGCTATGATGTACAGTCAGCACTAAAAGTGCAGTCCCAGTAACTTTTTATAAGGTTTAAGTTTATAAGAACAAAAGACAATATTTTACATTTTAAAAGCGTCACTATGCATTGTCATGGCCACTATACTTTTGCGTGCTTCGCGAAAAATATTGTCTTTTGTTCTTATAAATGTAAACCTTACATATATATACTGTACATGCAAACTAGCTAATATTACTTCACAATTTGTTTTTATTAGGAACTAAGGTGAATATGTTATAGGTGATGAACTAGTAACCTATGTACAATGTTCAATATAAATACATCATTATCTCAATTTTCACCATATACCTCATCACTATGGCTACCCCTGTAGAAAAATATCTTTCGTCACTACTATTTCTAATTTGTGAACGTTGTCCTAAAATAGCCACAATTAAAAGAGACCGGAAGGAAGTACTAGGATGGAAACTACCGGTTTCCGGTGGAGGGCGTGGCTTCTTTCGAGAATAGTCACTTAAGCTTACGTACGTAATGCTTGTAGGCGTAGACGGAAGTTCAAAGTACAGATAAATAGCGTGATGATGAATTATGGTTTTTCAAATAAAAACTGTCACTGAAATTCCGATCTGGGTATACTCATCTTATTCAATGTCTTCCTGCATGTACAATATATCAATAATACTTGCTTATCGCCCAATTAAATTTCTTTGCAAATTAGTTATTAATTGAAGTTTAATGAATTTCTATGTACATTGTCGCAATAAAGATACATTTGTGAAATGTACCGAATACTACGGTGAGGAAAAAATCGTGAAGAAACCTACCTATACCCCGAACAGGTTATAGTCAGTGCTTGTAAATAGCGACTTGAGTTACCACCTGTCACATTTAATACTAAATATCTGGTCATTACGTGCGTTCAAAGTGGTCATATAATGGTGACCTCTGCGACTGCGGAAAGGGTAACATGAATTTGTTTTTTGTCCATTAGTTGACTCCTGCGGCATAGCAGAAAGAAATGCATCTAATTAGCGAGTACTCCAGTGTGTATATACTACCTACTACTACATGACTTGTATATAATTGATATCAACTGTTGGTTACCATATTCTATTCATGGCAAGCCCTTTAAATATTTAGGTACAAAACTAAAGTACTAAACATTCAATTTTGCAGTAAGCCTGTAATTTTAGAGTTTTTGCCCAATAACCCTAGTTGCGGCTGCAAACACTAACAGACAGCGGATGCACTATCTAGACCGGTTTTATTTCTAGAATGCTGTTTGAGCACTAACTACGTATAACAAACGCGTGATAGACTGGGACTATAAAATTGCAAGTAGTTAGTAGTCCAATAGCGGCTGTAGCCCAATGGATAAGACTTCTGACTTCTAATGAGAAAGGTCCTAAGCTCGAAACACGGGTCTGACCAATATGAAATTTTAAACATGTGTTATTCATTTACGTACATAATTTACAGTCACTAACGGTCGTCAGGTATCGTCCTCACATCATGAGGAAACCTGCGTATCCCTCGGGATAGATAATAAATAGTAAGTGTCCGTATAAGACAATATGGGGCACATCTATCTCGTTGGTTGCTGTCTATCTAGTGAAACGCGGGCTTCCAGTTGCCCATACATAAAATGTCTTCGAAATTGCGGAGATGGGCACTCAAGTTTCTGACAAACCCGCGGAAATAAAAAGGGAGTGTGTATACACAAGTTGTGGAGCGTTTGTTATGTGTTATGTAGTTGTTATTAGTCTTTTTTCTCAACCTGTGACAAAAGTTAACTAAGGGAGTATGTATACATTGAAACTATTTACAATAAACATATCAGTGTTATCTCAAGCCTGCTGATAATAGTTGATGTAACTTAAAATAAAGCACATATGTATGGTATGTTCTGCACAACCCAAAAGAGAAAGAAAAACAAAAGAATAGACAAAACAAACGACAAAGGACAAACGCGTTCACGACCATTAACCCTTGCGGGATAGCCCCAGGTAGGCTGGCCCCTACGTAATGAAATGAAATGAAAATCTTTTTATTCAATATAAGGATCATAAAAACACTTATTGAAAGTCCAAGAAAAAAAACATTTTTTATAAAAAAAATATGTCATTAATATACACTAATTATTAAAATAAATCAAATTAAATTAATAAAACTAATGGCACTTCGTAAAGAAAAATCTCTGCAGAGAAGAAATGCCAAGAAACTCTGCAGACAATGTGTACATTAAACTTAATAATATAGATAGACAAAGAGAATATATTATACATATATGACTGAATTGGAAGGGCGGCGCTTAATTAATAGATAAAAAAACCTCTAGTATAATCTACGATATTTCTTCCTCTAGTTAGTAGTCTAGGCACAGATAATATAATACTGTTTAGGTAATAGTTAGTGCTTGTAAATTGCGACATGGCTGACCGACCACCTGTCACATTGAGTACTGACTATTTGGTTAACACGTGGGTTCGAGGTGTCCATAGAATTACTACCTTCGCAATTGCGGAGATGGACACCTGAACCTCTGACTACCCCGCAAGGGTTAATGGTCGTGAACGCGTTTGTTGTTTTTTTTGTATTTCTCCTCTAAAACTCTTCACCATTTAGTGACAGGTGGCGTTAATCCAGCTTTTTACACCACTTCCTCACAGCTCGCTAAACTCTGCCGCTGGTTTATAGCTCCTTAAATGCGTCTGAATGTTTAGTACAGCGCGGATTGGATGGCCGTTAAAGTTTAATGGACTTAAACTCCATAGCGAGGGATTTTATACCAACATGCGTAATCACTCACTTCAATTCAGTAGAATGTTTAGTGTCACGGTTTATATGCCTTATGTCCGGCTTGTTAGAGGTGATTGAAGGACTGAAGGTTTAATAGAGTAGCGATGGGATAGATTCTTTGATCTGAGGCTTGGTTCAGAGCTTTTATGGGAGATGATACAATAAATAGCGCCAAAGATTTTGGCTAACTGTTGTTTTTTTTTTTATTTCTTACATTGTGCTAAAAATATGGAATGTACCACAATCGTAACCTACCTGTTGCCCGAACAGGTAATAGTTAGTGCTTGTAAATGGCGACATGACTTACCACCTGCCACATTGAGTACTGACTATTTGGTCAACACGTGGGTTCGAGGTGGCCACATCATTACTACCTTCGCAATTGCGGAGCTGGACACCTTCTGACTACCCAGCAAGGGTTAATGGTCGTAAACGAGTTTGCCTATGTTTAATAACAATGCCTTGTTCTCACAATACGTATGTGTGTATAAACAATAGATTGGTCTATATATCCGCTATCCGCGCCCTACGCAGTCAATTACTTCTGATTTGCCAGCACAGACGCAGTCACTTCTCAGGTCATCTACAATCTAGGTCACAGCTCATATCGGCTGCATTATGACTATCAGTGAAAGGTTCCATTCTGTAGGTCCATGGTCACAGTCACGCCTTATTTATTAAGGGGCTAGGCAGAGATCCCTACTGTAACTTATTGAAAGAACGCTTGAAGTATCAATATATTTATATTAATACATTGATACTTAATTAATATAATTATATTAATATATTTATATTGATACTTCAAGCGTGCTTTGTAGGACCTGTGCTAGTCTGGGACGTAAAGGGAAGCTATCTAGCTGCTGTTTGGAGGTGACTATGGGGAATGAAGTTATGTTCATAATCACCATTTAAATATATATGTGTATATATATATCAGCATCCTTCTTTACATGTTGTAAAAGACGATGAAGGTACTGGGGCTATTCTTAAGCAATACATATATGAACTCAAGTCTGTTTAATTTTTAGGGTGGAAATAACTTTGCTTGTAAATGGCGACAAGGCTTACCACCTGTCACATTGAGTACTGACTATCTGGTCAACACGTGGGTTCGAGGTGTCCATAGAATTACTACCTTCGCAATTGCGGAGATGGACACCTGAACCTCTGACTACCCCGCAAGGGTTAATGGTCGTGAACGCGTATGTTTTAGTTTATGTATGTCTTTGCATCCCTTTTAGGGTGGACATAACTTTGAGATAATATCTTTTCAGGTATTTTAAGAATACCTATCGGGGCTCCTATGTATTTTCAATATTATGAACTGTATGTAACATAGATACCAAATCACCTTATAAATTTATCCCAGATCTCTTTATCACCTCTTATAAGATTCAAAAAACATCATTGGATTTAGCGACTAGTACCGGGTTAATATTTACATCTTTTATCCTTGACTTTACTAATTTTAGCTAGTCATCACCAAATGAAGAAGACACCATGCCACCATCATTAATATTCGTGATGGCTGGCCACCAATCAATGGGAGCGTGAGACAGTCCGTTGAGCGCTTATGAGGCCTAATTAAGGTCTAGAATTCCTATGTTACAGACAGCTGTCGTTCACATAGATATGTACATATAGACATGTGTCGTTAAAAATAAAGGTCACTTTATTATATAAAAACTTACGCGATAAGTCCCGTTAGTTATTAATCATGGATATGTCTCGTGTTAGTCTGAGAAGTAAAAAGAATGCTAACTAGCTACCAATCCTTCCGGCATGTCGTAGGAGGCGACTAAGGGACAAAGAGTGTATGGAATCTATGGGTCGATTGGCTAGCAACCTGTAACCTATGTTCCGTATGACATCACAACGCTTATATTCATGGTAATAAGTGACCAAGAAGATGTATCATGTATTCAAGGTTCTGTCCACCCTAACGGATCAAAGGACGTGAAAATATATACATATAATATGTAGACATGTCCATTTATCAATTTTAGAGTGAATACTACATCGGAAACATAACGCTTACTTAATTACAGTAAGATTGGGACTGAGAAGGATTTTAAACGGAATATATTGTGATAGGTTGCTAGTACATCGCTCAATAAAGTTCAATAAGCCCTGGCTTTCGGCGCCTGTACAACGGACCGCTAGGATAGGCAGCTAGATGGATTTTACTGACGCAAATATGTATTATATTATACAAGAAACCGAAATCCAAGGATCTATAAATACAAGGAGCTGAACCTAAACCCTTCCGATTCTACATCTTTCCCTAACCACTAAGCTATACACTCTTCGCTTCACTTTAAGCCCTATACATGTTATGTCTTGCCGTATTAGTTCTCGAACTTTCTTTGAGAAGCAGATTAGTTGGTATTACGTTGCCATGGGAACCGAAATGCTGGACTAATGGAGCCGCGTATAATCTTCAACAAAATTATGGCTACTCTGAAAAAGGGCGTGGTTTTGGTATGAGCGGGAGCGGGAGAGATAGCGAGCTAATACGGAATGTAAATATATATACATAGGCTTCACGACTTGTGTTCACACATTACCTTTTTTTGTGTCGGGGTAGTCAGAGGCTGGAATGCCCATGTCCGAAATTTCGAAGGCATGCATCACTTTGTCGTTTTTCGAGTGCCCGCGTTTCACTAGACATTGCTTTTTCATAACTATGTCATAAGAGATAGGAAGTATAAGGCATACTAATTAGTAAGAGACTTTTTTATGTGTTTTAAGAGACGTACAAGATTATGGTCTTATTCTGAATTATAATTACTATTATTATTTACTTAATTATAAAGACCTAGTTACTGTACTACCTAGACATAATATTTTTTATGCGAACCAAAATTCGAATACAGGCTACCATATTATACCTAACCTTACGACCTAAAGATTTTCTTATTTCACTATACATAAATATACATCACCGACCCTTTATAATTTTGGGGGTGGAAAGACCATTGAAGATTCATTATCACCATGGTCACTTCAATTCAATTCTCTTGAACCTCTGTAGCCTATTGTAATATGTCAAGCCAGAAAGCACCTTGTTAACATTATTTTTACGACACGGATCCCTATCTGTCCCGATCCTGACAAACCACTTTTGTATCATTGACACTTATAGTCGGAGCTGCATTAGTGTTTTGTGAATGTGGAATGTTTGTTTTCGTATTGTTAATTAGTTTATTTCATGATTATTATGTTATGGTTATGTGTTATTCTTCTTTTGTTTTAAGTGTTATATGTAAGATATATGTACTTTGGTTAGGTTCGGTTATGACTTGTGCATGTTATACCGTGGTTTGGAAGCACAGCTATTTCTTCATTTGTTTATGTATGTTTATAATTTATATTTTACGCTATAACAATTACATATATAATATTGTCTATACATTACTATGTGTATTTCATTTGTATTTTCACTTTCATTCATATGTGTTTAAAAAACTATACTTAGTTTATTATGGATTTATAGTGCATTATCTATATGTATTTTTGCATTATTACTTATGCTATTTATATATAATGTCATGTAGGGAACTTTCACGTATAATCTTTTTGTGTCCGGCGCTCGTATTGTTTTGCCGTGGCTTGGTAGCGCGGTGGTGCGCTTCACTTCAATATCATACTCATTTCATATTGAATTTTAAAACATATACTCATGACTAAACGAAAGTTTTTGAAAATTGGACTGTTCAATGCTGGGTCGCTGAACACTAAACACGAGGAGCTCGAGGCCGCGGTGGCGGACCTAGACCCGTGCCTGCTGGCGGTGAACGAGACCTGGCTCCGAGGCCGCGGCAGCGCCGGGGCACCGCGGCTCCCGGGCTACCGCCTCTCGCACATCCCGCGGCCGCCCGGCACCAGGGCGCGCGGCGGCGGGGTGGGCTTCTACACTAAGACATGCTTGAGGGCTACAGTGCTGCGTCATCCGTCGTCCCATCCCACCGTAGAGCAGATGTGGATGAGGGTCTGCATCGGTACCGTGAGGGTGCTGGTGGGCACCGCCTATCGGCCTAACTGGATTGACGCAGCCACATTCTTTGACGCTTTGACAGAAACTATGACCACATTTAACTCTTACGAACATATAATTCTGTTAGGTGACTTTAATATTAATATTTTGGACTCGCAATGTGCTTTGACCAAGCAGCTTATGACATTTTTAACTTCGATGGGACTTGGGAACACGATCAGTCAGCCAACTCATTACACAAATCACAGTGCGACTCTTATTGACTTGATCTGTTGCCAGTCCTCGACTCGAATTATTGACTCTGATGTGACTCACATACCGGAATTAGGTGGCCACGCTATTGTCACTACGACAATAAAAATAATTAAGCCTAAACGAAATAAGAAATCAATTCTATGTCGTCCCTACAAACGCATTGACATAAATAATTTTAACGCTGACTTGAGACGAATTGACTGGACCGTGATACACCGACATAATACTGTTAATGACATGATAGTGCATTTTAATGCTTTGGCGACTATGCTGTTCGACCAACACGCACCTCTTACACTCTATACACTAAACTCACAACACACACCGTGGCTTACAAGCAATCTCAGGTATTTGATGCAATTGAGGAACAGAGCACACAATAAATACAAACACACTAAACTTGACCTTCATTTGCAAGAATACAGGGATCTGAGGAAGTTTGTACACACTTGTATGCACACAGAAAAGAAGGCTTATTTTGAGTATCACATAAACAACCACTTAAAGACTCCCAAGCTTCTTTGGAAAACTCTAAAGAGTTCTGTTGCGGACTTTAAGCCCAAACAAGACCTTCCATCACACTTCGACAATCCAAACACCATAGCACAACACATCCTGGACACTCCTGGTCCGACCTCGCCTCCGCCTGCTCTGCTCAACTCATTTCATACGAGCCGCTATGGCTCGGCAACCTTTGAATTGCATCCGGTGAGCGAGGCGTTCGTGGCTAGGGTGATCGGGTCTATTAAGAACAACGCCGTTGGGTCTGATGGGGTCTCAAGGGACATGGTGCATCTGATGTTGCCGGAGATACTCGATACCATAACACAACTAGTCAACACTTCTATCAAGTCAGGTACTTACCCGGATGCATGGAAAACGGCGTCCATAAAGCCGATACCCAAAATTGACGACCCGGTTGATGTGTCCGACCTGAGACCCATCAGTATATTGCCCTATCTATCGAAAATCCTTGAGAGGGTAGTACATGGACAAGTGACAGAATACATACACAAACACAATATCTTACCATTATATCAATCTGGTTTTCGGGGACAGCATAGCACCACCACTGCATTGATGGACGTATTTGACAATATTTTGACAAACGAGGACAATCATAACGCAACAATACTTGTGCTACTGGACTACTCTCGTGCTTTTGACTGTTTGAACACTGACCTGCTTTTGGCAAAAATGACTTATTATGGATTTAGTGACTTAACAGTTAATTGGTTTAACACATACTTAAACGAACGTAAACAAGTAGTTTCATTGACAAGGCCAGATGGTACCAGAATACACTCGACAGTTCACACGACTAGTAGAGGAGTCCCACAGGGCTCTATCCTAGGTCCATTATTATTTATTTTATATACCTCAGACATTGCACTACACATAACTAACTGTAAATATCATATCTATGCCGATGACATTCAACTCTACACACATATTGACATTAATAACTTTGACTCTGCTATAGAAGCACTTAATGACGACTTGAAACGAGTATATGACTGGTCGGTTGACAACTGCCTCGTTCTCAACCCTTCAAAGACTAAGTACATGGTGCTGGGCAGCCAGCGAATGGTGTCCGGAGTTGTTTCGCGACGACCAAGTATTGTAATTGACGATGTTGTCATTGACAGGGTTGAGGAGGCTCGAAGCCTGGGCGTCGTGGTGGATAGTGGGATGCGTTTTGAGAGACACGTCTCGCAGCTGGTGTCTGCATGTTTCTATCGCTTAAGGGTTTTATACCAAAGCCGCGCGTTTTTAAGTGTGGACATGAGAATAAAGTTATGTGAAGCGTTGGTTTTGTCTAAACTAAATTATGCTTTGGCAGCGTTCGGTCCGTGCCTCTATAAGAAATCTCGTAGGCTTTTACAACGCGTACAAAATGCGTGCGCTCGGTATTGCTTTCCCATTCCGCCCCGAACCCATGTTTCACCGTACCTCAATAATACTAACATACTAAATATTGAATCACGACAAAAACTACTACTTAGTTGCTTACTTTTTGACATTATTCATAACAAACAACCGAAATATTTATTTAATAAACTGACGTGGCGATCCCAGCAACAGAAATCGACCCGTGCTTGTGTACCACCGTTTGTTCTGCCTCGCCATCGCACTACCGCTTTTAGAGGAGCTTTTAAGTACGCCGCCTCCAAATGTTGGAACAATATTCCTCCACCAATTAGGAAACTGACGTCTAGACCAACTTTCAAACGTTCCATCCGGGATCATTTGCTCTGCCAGCAAAGGGAGGCGGCTGCTCCTTCTGTTGCCCGTCGTACTAGCCACTGATTTCGTGATGCCACTTGATTTTATTATAATACATTGTATATATTAATTATAAATTATCTATATAAATATATTTATAATATTTTTAACTAACCATATTATAGAATGTATATCGGTTTTCATATCTTAGTTAAATTTCATATGTATTTATATATTTATTTTGAATATTTAATTTATACACTATTTCATTATTCTTCATAATATAAACGTTGCCCTCCAATGGTTCCGACATAAGACCAGCGTTGCGTTTGCTATCAAACGCAACATACCCAGCTGAGTTGGAACCCTTTTGCTGCGACAATAACATGCACAAGTTTTATCCCCTAGTTTGTAAGTTTTAATTGTAAAAGTTTTGTATTGTGTATGTTTTTGTGGCTGTAAATAAACGCTTTTATTATTATTATTATTATTATTATTATACACAATAACTATATAAGTACTATTTAATGTTTATTGTACTAGGATATCCCTCAGGATAGGAAATAGTCAGTGCCTTTATACGGCGATACGATTCACTACCTATCACGTTGGGTGCTGTCTGACCCATATCTAACATGCCTTCGAAATTTCGGAGATGGGCATTCAAGCCTCTGACTACCCCGCCATAATAAAAAAGGGAGTGTGTATACACAACTCGTGAAGCGTATGTGTGTGTGTACTAGGATGGGATTTGATTCCACTGTATAGTATTGTACAGGGTTCCGTCTTCTCTGCCCACCCCTCTACAGAGAATTGGGCGTGATTTATATATACTAATACAATTCGGATTTTCTGGTGAAATTACATTTTTGTTAGGCTAGAGAAAAAGCAGACTTAGGAAGCCTAATGGCTAGTCATAAACATCAAAGGAACCTAAGAAATGATGCTACTAAATGGACTTGGGTACTAACACTGTACTTTGCGAGTTGGGGATTTAGATTTGATTAACTAGCTGCAAATCTTTACACCATCTACTATGATAAATGGACTAGGGAACAATAGAATCTATTGGGTGATGGGCTAACACTGTCTTATTAGCTATCAAAACCACGATCACTGTGGTAAATATGACAGATATTAATAATAATAATATATGGGGCACTATTACACCAATTGAACTAGCCCAATGGTTAGTTCAGTAAAGACTTGTGTTAAGGTTACTAGTTACGTATTTTTAAGAAATATATACATATTATGCATATATAAGTACATATTTAGCATATATAAAATGTAAATGAAAAGCAGAAAAAATACACAGTTCTTAACTCTGCCTCCACCAGGAATGGAACTCGGGACCTCACGATTAGCGTTCAGATGCTCAACCAATCGCGTCACTGTGGTCGTCAACATATCATATCTCAAATGTCTACTGATGTGTTTTAACACCAACGCAGTTCAATATCAGATCAGTAATAGTGTGCAGTTGGTAGTGAATTAGCAAGTGTCAAACTTCACCATTGATATCAGCAAAAGTGTCAAATTTCACTATAAAAAAGGCGATTTTTGTTACTTTTGCTAATCTACTACCAAATCTATCTGATCTTATCTGATATTGAACTAATATTTTCAATAATAATTAGTGGATTTAGGCTCCTGTCTACACGAAAAGGGAGAATAGTCCTCAGTGTGTATGTATGTATGATAACATACCCACACCGCATCGTGGGATAAACGGGGGATCACCTGGCTCAAATGATATCATCCTGTTCCAATCTAGATTGTTTGTAATCATACACATATGTATGCTTGTTCTAACTAGTGAAGGTTAACCGTCTGTTAATTTGGGATTTGGAAAAAGTAAACAGCTAACTGCTTTTAAATTTATTGTAAAGGAAGTCTATACATATACGTCCTTTGGTCCGTTTCGGGGTGGACAGAATCTTGGAGATCTCCTAGGGCACTTTTTAGTATAAATATTGGAATTGCGATGTCATAATGGCACATTGGTTACAGGTTATTAGCCCATCCTCCAATAAATTATATTTACTCTGAGTCTCCTTACAACATGCCGGAAAGAACGGCAGCTAGTTAGCATTCTTTTTACTGTACTTGAAGTATCTATATATTTAGTTATAGACGTAATTGATAATGTCCTGATTGGGAATCCGTGATCTCTGTCAATCCCCTTAATAAAAGAAGGCGTGATTGTATACATGATAAGCTAAAATGCTCTAACTTAATTATAAGGGTGATGTACACGGGAGTAACATATAAGTAGATTTAATATAATTAAATTCACGAATTTAATTAAACCATGTTTCCTTTGTATTAGGGAGGGAATATTATTTAATTAAATGTTAAATTAATGTTCTTACTTCCGTAAGTGAGTAGAAAAACATATGGTCTATGATATGCTTGGGGTAGATAGATATATAAGATACATACGGTGTTTAAATATATGAAGATGTATTATTGAAATTTTAGTAGTGGTTGCAAAAGTATTTAATTGGTAAATATGGTAAAGATTTCGCAAATAATAATATAATACATTAGGCGATAGGCTAGCAACTTGTCTCCAATATTCCATAATTCTGTTAGGTATACTTTTTTGTCACAGAAACGTACATATCCTACGGGATAGGTAATAGCCAGTGCCTGTATACGGCGATACATATCACGTTGGGTGCTGTCTATCTAGTGAAACGCGGGCTTCGAATGTCCCATACCTATGACTTTAAATTTGGATTAGAGCACTGAAACTTTTAATTACCCTTCCACGATAAAGTACATATATAGGTTACGTAGGGGCCGGCCTAATAAGACATATTATAGTCAGATAGACGCCATATTGAAAAGGGGTGACGTTAGGAGTACCTAGAACCACCGAGTGTGTATGAGGAAGATGTATGAGTGTCAATAAAGCATTGAAGCGAAAGTGGGCTGTCAGGATCGGGACAAATGGGGATCAGTGAACTCTGCCTACCCCTCTACAGGGTATCAGGCGTGATGTGTATGTATGTACATATATAGATAAGTCGTGAAGCATATGTTTATTTTTTATATGTCATAAAATAATTAAAAACTATATCAATTATGAAAGTAGGTACGTTTTAAAAAATACTACAGCTCTTCTATTCACCCCTTACAGGATTGAGGGTCTTTATTATATATAGAAGTGTAATATTCAAATGCATCAGTTATTAAGTTAATTTCAATATTCAGTGCGGTGTAAAAGCATAAATGCTTCGATATCAAGTAATACTTGTTTTTACTTTAATCTGGGCTTATGTAAATATGGCTTATTAAGTACTGCTAAGAGTTGGCATTTACTTTAAGTGCTTAGAAGTTCAACTTAATAGTATACTTTAGATAGTTAAGCTTTGATTGGTGTGTTTAGTGGTTAGGGCAAAGGTTTGAAGTATTAAAGGTCCTGGGTTCAATTCCTATTAAAATGCGAACTTATAAGTATGGTTTAGTATTAGATTGTTTTATGTATATCTATAATATATTTATTAATTGTTGTGACTATTCTCACATACGTAATACTCAGAATTTTATTTTAATCCACTAGTTCATAATCATTAGAAGGATAGAGAAGAACACCTGCCGTCAATTTTTTTTCTATTAAAAATAATAATTGAGACACTATTACAGAAATTGAACTAGCCCCTTAGTAAGTTCATTTAAGACTTGTGTTAAGGGTACCAGTCAACGTATCTATAAATAATATGTATATAATTCTTATGTATATATCGCATATACATATAAAAGCGTAGTTCTTAACTGTGCCTCCACTGGGGATCGAACCTGGGACCTCACGAGTAGCGTTCAAGTGTTTAACCGATCGCGCCACGGAAGTCGCCGAGATTAAGACCAAATGTGTGAGAATTTTAGGATTTTTTCTGTTTTCCTATCTTCCGGGAAATTAGATAGGCTGTGAAACACGCAGCTGGTTTTATTTCATACCAGCACATGAGATGAATTAATATTAATCTCCGCTTTCCCATGTCAGCAAGTACTTTAGCAACCAGCATAGCATTGACACAAATTAAAAAATTTAACGACAGTAATTACTCACCTAGGCAAGTCCGTTTCACATCACTACCCAATTACCCAACACTATTAAAAACACACTTTACACTACACTATTCCATCGGAAACTATGTAAGTATTTATACATTTTCACACAATGAATTATAAATTTTATTTTCAATGTCACAAAAATAAAAATATCAAATTATTCTTTACATTCAATTCCGTTCAATTCAATTGCAATTAGTAAACCAATTCAATTTCACCGTTTCCAATTATGTCGTTTACAATTTTCTCGTTTACACAAACGCACGCGCATCTCTCGGCGCGACTACTCGACTACTAATTCGAACGGCGGGAAACTAAAATAAATGACGACCATCTGCAACTATTTAGCCAAAGTGACGTTTCTCGTTGACATTTCAACCGCAAAATAGATTGATATCAGTAGGTATACTATAAGCTATTTTCACCATAATCTCTTTTGGGATGAATAAGAAATAAGCTTGTGGCCATAAGATTATATACGCAGAACTTTAAAGGTATGAATAATTTGTAGGATAATCAGAAGTAAATGTGACAACTTGGTGTAGTGTGCTCACGATTTTAAATGTAGTTTAAGGCTCCATCGTCCTCATTTTCATTCGATATAGAGAGCACCTAACATAAAATAACAAATTCCTTATAGTAGTATACAATATTTATTACTTGGCCGATGACTTTTATCATATTTAGGAAGTGTATTTTGGCATGAATTATAATTAATACTGGTTCCAAGGTGCTATCTCATCAACAATAGATTCTATTGATCCTAAATACCTTAGTCACCTCTTAAGTCATGCCACAAAGATTGGTAGCTAGTTAGCATTCTATTAAATACCAAACAATCATAGAATGAAATAAAAACACTCAATATAAACGATGCCCATTTGTTACTATTTAACCAAAGTGACGTTTCTAGTTGACAGTTCAACCGCAAATGACATTGTTATTAATGGGTCAATACTCGTGCTAGCTAGGATTTAAAAATGTAAACAGCTGTCTTCATTAATCCATTTATTTATTTACTAGGAAATCGTAAAGTTTCAAAGATTGAAAGGGTTTATAATGTTAGACAAAAAAGGAGAGTTCAATTCGAACCTAAATTTGTTCTTCTGAAAACGTCCAAGAAACAAAAAGTTTAATAAGCATAAGTAAATAATAAGATTTACAATAATGTATTTATTTTTTATAATTTTATTAATTGCTACCCCATTTTCAAATTGTAGTCGTAATTTCTTTTGAGAACATAACACGTGTCGAAAACACTGTTAGAGGCATCTATATACCAACACTAATTCGCATCTCCATTCTATTCTTATACCCATTTGAATAACAATGGCGTGAAGATATCTTTTCTTATGCTGTTTTTGTGTTAGGAATAACTATTTTGCTAATACATAGAGTCCCAATTTTCACTCACATTGTCCTGTGCATTGTTTAAGATGTAAGCAGAATAGAACTAGCTGTTTTTCTTCCTTGAATACTGTAAAAAGTGACTAAGAGACTAGATATAATATAACTGGCATTCATGATAAAAAGGTAACTTAGAGATATGTTTTATAGTGTCCAAAGTTCTGTCCACCCCGAAGGGGATTAAAAACGTGAATGTATATGAGTTAGAACATAGCAGTTCGTGGTTCTAACCGTCCTAAAAATGAAATAATTTGAGTCTATATTCCATTAAGTACTGACTATCTGGTCAACACGTGATTTTGAAGTAGACATAATATTACTTCGCAATTGAGGAGATGGAAACGTGAACCTCTAACTACCCCGCAAGAGTTGATGGTCGTGAACACGTTTTCGTTTTTGTCTATATATTCCAACATCTATACCTATTATTGTAGATATATTTAGATATTTGAGCGGCTGTAGCCCAGTGGGTAAGACCTCGCCTCTGACTACCCCGCCATAATAAAAAAGGGAGTGTGTATACACAAGTCGTGAAGCGTATGTTTTTTTTATATTTAGATACTGATTATGCTTTTCACACTACTTTCCAATATTAAACAATTAAATCGCTTACTACCGTCTCATAGATTATGAAAACATATATATACATACATACAAGTTATTCTCTTTCGGAGTCGACAGACATAGACATCCATTCTTACTCCTCCATACTTTAGTCAATTTATTATGGGGTTATGAAATTAATACGAATAATGCCATCAAAACCTTGCTAAAATAAAACCGCTACAAGCTGGTCACTCAATCGAAATCCCTGACCAGCAAGTGTCGAATAAAACAGTGGTCCCCATAAAACCCTGGCCCAATGAAATTAAACCCATAAAGCAGTTTATTGGGTCTTGGACGGAAACTGGGTACTGTCTGTTAATAGCCCTTTTTACTTTTGGAAATAAAATAATTACAGCGCCGCTATTTTAACAGGACGTTACGTGTGCACGAATTACTCTTGATTAATTTATACTCGTTCAAAATAAGTATAACCGTCGAGTGTGTATGCGGAGAGGTTTTATGTTAAAAAAAGAATAGTTTGCTCGTAAAAAATGGAAAGAACCTTTTTAACTTCAATACTTCTATACATTTGAATGAAGACCTCCGTGGCGCGATCGGTTAGCCGCCTGATCGCTAATCATGAGGTGCTAGGTTTGGTTCCCGGTGGAGGCAGAGTTAATAACTACGCTTTTCTTCTGCTTTTCAGTCTGGTCATTGAGTAACACAAGTCTTAAATGTACTTAGCTAGGTGCTAGTTCAATTTGTGTAATATCCAATTATTATTATTAAATATTATTACATTTCAGCGTAAACAGAATCTCAGACACATTAGTTATCCAGAGTCACATAACATAACTATTAACAATCGAATGATGTCACTGATAAAGAGTATTGAGGACAAATACTTTCATATTTCTGTACACATTCTATTCACATCTAGTCTCTTAGTCGCCTCCTACGATATACCAGGAAAGCAGCTATTATATGGGATATGATAAGATTTCTATGACATATTGGTAACCGGTATCCACACATCACCTCCTTTAAACAGAGGCTTAGTCCCTTAGTCTCATTCTACGACATGCTGAGAAGATATACAGCTATTTGTCTCTCTAATAAGACATATAACAGTCAGATAGACGCTATATTGAAATAAGGTTATGTTAGAAGTACCTATAACCGCCGAGTGTGTATCAAAAGATGTTTGAGTGTCAGTGAAGCGAATGTGGTCTGTCAGGATCGGGACAAGTAGGGATCCGTGATCTCTGCCTACCCCTCTACAGGGAATCAGGCGTGATGTGTATGTGTGTATGTTGACTCTCTATTTAAGTCTCAGACTAGCAGCATACAGGGACATGTTACTCATACACTCTACGAGTATATTGCGCTCCCCTCAAGATCAATTTAATTAAAACTTTCCATAGAGCAGTATCCTATTATTTTACGACGAAACCTTTAACGATATTGTCTTAGAATCTTCGCTTAAGAGCTGGTGTATTGCATTTTTTCCCAGAACGGGACCCTGGGGAAAAGTGCCCGTGTTTCCTAAGGAATAAGGATGGTTTTTGATCGGCCAACCCCGGTATACTAAGTTGGGAGATCCTATTTCTTGAGCTAGCACTCAGCACAGACCATTGCCTCTAAATAGACTGAGCGTCAGCCATTTTTCTCGGGGCAAGACTGGAATTTTAAAATGTCGTCTCGGTTAGATGAAAGCTCAGAGAAGTTAAGTCCAAATTGATTAATGTCTTTCATATTGCAATAGTTGGAGACTATTTTTACTTAAGGTTCTATAGTATTCATTAGCTTCAATGATTGTTCCGTGCTAGTTAAGACGTAAAATTTACATGATTGACATGTTCTAAGGGGCGACTAAGGGACCAGAGGTAAATGTAATCTATTGGTCGATGAGCTAGAATCCTGTTTTCATTTTTTCATGTAACATTACAACCTCCATATTCATACTATAAGTAATCAAAAAGACTGAATATATTATGTTAGATATATTTGTTTAATAATCACAGTCTAAAATCTGAATATCTGTAATTTCTTTTCAGAAATTCTAATTATTGAGTCATCAGTAGTTCTTAGATAGAGAGAATAGTTGGTTGATATTTTCTTCAATGGCGCTCTTTTAACATCAGTTGCTAAAATTCTATTTACACCTTTCTTATTTACTATCTTATATACTTAGATAATGGTACTCTGTCCCAAGCTAGATAATATACTAAATCGGCCTCGCAAAAACTAAATGAAATATTCTCAGTAACGCCAACACCTTCGAGGTAGTAAACATAAAATAGTAAATAAATGCGTCCAGCTATTACGACAACCGTCTACTTCCAAGTCTATCCGGCCTGGTACTCTGTCCTTTCGCCGGGGCCATTGTTTTCCCCTTTTGTTTGGTATTTTGAGGTTTTCTTTTGCAGTGTGAACGGGGCTTTATTCCCGGTGCTCGCTCCGACGGGATTTAAACACTTCATTTCGTTGAGATATTACATTTATTGCGGCAACACTGTCCGTTCGTGGATTGTCCTTTTTAAACTGGCAACACAGAGAATCTATTTGTCAATTTTGACGTTTATCTGGCACTATAGTTTTTAAACATATAGATGTCTATTTTCGCAATTTAGAAAATAAACAAATTTAATTTCTTTGGAATGTATATAGAGTACCCGCCACATAAGGTGGCAGTAGCCAAACTTGGAACTAAATTTGACGTTTCCGCCATTGCGTGTTATTTTGTATGAAAGGTAAATTTAGTATTACCAGCGTTGTGTTTTTTGCCCACTCTTTGTAATTTTTATGTTTGTTAAGGGTGATTATAATAAATTGATTTCTGGAGTTTCTTGTTAGTTCTTCTCCAAGGGTCTCCGCTGAACTTCTTCTTCTCAATCGTTACGCTCTTATCAGAGCGGTCGTGGTCTTCATGACGTGGCATCTTGAGCAGCCGAAATGGTTGGTGAACTAACCTCGGTAAAAATATGTAAAGACAATGCTCAGTGCCATGTTTGAAATAGTTTTTTTACATACATACATACACATCACGCCTGATTCCCTGTAGAGGGGTAGGCAGAGATCACGGATCCCCATTTGTCCCGATCCTGACAGACCACTTTCGCTTCATTGACATTCATACATTCTCTAATACACTCTCGGCGGTTATAGGTACTCCTAACGTCACCTTTTTTCAATATAGCGTCTATCTGACTGTTACATATATGTCTTATTAGGCCGGCCCCTACGTAACCGCCCTTCCACTTCACTCATATATATTCCTTTTGTCAATATATAGTTTTTTTAATTTGTACTTAGATCATAAAATAACTTTCAAAGAGAGCTTATAATAGGGCCTATTTTGAATAAAAATATTTTGACTTTTGACTTTGGTATATTAATTTGTTTTATTTGAGTTTATAGCTCTGCAACCAAAGATCGTTACAAATGAAACCTCAATATAATGTATCGAGCCGTATGGCACAGTGAGTGCTAATTTTGGCGTGTTTACTGGCAACACTGGATTACGCGACTGTGGCGACGCCTCCAACTGCCACCTTATGTGGCGGGTACTCTATATCAAACACCTCCCGTGACATTGAATACTGATAACCTAGTGAAAAGACAGATTTGATACTATTCTGTAAGTGCGGAGAGGGATAAATTAATATAATGACTTTATACTATACTATACTATATATGAATGAAAAAAAAAGATTCCGCCGCAAAGAAAATTGGTCGTAAAGTGCATATACATACATAATATGTGTCAGAAAATACATATTAGAAGTAACAAAATAAAACCGAATGATGATATAAAAAAAATCCTATTAACTATCTACTTTAGGCCTACATAAACAATATTTATTTTGCTCGCCAAGTTTAGTTAACGATAGCTGAGTCTCATACCAGAATTAGCTAATACCAAACAGTCTATTATTATGATGACTAATAATTAGTAAGGTATTGAGGCATTGCTAAAGATTTCCCACGTCACTAACTCTCTATTGTCAACTGCTAATTTGACGCTAAGATTATAACGTTAAAAGTAATTGTGGGATTGAATGAAACAAATAGTTTGTTTGTTAAACTATGAAATGGTTTTATATGATTCCCTTTTCGGAGTAGGCAGAACTTCAAAGGCATTATATATTCTTTTAATATCATAGTGTATTAGCATTACGAAAATAGTTCCGTCATCATAGCCTCATGATTTGACCAATGAAACGTGACATCGGTTGTCTGTAATTGGTCAATATGACTTGTTTTCTCATTTACTAACGTTTCATTGGCCAGTTTAATCTCTGTATATCAAAACTATTTACCAAACAAGAATTTCATATAGTATCACAGTTGTGTTGGCATTGTTATGAAAAATTCGATATAAATTCAGTGTACCCTGTGTAGTTATATAATACCCTTATACGACATTCTGTAGAGAAATTCAGTTAGTATTCTATCTAGATCCAAGTTCTAAGTGAAATAAAGCACCAATCTAGTGGGCTATGGACTAACATCCCATCATGTGTTTGTTTATTTTATAGACAAGTCCGAAGCAAATAACTTGTATAACGTAATCAATAATAAAGTATCTTCTTTACTTTAATCCCAGGGTTAGAATAATCATGGTTGACAGTAATTAATTGAAATATGAGATTATTTCTTAACCAGTTCATCTGGGACTTGAAAAGAGCACAACTAGCTATCTTTCTTGGCATTTCGTAAAAGGTGGCATAAGTATAAGGGAGTCTTCAATAGTTTATACCATAATAGCGACCCTTTTCGGCTTCGCACTTCTGGCTATTTAATGGATGTTATTATACACATAAACCTTTCTCTTGAATCACTCTATCTATTAAAAAAAACCGCATCAAAATCCGTTGCGTAGTTCCAAAGATTTAAGCATACAAAGGGACATAGGAACAGAGAAAGCGACTTTGTTTTATACTATGTAGTGATATACATAAACATTCACGTCCTTTAATCTCTTTTGAATGGACAGAACTTAAGAGTATGAATAATATCTACTCGATCACTTTTTTGCAATGTATTATTTTTAAATCATAAACAAACGCTTCACGACTTGTATATAGACACTCCCTTTTTATTGTGGTGCGGAAGTCAGAGGCTTGAGTGTCGTTATTATTTGTACTATAATATAATACTTAATCTAGGTATTTAGTATACTTAATCGCAGCATTCATTACTTTAAATAAATATTCTATATTATATTTTCATTAAAAATGCCCAAAATAGGTTACAAACCTAATTTCAAAATTTCCGTTAACAGCTATCATTCCATATATGTACGCGTTCACGACCATTAACCCTTGCGGGGTAGTCAGAGGTTCAGATGTCCATCTCCGCAAATTCGAAAGTAGTAATTCTATGGCCACCTTGAACCCACGTGTTGACCAGATAGTCAGTACTCAATGTGACAGGTGGTCAGCCATGTCGCCATTTACAAGCACTAACTATTACCTGTACGGGGAACAGGTAGGCTTCGTCACGATGTTTTGCCTCACCGTAGTATTTGACGCATTTTGTAAATGTACATACATACATACATATACATCACGCCTGATTCCCTGTAGAGGGGTAGGCAGAGATCACGGATCCCCATTTGTCCCGATCCTGACAGACCACTTTCGCTTCATTGACATTCATACATCCTCTCATACACTCATAGTTACATAGTTTCGTAAATGTATTTTTATTATATCATTCTATATCCAAACCACTCATATCCTTATTATTATAGTAAACATACACCAATATTGCATCTATAAATACTTATATTATTACTATCCAACCAAAAATAAGTATAAAAGAAAAAACCGATGTAAACCGGAGAAAAACGCCGCAGTATCTTTTGCGGATTTTCCGAAAAAACCGAATAAAGGATAAATAAAGGGGGAAAACACAAAGGTAAGCAAGACAAAGGGGTGAGAAATAAATAATGGGGGTGGAGGGAGGCCAAATGGAGTTTCAATTTTAATGTGCTCTCTAATGTCTGCGTTTTGCGTAATACTCTCAGACTGAAACAAAGTCTGGAACGCGTAGGTCTTTTGTTGGAGACTGCGATTGAATCGGTAGTAGATTCAAACTCCGCCTTAAGGAACAATTGGATAATTAGTTTTCGGGTGTTTAAATGTCCGTTTTTGAAATAAAACCATGATTCTAATTTTTTTATAAAGTAGTAAAGATCGTAAAGAAACAGTGCAGTGCAGTGCCTATCATAAATGGTGCTGAATGTCTGGCTAATATGAGGGTTTGAAGTGATGAATTTGACATTCATTCTTCTCAAGGTGTACGTATTGTGAAGAACGGAAGAGTATGTATGGGAAGGTTAATGGGTGTGAAATGATTTGCCAAGATCGTTCCGGATAGCGATTGATAGTTTTTGTCTATCCCGTTGGGTACGTAGAGGCATGAATATTTGCATGTATGCGATTGAATCGGTAGGTTCAACTCTAGCTTGAACTAACAAAATAATGAGAAGTGTTTGTGTCGTTAGATATGCGTTTTTACAATTAAAAAAATAATTTATTTTCACCATTGATACAATGAGGACAAACATTAATTTAATTTGATTTATTTTAATAATTAGTGTATATTAATGACATACTTTCTTATAAAAAGTGATTTTATTATCCCTATATTGAATAAAAAGATTTTTCATTTTCATTATAAGGAGACCTACCTACTACCTCTGACTACATCGCGAGTAATAGTAGTCGTGAAGTATATGTGTATATATGATATAGGTAGATATGATTAGTCTCCCAGTTTCTCGCACAGGCATACCGAGAAGAAAGTTAGCTATTTACATTCAATTAAAATCCCAATTTGATATTATAGTCAACGTCTGTACAATCTCACTTTTTATTAACTAGCTCGTGGTTATGAACTCTGTATATCTTCCGTTCATTATAGTTTATTTCTTGGAACACACTCTTTCATGTATAGTTAGTAATTGCTGTAAGATGAATGTATGATTTATGTGCCCCCAAATAAGATTCAAATAGGATGTATGTATGTTAAATATTTGACTTCATGACCCAGTTTTAAAGTATACCAGTTCCTTTTCGAAGAATTGATATACATATTATAAATATAATATTGTAGGACATTATTACACCATTGAAATAGCTTAATAATAATCCTTTATTGAGATTCCACATTTGACAAAATAATAATAATGACACAAGATACAAAAAAAAATTATATACGAAATTTAAAAAAAATACATACAAAAGTAACAATTACAATAAAATTTTAAATTACAATTTAATGTCACTCACATAAAACGCGCGGTGGAGATCCCAAATGGCGTCCAGCTCTATGCTTATTATATATAAGCTTATTGCTTATTACATTTAAGGGTTATTGTTAAGGGTACTAGTAAACGTATATTTAATAAATATATAATTATAGATGGATAAATACATATACGAAATATACAATCAACGACCAGACTGCGAAAAGCGTAGTTCTTAACTCTACCTTACCTTCTACAGGAAAATGGACTAAAAGTATGTATGTTTAGACAATAGATTTATAATATACTTAATTTTGTAGGGTGTTTATAACCTCGGATACAATACCTTTTCGATATTTTTAACAAAACTATCGATGTTGTGATGATTTTAATTTCAAACATTTGTGACATGTCATTAATTCATCACCTAATAGATTCCATTTATCCCGAAACCCGTCGTGTCCTTAACGATATATCGGAAAGAAAAGCAGCTAGTTAGCATGATATCACATCCTATATCAGCACAGAATATCCGCTTTGAAATATGTATTTGTTTGTAAGCGTAGCTCGTTGAATGAAACTTTATAAGATAATAGTTATTTGATAGGAAACAGATGTCTACAAATATTTTCTTCGGATTTGTTTACACAAGTCAGTAGTATTTTGCAAACTAATAAATTCAAATAGGTTAGCTCATTATATATTTTCTCGAGCTGATCTGGTATTTTAATTGAATATAATCAACTTCAAGTATAGGAATGGTTATATATAAAGTATAGGACGTGATTCTGTAATCGCATTTGCAGCCTCGCCTAGCTGCATCGTATACTGAGGCAGCACCTTTTCACTGCATCAAGGTTTCCATTTTGTTTGAATGTTTGTATTGTGTTCTAATGTAAATTGCAATATGCAACGAATAAACCATTTTTCTTTCTTTCTTTGCTTTGGTTCAATTGCAGCGCTGATGAAATAAAATGGTTTTTTTGTTGTGGCGAGGTAGTCAGAGCCTTCTTCACCCATCTGCAAAATTTCGACGATATATCTGACATGATAGACAGCACCCTATGTGATAGATGTGACCCATAATGTCTTATACGGACACTTACCATTTATAACCTATCCCGAGTGATAGGCAGGATTCCTCACTATGTTTTCCCTCACCGTGAGCAACTGTAAATTAGGTATCTACATAAAAACACATTTTTAAATTTCTTCCATTGGCACTTGCCAGAAATTTTAACTGACTTACTAAGTGAAATCGCCGGGAATCAAACTTGGGACTTCTTAGAAGCAACATATTTCTAGTACAAAATCCCCATATCTACACGGCCTGCCTAAACAAATCATAGTTAGGGTGGACGTGGCAAACGAGGAATGGCGTCGCAGCAGCGCAACGTGCCACTCCTTTGACACGCTGCTGCAATTTGCCTCCGCAAGGGAGAGAGGGTTACTCTTGAAGACTTTTGTGCAGGATGTAATTTATGAGTATTGTATAATATTATAATTATGTATTTACAGACATATACAAATATTAGAATATGTAGCAAACATATAGTATTAAAAAGTTCTCATAGTTGACCAATAGATGTCGCTACGAGTAGTTTCCAATATGAAATTGGCCATATTAGTTATGTATAACAATACTTATAGTATGTATTGATTAGGAAGTTGTAGTTCAAATTATTGTACAATAAATGGCGATAATCGTATTTAGAAAACGCACTACGATAAATGAAAGTTGACCTTATAATGTTTGCGGTTGACCGAGATTGTCATTCCAGCCTAGGATACCAGGAACCTTTGGTATTGTATAATAATCCCTACCCTTCCTTGTAGTTAGGCTGACCTCTCAGCGCTTCCAGTCTCGCTTCCCTCTGTTGGAACGTTTCTTGGTACACTGTGGGGGATGCAATATCTGAGTAGGTTAGGTATATCCTGTAGGATGGGCTTACTTCCGCTGACTACCGTAAAGCCGTCTTAGGATGGATCCTGGTATGTCGGTGGGGACACCCTGAGTTCCGTCTTGGTGCGGACCTTGGTGTTCCAGATGAGTGCATTGAGCTTTACCTTGGAGTGAGCCTTGGTGCAACCGTCTGAGTGAACCCGTGTACCCTATCCTTTGATGTGGGCGTGTTCGCCCCGTGTGCAGGGCAGGCCTTATTGTGGCTTGTCCTGGACCGGGGAGACGCGATCCCATCTTCCCAAGAGTAGGAACATTACCTGGTGCTTCCCTACCGCTTCCATCTTCTTGGAACGAGTAATGGAACGAGTAACACGACGGGCATGGCTTCCAATCTCGCTTCCCTAGTTGGAACGATTTGTGGGACCTTACCTGAATGTGACGGGCATGGCTTCCTATCTCGCTTCCCTTGTTGGAACGATTTGTGGGACCTTACCTGGTTGTGTAGAGTAGGGGGAGATCGTATAGTTCGATATGTATATTGTAAAGTCCCCAATGTATTGTTAATCCCTTGTTTGTAACCTCGCGGCCGTGTCACTGCGTCCCGGACAGCTCTGGGCGTAGTGACCGGATCTTTGTGAACTTGTGTAACGGAGATTACATTGATCTGACAGTGTCAAGTGTTTCATTGCGACCTCTGCGTATCGTAGCCTGGAATATCCCACGCACTCAGTGATCTCTACTACACGAACCCAAACCCGAGGGATGTTGTGAACACCACCCCACAACCCCCATTACATATGTAATTTATTTTATTTTGGTTTTATGGCAACTAATGTTGCATCAAAGTACTTCGAAAATAAATGTGTAACTTGAGTTTTAGTTGTATTGTATATTAATTGCAAGATTCAAATGGGTGCTAAACTCTATTGGGCAGACAAACCCCGGGCATTATTAGTACAAAAATGACATATACCGTACTAATATAAGTACTAGAATAATATTATATGATACACTAAACAATATATTCAAGAATATCTTACAACAATAAAAAACTTATGAAAATATCTTACGATAATAAGCTAAATAACAACATAACATTTATTAAATATTTTTATATGTTATTTTTAATATCTTAAACTATGATGCAAGAGTAGCCCTTCCCGCTAGGAGCTTGAAAATACAGCGTGTCCCTTTTTCTTTCGTCACACGTAAATGGACACGTATAGTTGGACCAAAACCAATTTGGCATGACCCCTGGAACTCATGCGGTTCCATTAGAAGCAAAGCTCATGTTAGATGGATAACATTTTCATAAAATTCCAAGAGCTATTTCATACATTTTTCAGTATCACCACTGTCTAATTGGACGAATGAAGGTTTTCTATCTTAAATTACATACCTCTGGTCTATCACTTGAACAGAATATGACTACATGCCTTTTTAACGATATGTAGTAAGAATAGTTTTAAGAGATTCGCGATTTATTCTCATGATTAACAATTAACGGGACTTATCGCGTAAGTTTATATATAATAAAATTACCTTTATTTAACCATGGCTACTGCAACGTAGCCGAAACGTCGGGTTAATAAAGGTAATTTTATTATATATAAACTTACGCGATAAGTCCAGTTAATTATTAATCATGTAGTAAGAAGTGTATTGAGGGACCAGTTGTATTCAATAATTGAAGAAAGAGTGCAAAGGAAAGCGCGAGGCGCCCTTATAGATCCTTAACTTCATGGCGGTTTTCGAATTCACGACAAGTTGGATTTTTAATATTAACTATAAGTTTCAGATATTATTAGTAAGTAACTATATTATGTTTGTTATAAGTTAACGGTTTGTATTTGCGATCTAAATAGGCATGTAAATTTATATATATATGAATGAATTAAATATAAAGCTATACAAAATTTTAGGGAATAACTATACAGTTGTACATAATAATATAATAATCAGGTGATAGTCAGTGCCGACACGGTAACATCAAACACTAACACCCTAAACCTATCACCTTGAGTGTTGACTATCGGTGACAATTCGATTCTAATGCACATCAAGCCCTGGGAAATTACTCTTGCTTCATTGACATACACTCCACAGACACAGATTCGATGTAATCATTATATTTCACTCTGATATTGCAGCGATAGACACGCTAACTTCTTACTACATAACATAAAACATACGCTTCACGACTTGTGTACACACTCCCTTTTTTATTATGGCGGGGTAGTCAGAGGCTTGAATGCCCATCTCCGAAATTTCGAAGGCATGTTAGGTATGGGTCATTCGAAGCCCGCGTATCACTAGATAGACAGCACCCAACGTGATAGGTAGTGAACCGTATCGCCGTACATAGACACTTACTATTACCTATCTTGAGAGATAGGCAGGTTTCCTCACGATGTTTTCCCTCACCGTTAGCGACTGTAAATTATGTACGTAAATGAAAAACACATTAAAATTAAAATTTTAATTACTACCCTGCAATAAATGATGCTCAGGATCTGTAAATTTAAGTTCCTATGTTTCTTTGCAGATAGTGTACACAGTCCCTCATAGTATCGATTCGCCAGTGTGAAGTGTTCCGCCCGTCAGTCTTCCGTCTGCACCCAAACAAGTTCGCGTTTACGAGAGCCATGTGTTACTGACGACACAGATGGCGGAGGATGCACAGAGCTACTAACAGTGGGAATGTCATCACTACATAGTATCAAAACAAAGTCGCTTTCTTTGTCCCTATGTCCCTTTGTATGCTTAATCTTTGAAACTACGCAACGGATTTTGATGCGGTTTTTTTAATAGAGGAATGTTTATATCTATAATAGCATCCATTAAATAGTGGAGTAGGCTATATATTTTATACCCGTGCGAAGCCGGAGCGGGTCCCTAGTACATACATATACATTCACCTACTGCAATCTCTGTCAGGTTGGACAGCACCTTGGAGATTTAGTATTGAAGATTTAGTATCTCCTAGGTCACTATGGCACATGATTCATTGGTCATAGGTTGCTAGTACATCACCCAATTGATCTCATTGACTCATAGTCCGTTCCTGCGGCATGCTGAAGTACTAAAATTCTGGACAAAGACAAAAAAAAGAAATATGAAAAATTTAGGGGTCATAAATTATCTTCTTAATAATTTCTTAATTCTGATAGTATTCATTCGCCTCTTTCTTGACCATCGTCTAATTTATTTCTATGACCAATAATATATGTCATATATGGCGAAATGACACGTCCCTGACTAACACATAATGAATTAATCAAATAACAGTTTAATTTATTGATTGCAGACTCAGATTGCGTCAAAAAGCTAATGTCTAACTTTACAGAAAGACACTACTTCTATTCATAAATATAGACTATACAAAGGGATAGGTTATACATACTAACCTTCACCATAGTCATTCAAGCTGGTAGCTGACCGAAATGGGTTAATTCGTAATAACAAGCTACTTCTTGAATAAGGTCAATCCTTAATGCCATTATAATAGAGGCTTTTTTTTCAACCTTGTGATAAAATAATCAACCCCAATAGTAACCTTATTCCTTATATCAATAACTCCACCAATATTCCATATTAAGCGAACACTCTTAAAGTAATGTTAAAGGCGTTACAGACGTTACAGACAAGATAATATTTACAAGGAAATAAAGTATGCGAAAGCCATGTTTTTCAATACATTACTCATCGGTACCCTTGGCATAAATATTGCAGTTGTAATGGTATGTAATGGTATGGAGGTCTAAAGTTAATACTGTCAAAAAAAAAGTCAAAAGTCAAATGTTTTTATTCAACATAAGTACAAGTACGGTACATTCATTGAAAGTCAAAACATTTGCCTGACACTGGTCGTCTCTTAGCATTGAAATTCTACCTTTGTATAATGAAATAGCCCGATAATTTTAATTAACCATAATCTACTCTCAAAGTATGTCATTATACTTAATTCCTAGACCGGTATCTACAAACGCGACCAAATCATATAATGATATAAATCAAAACGTTTTAAATCACTTAATCTCTTAAACTTTGATTGATTGACTGACATAAGCTGTGACGCTTCATTGACAGAATACGAAAATATTTGTATTAAACTGATATTTTGAGTCAACATAGCGTTGTCACTTGCATAAGGACCCAGGGGTTTTAGTCCACTAATGATTTAAGCAAAATAAAAGTTCAATATCAGGTCAGTAATAGTGTTAATACCAGAAGTGACAAACTTCACCGTTTTAAAGCTAAGGTTGACACTTTTGCCGATTTCAATGGTGATATTTGATACTTTTGGTCATCTACTATCAACTTCACACTATTACTGATCTGATATTGAAATGGTATTTTGCAAAAAGCACTAGTAGACTTGGGCCTTTGGTCTACTCTGTGAAAATACTGAATCTGTGTCCCACACTATTCCAGTTGTTTCCTTTTAAGGTTGATATTGTAAATATTTATCTCAAACTTCGATCGTCCACAATTGAATCGAGTTCAATGTTGTCTGGAAAATATGTACGCTTCACGACAGTTTACCCCTTTGGGGTGGTTAGAAGCTTGAGAGAACGATGTTGTAGTTACAACATCGATATTTTATAACATAACATAAACATAAAAACGTACGCTTCACGACTTGTGTTCACTCCCTTTTTTATTATGGCGGGGTAGTCAGAGGCTTGAATGCCCATCTCCGAAATTTCGAAGGCATGTTAGGTATGGGTCATTCGAAGCCCGCGTATCACTAGATAGACAGCACCCAACGTGATAGGTAGCGAACCGTATCGCCGTATACAGGCACTGACTATTACCTATCCTGAGGGATAGGCAGGTTTCCTCACAATGTTTTCCCTCACCGTTAGCGACTGTAAATGATGTACGTAATTGAAAAACACATATCTAAATTTCATTCATTGGTATTATAGATATTTTATAGCCTAAATAATATTGTTATATTGCAATCCGCGAACATATCGTAAAAACGTGCCTATTCTACTGAATAGGTAAATAGTCAGGTAATAACACTAAATGTAATATTGGCGAAGGCTCTCTGTTAAAATTTGTATATGAAATTGATATTAATGAACTACTCTATATTATTGAATTTCCAGATATAAACTTACCAGGTTCTGACCGACCCTAAAGGAAAGCAAGCCGTGAAGCTTGTTCACATGCATTGATGTATGTTTTTGTGATCTATCCGAATATCGAACCAGGAACCTAATGGTGTGCATACTAAACTATAAAAGGAATTAACGGTTAATAGATGTAAGGATCAAAGAATATTTTGCTTTTATCAATGTTTTATTACATCCTCTATTTAGATACCCATAAACGGATCACGCCCGTAAATCCTAAAGGGATGCTCAGTACCTTCAAACCTAATAACCATACATACATTATTACAAGTCACGGCTGTTTCCCAGTAGAGGGGTAGGTAAAGCGCACAGATCTTAATATATCCCGATCTTGAAAACCACTTTGGCACTTTCTCTTCATACACACACGGCGGTTAAAGATACTTCTGTAGGATCCACTGTGTCCTACAGGAAAAGAGGAAGCTTCCTACCTGGGCAGGTGTTCGTCCAGGCTAATGGCCTGAGTTGGAAATTTCTATATATGTATCTTGTTTCCGTTAAATATTTCAATTGCGCGTTCTAGGAAATTGATTTGTGTAATTATAATTTTATTCTTGGCGGCGTCATCTGTGGTAATTATGTTTAACTAATTGCAACTTAGGTTTCTCTCTGTGTGTGGCGCTCTAGAGGTCGCCACCTGCTAACGACGCCTTTTTTCAAGATGACATTAATCAGACTGTTATATGTCTTAAGCGAAAGTGGTCTGTCAGGATCGAGACAGATGGGGATCCGTGATCTCTGTCTACCCCTCTACAGGGAATCAGGCGTGATGTGTATGTATGTATGAATGTCGATGGAGGTGAGAGAAATATATCTGATTGGTACAAAGTAGTGCCATTCCATTTACCAATTCGATATAAACGTTATATATTGTAAAAGCGAACTTTAGAAGTATCATTTATACACAGTTGGCGTGTAAGAAGTGTATGGATGTCAATGAAGCGATCAGGGCCCTTGCTCCACTAATTCATTTAAGCCACAATATTACTTCAATATTGATACTGTAATACTTTAGTTGTCGTAATTTTACACTTTTGGCACTCCACTAACAAATTTTGGCCTCTGAAGCACTATCGAACTACATCTGAAGTACTTCTGCGTCAGAAGTACAAAAAAGCTACTCCACTAACCAAACGTCCGTCAATGTCAGTTCAATAGCCTTATATGTGGTACTCCACTATTGACATTTCTATACTTGAGTTGTCACTGAAGCACCACTGACTCGCTATTGAGGTACAACCGTGGTAGAACAAAATATTAGCAGAGTGCCACTTTTACAGCCGAGACGCGGAAGTAACGCAATAGCGACGCAGTTGTGTGGCTGTCAAAGTTAATTAGGGGAGTAAGGGCCCAGGATCGAGACAATCGAAAACCTTGATATCTATCTACTCTTTTGTAAGGAAACAGGCATGATGTGTGCATATGTAT